>CM067515.1:27531836-27934683 GCA_034509495.1 Acestrorhynchus altus | reverse complement strand
ATATATATATATATATATATATATATATATATATATATATATATATATATATAATATTAATATTATTATAACTACTGACTTTACATAAGAATTATATATATATATAATACTTATGCAAAGCCAGTGGTTATAATAATATTAATATTATTAATGTTATATATATATAAATATTAATATTATATATATATAATATAATAATAAATAAATATGAACATGCAGAGTTATTATTGCACAGACAACCATAGTGAACCATAGTGGTTTGTGGTGTCACCCATTAAGGGAGGAGTTTGATGGTCACAGGTAGGAATGACCTCCTGTGGCGGGCGCACTGTAGTGCATTTTGGTGGGATGTCTTGCTCTGATATATAACAAATAGCTGCTATAGCGAAGCTATTTGTGATCAGATGAGTGTATGTGTTCGTTTATACAGTACAGAGACTGAATGGTGACAGTTGAAGGATCGATGCCTAATACGCTGTTATTCCTGCAACTCGTTCTCCATAGGGAACTACTACGGTACGCCACGGCCGGTCCATATTGGGCCTGACAGCCCACCCATCACCTACCAAGAACATCGTAACCTGCTGAGGAACTTTCGCACACGGAGCAAGTCCCTCAGCAACCTGGAGAAGGCTGTAGAGGAAGGGGACAACAGCGAGGAAGACTCGGGTCTCTCAGGTACTGAAGATACCAGTGAAAGAAAGTGCCAAGACTTGTTCTCCACCCAGATTTAAGATGATGCTCACGAATAGGGGTGGGCTATATGGCAAAATGACATCACAATACATATTGTGCACCATGCTTGTGAAAAGGGGGTGTGGCCACAGCAACCCAGCACTAAGCGCGATGCAGAGACACACAGACGTGTGAGTTGGAGGAACTCAGATTCAAACCATCACCAACACCCAAACACCCATTGTGCAGAAATAAACAGGCCTACTGCCCAACTTGGCTGCTACGAGTCATACCGGGCAAGTCCGTAATGCCTGTTGCTATTTGGGGCTTATTAGCCGCTGTGTTTAGTGCCCTTGTGTTCCAACTTCCTCTACGGGGGAGTGAGAGCCAGAGTGAGTGCTTTAAGGGCACCTGATTGGCCCCAGGTGTGACACATGACACCTACAGTTCCGCACCACCTCACTGCCACAATTACATTTTTATGAGCCATGACCTGTAACCCAGTGATAAATTAGATTAGAATTTTAAATGGAATCATTAAATAGAATAAAAATTATATACATTTTGATATTAACGGGGTACTCTCCAGTCTAATTCTACGTAACTATGCTGAAATGTTACACCGCTGGGTAAATACCAGGCTGTTTCAGTGGAAGAAGCTTGCTCTACACTATTACACACATGTTCCTGTGAGGTTCCTGTGATGCGGTGTTATGTAAGAAAGGCTCGCTGACTGATACTTTTGGAAAGCAGTTTGATATTAACTGCATTTGTAAAGAGTAAAGCAGCACAGGGTGACTTGACCTTTGGTTGATGTGATGTTGTGTAAGACTGTCCTGGGGGGGTTGTGTTTGAAGTCCTGTTGTCTGGATGCCGTTTCTTCTGCCCTAGCGGGATCTGCCGGGGCGAGCAGTGCCCCACCTACTACCATTGTCTCCCCCAATCAGACGTGGGACTCAGGCGGGGCTCGGGATGGAGGCATCACCCTGGAGAACGGAGCCCGTGGAGGGGCACTGCCTGAAAATTGGGAGATGGCCTTCAGTGACTCAGGAGAACCCTACTACATTGAGTGAGTCAGAGAGAGAGAGAGAGAGAGAGAGAGAGAGAGAGAGAGAGAGAGAGAGAGGGGTTTAAAGACATGTTATTTCACTTGCCCAACAGGAACGTGTCTTATGCGTGACACACCGTTGACTGTGGTATTTCGAGAGCACAGTCAACAGTATGTCACATGTGAATGCATACACTGGGAGCAATGGGAATGAGAGCATACGA
The DNA here is from genome assembly GCA_034509495.1 of Acestrorhynchus altus. Lineage (NCBI taxonomy): Eukaryota > Metazoa > Chordata > Actinopteri > Characiformes > Acestrorhynchidae > Acestrorhynchus > Acestrorhynchus altus. The sequence goes on along the minus strand of CM067515.1, from coordinate 27,932,736 downwards.
AGCCTTTATATAACGCTGCCCACAGCTGCACAATATAGACAAAGCACTCTATCACAATTACACTCCTGCATATTATAAACATAATATATATCTTGCAAATTTTAATAAAATAATAAAATTGGTACAGAGTTATAAAGCCACGTACATCTGCATTGCCTCTCTCTAGAGTTCTGTTAGCGCGAGGCGTGGGAGGCTCATAGTTGTGGACTGAGAGGAGAAAGGAGAGGTCTTTCAGGAGGTTGACCTCATGAGAAGACCGGCCACTACATAAAGTTTAAAGGATGGTGTCTGTTTACAATTTAATAGTTCAGCCCTTCAACAGATTGAGCCAGTCAGCTTGCCAGTCACGGATAAAGCCCCACCCTTCAATAAAATGAACCAATTAGCTTACTGGTTACAGATAAAGTCCCGCCCTTCAACAAAAAGAGCCCATCAGCGTGCAAGTTATGGATACTCCCTGAAAAGTACAGCAGGACATACATATGTTGGTAAAAGTCAAACATGTCGAAAAACATTTCAGAGAACGAGACGTTCATCAGAAGTGGTTTGTAAACAAAAAGCAGTTTAGACTGTCAAGGCCTTTGTGTCGTTAAAAATGCGAGCAGAATTTGAATTTAGGAGCAGCAGAGCAGGAACTGGGCCAGTTTTGACTTGAGTACACCACCACTTCACATCATCCATATTCAGTATTATTATTCATGAACTCAAAACATGCAGATTTATTTCTGGGATGCCGTGGGAATTTGTATTAGGTTATAAAACACAGTTTTAATCAAGTACCAAACATCTGTAGGTGGGCGGCACAGCGGTGCAGCAGGTAGTGTGTGTGTGTGCTGCACTGCTCTGGACGCAAAGGGTTCTATGCATGCACTGATGACTGTCTGTGAGGAGTCGGAGATGTTCTTCAGGTCGTTTGGATTCTGCCCACTTCCCAAAAACACATCCCATCTCTAATTGCCTCTAGCACGTTTCCGGCCCCCAGTTCGGGGGGTATTTCTGCTTGTGCCCAAAGAATTGTGAAATACTGTTCGTTTTCTAAGACTGTCATCATATCGTTGCAACCCTAGTAAGGTTGAAGTGACGCTTGTCGACCAGCTAAACCAACAAACTCAAAAATACACCCGGTGCTGCTCAAGAGCTAAGCTGGTCAACCAGATTAACCAACTTTATCAGCTTGATTTGGCCAGGATGGATGTTCCAGCAGGGCAACAGCTGCAGGATCACTGTGTTATGGAGTGAAAAGCGTCTCTATCATTGCTACTCCAGGCTTAGAACACTGCAACTGCACTACGTAACTCTGGTGAAGCAGGACAATGCCTGCGATTACTGAGGAACCCTGTATAAGATCTTAGTCGTATTAGTGTAAAATCCTGTAATATCTCTCCAGCACACCAGTTCCACATGCTGCTTTCACCTTCAGTGATGGTTCTGTCTCTCTCAGCTTGTCCAGAAATGCATGTAATTGAGTACTTTGTGAGTACCATAATTGGGAAAATACCAGTTTTCACTCAGTGCTGCTTTAATTCTGTTCTGAAGAAACACTCTGATCACTCGTTCTGTCTGCGTCTTACCTTTTTTAGTCATAACTCAAAGACGACGAGCTGGTTGGACCCGCGGACACACAGCAAGGAGATCATCAGCAAGACGGAGTGTGAGTGTGATCCCACAACCCCTGTATTCTCTCTCTCTCTCTCTTTCTCTCTCTCTCTCACACACACACACACACACACACACACACACACACACACACATAGCCAGACCAGTACAGACCATTGGGCTGTCAATGCAGTATGACTTGTAGTGGACACATGAATAATTACATAAAGACTCAGACAAACGATTTAATAATTATATCAGCCTGAAGGGAGAATAAAATCATTTGGGGATAGAATTCAACAAACAAATAAACAAATAAATATTAAATCATAAATATTTGGCAAACCCAAGGTGGACTACAGAATCAATTATAGAATATCATCTGTTATCTGTTGTTCTGTTCACCTCTGTCCTCCTGTGTAGTCCTAGTTGTTTTGTCCTTGTCTCCTCCCTCGCTCCGCCCTTTCCCAGCTGTGTCAGATTTGTTACCCTGCCCAGTCATTATCATGTCCCAGGTGTGGTTAATGTTGTCCTGTATTTAAGACCCTTTGTCTCAGTCTGTCTTGGTCAGTCCTTTGTTGTTGTAGTTGTTGTGATGGTTATTGTTTTTGTAATAGTTGTTGTTTTGGTTCTACAGTTAGCCGGTCAGTTTGTTTGCTTACCTGGTGTTTGTCTGTGGTCCTTTTTGTTTTGTATTTCCTTTCGTTTATTAAATCCTCAACCCCAGCGCTCCCGTCGCCATCCCTGACAGCCCGTTGAACCCACCACAAAATATCTTCATAAATAAAATTCATTTTATTTAAATTCGTTCGACTAAAATTAGAAAAAGCCTTTCCGATAACCGTCTCCCTCCATCTCTCACTATAGTTCACCCGAAAAATCAAATGTCCATATGTTTAACAACGTTAAAGTGTTTATTTATTTTTCATGACTGTATTTTGATGTATTTCCCCAGAAATAATTATGATAAATTATGTTGTCAGAGCAGCAGGCATTTTAAGCGACAATAACAATATAAAAACATACAGCAGTTACTCCTTTTTAAGGAGCAATGAACCTTTTCATTAGTATAAATATTCAGACATTGGAATGCGAAAGTAAAAAATTCATTATCAAATATATCAAATATATATCATAAAATGCCACCGTTTTTAAAAATGTTGCCACCAGATCGTTCACATTACTGGGCTCTGCTCTCAAAGTTGCAGTTGTACTAAACGTCAACACTAATTGTTGTGGCAGGCCTAACTGTAACTAATGTATGCTTTTAATACCATAACGACCATAAAATCGTATACAATTGGCGAAGGAAGGTGGTGTTACTACCCACCACATGATACCAGAGTCCTACAGGTTTCTCCTCCAACCCAAACCTACTTTCAGATAATCGAGCACTTCTGAAGGTAGTGGTTGGATGGATCAGGTGGACCTGAAGTCTGCAGTAAGAACACCACTGCTGTATACTTCAGTAGTACAGCCAAGTGGCCAGCAGAGGGCATTATGGTTAAGGACTCCTGGATTTGCTCTGGCTGCCCCCTCAAGACCAATCCAAGGCGATAAGCACAGACAGGCCAGCAGGTCTGTAGACATTAATATGAATCGCTGCATTAAGCATGCCATCTGCTGACATGACAGCTAACTGTATTTTTGGATTGTGTGTGTGTGTGTGTGTGTGTGTGTGTGTGTGTGTGTGTGTGTGTTTCTCAGTGCCTCCATTCACAGACCAGCCATCTGAACTGAAGGGCTATTCCATACACACACGCCTGTCCAAAGGGCCGCGGGGTTTTGGCTTCAATATCGTGGGGGGGAGCAGACCCAGGGAATTTCTGCAGGTCTACAGTGTCACACCTGGAGGACCACCCGCACTTAACACAGGTACGACTCATGACGCTGGACATGCATTTCATCCTGCATTGTGCCTGATCTGAGACGGTCAGTATTGAGTTTCTGAGAACAGAACACAGCTGCACCGTTTAAACTCAGTCCAGTCCCAGCTCGCTCATACCCGACCTTCAACACTGAGACGAGCTTGTGTTCAATCGACGTGAACAGTTTAACAAAACTAAGCTCGGGATGTCTGTCCTTGAACAAAATGGGAATTCAATTCCGATTTAACACAAGACTGATTCTTCATCCTGGAAAATCAGCTCCAATACGGACCCTTCAGACTGGACTGGGAATTCTGACTCACTGGCTCAGAAGGCTGTTATGGATACTTAACATTCATCAGCTCTGTGCTGATAATTAATTCATAGATAATTGAGAAATGTTGTCTTCTGCATCATTTATTACATCATCAAAATGAGATCAGTCTCCAGGTTTCAGGTTCTCAAGTCAGGAATGACCACCAGAGGGCAGCATGTGGAAATATCACTAATATTAACTAATATTAAGTACCACTATAATTCTCATTCTTTCAGGAACCAAATATCTATTTATCTACACACACACACACACACACACACACACACACATACACACACACACACACACACACACACACATATGGGGGTCATTCTCAGTATGTGTGTGTGTGTGTGTGTGTGTGTCTGTAGATGAGTACTGCCAATGGAACAGAGGAGTATTAAGCCCCCCAGCACTGAGCTGTGGAGCAGTTGAACTGTGTTCTCTGGAATTATGGCGTTCCATCCAGTACTTCTGGGATGAGTAGGGGAGTTAGGAATGAGGTGGGATGGTGGTGATCTGGAATCCTGACATCATTAATGCTCTTGTCTCTGCAGTCAAATCCTCACAGCACTGCTTCAGAGTCTAGTAAAAAGGCTTCCTTGGACAGTAGGGACAGTTGAAATTCAGGGGAAGGGGAAGAGGTGAGCAGTAGAGTTATGGGCTGTACCGAAGGGTCCACTTTAAGGGTTACTGAGTGATTCCCTGTGTGTGTGTGTGTGTGTGTGTGTGTGTGTGTGTGTGTGTGTGTGTGTGTGTGTGCATGAACATGGTATGGTTGTGTTAATACAGCACACGTGAGTGGGCAGCGGTATGTGTCGGGGACAGAAAGATTAAAACCTCAGTCCATCAGGATTAAGAACAAATCGGCAGATTCAAATCATGAGACCCTACAAATCACATCAGCATAATCCACAGAGAGCGAGGTGGGGGGGGGAGAGAGAGAGAGAGAGAGAGAGAGAGAGACAGAGAGAGAGGGGAGGAGGGAGAGAGGGACGGAGAGAAAGAAGGGCAGAGACAGAGACACGGTGTTGTCAAAGCATCATCAAAAACAACACTAACGATATCTTACCAATGAAATAACAATCATATAAAAACGGATACAGAGGATCATTCATTAACAGTAGTTTGTAATCAGGAGTGTAAATATATATACAGTACCAGTCAAAAGTGTGGACACACCTTCCCTCTTCAGCTCTCGTGAACAAAAGCACAGTGTCTCTGTCCAGTTCTGTACAAACCGAATAGAATTTTTAAAATGAAACAATCAAACAGGTGACCAATAGTCAATATTTCTGTCCTCGTGGGGATTTTGTCTATTTAATATAATTATAAACAATTATATTTTAATAGTATTGATCATAAACACCGTATTGAGGATTCCAAGCCTAAGGCCCTGTTTGCAGCCCAACACACTTCAGTTCAGATCCTCTCTGTAGTTTCTCCCAAACCTCGTATAAACATTCCCTGGACAGTAGAGAGTTACTCCAACGAAAGCTCTTTTTAATGGCCTTTATTTCAGAAAGAATGAAAAAGTGTCCCGATATTTGTGTCCATTTAGCAGATGTTGATATGGTTTTACTATCAATATCAAAAGAAGTAAATAATTTATATTGCGTATAATAGATTCAGTCAGTGTGTCCACACTTTTGATTTTTGACTGGTACTGTGTGTGTGTGTGTATATATATATATATATATATATAAATAAATATATATACAGTACTATTGTATGTTATATAGTATAATAATAAATACATAAAATTGCATTTAATAACAAATCTTATATATTATTATTATTATTATTATTATATATAGTTTGTAGTATTGTTAAAGGACTGATTATTACAGGAATGTTGATGATGGGATCATAAACGGTCACAGCAACTTCAGTGGTTTTAAAGACTTGTACTCAGTCGGCTGAAGTCCGGCAGCAGGTTCCAGACCACAGTTCGCAGGGTATCAACATCTGTGGTACTATGGAGGCTGATTCAAACACAGGAACACAAGAAGGTGAAAGGGCAGGTGATAATAGTCATAAATCTAGTGGGCAAAGTTGGTCAAAGAGCGAAGGTCTGATGACCAGCTGCAGGAGATAAGGTCACATGGAAGAGTGTTAATGATGACTTGAAGGTTGCTGGTTTGAAGGGAAGAGTGGAGAGTAAATTGGGTAAAAATGGAACGACGAGATCAGGTATTTTACAGATGAAGGAAAAGGGATGTCACGGAGACAGGTAGAAATAGGGAACTGAGGAAGCGGTGGAAGCGAGGGAACGAGGAGGAAAGAGAGGGCATTGAGAAGCTGCAGGAGGAGATAAAGAGTGAGTTAGTGAGGTTATGGAGAGCAGGCACTGTGAGAAAGAGGAGGAAGAAAAAGGGAGTGTACCAGGGCAACATTCTTTAGAGATCATGTTTGTTAAGACCCTGTTTAGTAAAGAGAGGTCTGGAAGACTTGAGGTGGAAAGGAACGATTAAGAGGAGCATTTTCAGGCTGTGTGTACAGAGGAGGAAAGGGCCAACAGGCTGGAGATGCCAGCAGATATTCCACCAGTAGGTGACGGCGTGCCAACGGGATATACATCCCCTTAGGTGGATCGGGTACAGGTTGGCACCAGGGCCCAGTGGTGTGCCTTATCGAGGTTCTTGGTATCGTCTAGAGGTTTATTCCAAAGGAATGTTGCTGATTGGATCATAAAGGGGTGGGGCCTCTATATGATTCTCCTGGATTATTTGAGTAAGAACTTGTTCTAAACAGTTTGTTAGTGTTGTTTCTGATGATGTTTTGAGCATACTCTCACTAGAGAGAGAAAGAATGAGAGAGGAGAGAGAGACGGAGAGAGGCAAGAGGGAAGAGAACGAGAATAAAAAAGAGTGAGGAGATGGATGGATCAGAGAAGAGATAAGAGGATGCAGAATTGGGCGAGTAAACATCGGTTTTCCCAGAATCCATCTTTTATCTTTTTTAACTTCCATCATTTTTCTATCCTTTTCTATCCTCTTTCTTTCTGTCATATATGGGGATGAGAATAAAATGTGTGTGTGTGTGTGTGTGTGTGTGTGTGTGTGTGTGTGTGTGTGTGTGTGTGTGTGTGTGTGAGTGTGTGTGTGTGTTTGTTTGCTGTATTGGCAGGAATTATAAATATTGAGTTGTTGCCAAGCAGATAATAGAATTATTAATGTGAAAAATAATGAACTAATAAATAAATAAATAAATAAATAAATAAATGAGAGCTGTCATGCTGTGTTCTAGCTTTCATATCTCAGGATCAGATTAATTTACAGACCTGATACACAGATCATTACAGATCATTACAAACTGCATCACGTATGAATAACAGCAAGTAATTCAGCTCAGAAAACAGCTAAAGTTCACTGGTTTCCAACTGAATTAAATCCCAGTTTAAACACCAAAAGAGCTTCCAGTGCATGTTTACTGCTCTGTCCACGTGAACATGATCAACCTGCATACAGACTCTGACTGATCAGAGAGAGGGGGCGGGGCTGATGCTCAGCCTGCATGCAGACTCTGACTGATCAGAGAGAGGGGGCGGGGCTGATGCTGGACCTGCATACAGACTCTGACTGATCAGAGAGAGGGGGCGGGGCTGATGCTCAACCTGCATACAGACTCTGACTGATCAGAGAGAGGGGGCGGGGCTGATGCTCAACCTGCATACAGACTTTTGGTGAATAAAAGTAGGTCAAACTACGAAAACATCCCACAACATTGGTAAAGGATTCTAAAAATAATACATTTAAATAACGAAGTATAACAGTATACAGTGGTTTAATATAATGTGTGACTGCTCTCTGTAAACATATTCAGCAGAAAATTGAACACATTGTGGAATTTCTAAATGCTCTCTCTCTCTCTCTCTCTCTCTCTTTACTAAGTGCCGCAGTGTTCATTCTGAGAAAAAGATCAGCGGAGCACATTTACGGATGCAAAAAATTAAATTCTTATTCTTACAATAAATATTTTAAGCAGTGACCACCAGCATTATCGTCACCCCCCCAGACGGCTCCATTATTTCACGATTCCATTACAGCTCAGCTTCTGTTGTGGGAAGTGCAACGTTCACTACTGTAATTGTAAGAGTAGAAGATTGTCCTGTGGTTTAGTTTTATATTTTATTTATTTATGAAACTATTTTTAAAGCCAGATTTAAACACACGAGTGGTGATTCGGTTAGATCAACTTTTATGTCCCCTGGATATGAATCCATGTTATTAATACTTAAATGCATAACTTAGGTATTAAATATATTATTCATTGCACCACCTAAATTGATTTTACTGCTTAGGCCTTTGAAAACGTCTCTGCTCTAATAAAACAATAAAAGCTGATCATCATTGAAAACCCAAAAGACAGATTTTCTTTCATATCTATTTCTATTTCAACCTTATTTTTTAACAACGCATTGTCTGACAGTTCTGTAAGGAATTATTTCAAAGATTAGCTCATATGATAAACATGGGAACCACACAGTGATGCGAGGATTGTTGGTTAGAATACTGATACATGAATAACAAGAACAATAAAGGATATTCAGGTTGTTTTTCGTTTAACTGGACCTCTGATAATGATTTTGAAGAACTTTTATAAAAATCCTTGTCTTTGATCATTTCAAATAATTCATCAAAATTCCTCAGTTTTAAGCAGAAAAACACAAAAAAAACGTTGGTGCAAGTAAATTCATACCGATATGTCTGTTTATAACCTGTTATATATTTTGTTCATTTTTACATCCCAAATGAAGACAAACTCCCAAACGATTGGGAGACGTTGGAAATCCATTTTCTAGGGTCTTTTTTTCCTGAAATGTAAAATTTGAGAAGAGGCAAAGTCTGTAGTGTTGGGCTGGCATTTTAACGGGCTGTAGAGTGGCACAGGGAGCTGAACCCAACCATGGGAGAGCAGGGAAGGGAAGAAAGGAGGATGGTGCAATGTGTGATATTGTACGATACAAAGGGGGGGTTTATGTAGGCAGGACAGGATGAGTTGGGGATTTCAACTTGGGTCTATATAAGCTTATTCTCTCTCTCTCTCTCTCTCTCTCTCTCTCTCTCTCTCTCTCTCTCTCTCTCTCTTCCTCCATGCCCTCAGCGGACATCCTGGTCTACATCAACGACATGTGTGTGCTGGGAATGTCCCATAAGGAGGTGGTGGAGATGTTGAAGGCCGTACCAATGGGCCACAGTGTGGACGTGGTGCTGCGCAGAGGTTACCCCATGCTTTACAATCCCGACGGCTGCCCCAAGACCACCCTGACAACTCCTGCTGACCCAGCTCCGGGCACGACCCAGCCTCCACCTCCCCCCGAGGGTCTCTCGAACCTTAACCGCACTGTCTCCCTTCATAACGGCTTCTACCCCCGCCTGCAGAAAGAGGCCCTGGACGCTAACGGCAATGCGGCGGCTCCACCCTCTTACCCGATGGCCAATGGAAACCCAGCAGGCTGTGCTGTAGGGTTGGTGGGTGTGTCCTCCAATCCATTGCCCCCACGGCCCGAGAGAATGAGCTCGAGCCACAGCGACACTGAGGTCAGCTCCACCGTCACACGCAGGTAATACACACACACACACACACACACACACACACAAACCAAAAGTCCTAACTTTTTCATGTGAAGCAGAGCTTTTGTTGTACCATTACCTGCATAGCCGCAGGGAGGTATTTTGAGCAGGGGGTGTGGCCATGCAGGGATGTGAGGCTGGGGGTATTTGGCTCCACCCAAAACTTTTGGTATGAGTTGGGGAGATGGAGATGAGTTGCGATGATGACCATTCAACATCCTGACCTCACTAACTCTCTTGTTGCTGAATGCCATCAAATCCTCACAGCTACGCTCCAAAATCTTGTAGAAAACCTTCCCTGGACAGTAGAAACTGTTACTCTAACAGAAAAGCACTCGGCTTCCGGCTGTCGAGCGGGAGTCAACATGATCAACATGACGACACTTGATGTGTTTGAGGTTGGATGCCAGACGAAACCCGGGTTTCACATCTCAGCTTGCCTCGCTGATCATGGACGGCAGCTCAACAACTAAAACTCAACCCCAGCAAGACTGCTGGAACCACCGGTTCTCATCCTGATCTTGCTGTTTCCTTTAAGAACTTGCTGGTCATCCATTGACAGAAGCTTGAAGCCTTGGTGTGGTTGTGGACGTCCAGTTATCGTTATCATGCAGACGAATTCTTCCTTTTCTGTCTAGAGCGGCCACTCAGGTGTTTGTTCAGTCTCTGGTCATTTGAAGACTGGATTACTGCAGCTCCCTTCTAGCTGGCCTTCCTATGCGACCATCAGGCCAGAACTGACATTGAAGCCTGGAGTGCATTTGGAACTGAAAGTCCCTCGTTTCACTAAAGTCTGTCAATCATGACGGTCACATTTATTTTATTTGAGTTTATTTAAGTTCAATAATAAGAGGAATAAACACGGATCAGTCATAACATACTAACAACATAACATTACAGACTGTAGATCATCAGTTTCTCTGCAGACTTTATTCTCCTCCTTTCACCCTGATCTTCAATGATCAGGACGCCACAGGACCACCACAGAGCAGCTATTATGTGGGTGGTGGGTCATTCTCAGCACTGCAGTCACACTGACATGGTGGTGGTGGTGTGTTAGTGTGTGTTGCGCTGGTACGAGTGGATCAGACACAGCAGTGCTCCTGGAGTGTTTAAACACTGTGTCCACTCACTGTCCACTCTATTAGACACTCCTACCGAGTGTCTCCACCTTGTAGATGTAAAGTCAGAGACAGAAGCTCATCTGTTTCTGCACAGTTTGTGTTGGTCGTCTCCTAGTCCTTCATCAGTGCTCACAGGACGCTTCCCACAGGACGCTGGATATTTCTGGTGGGTGGACTGTTCTCAGTCCAGCAGTGACACTGAGAGGTTTAAACACTCCAGCAGCACTGCTGTGTCTGATCCACTCATACAATCGCAACACACACTAACACACCACCACCATGTCAGTGTCACTGTAGTGACTTCTGTGGTGGTCCTGTGGTGGTCCTGTGGGGTCCTGACCATTGAAGATCAGGGTGAGAGGAGGAGAATAAGGTCTGCAGAAAACAGATGAAATACAGTCTGGAATTAAAGAACTACAAAGAGCTCCGGTGTGGTCAGAGGAGCTGATAGAGTGGACAGAGAATGTAGAATCAATGAGGGGGTCATAATGTTATGACTGATCAAGTATCATAAAATAGCAAGATAATAAATAACTACTTAATTGTTAAAACGTACGTACAATTTTTATATTATAACAATATAAAATTATATAATTATATTATATTATGCAATTTTTGCATCAAATCCCAATAAAGTTTAGATAGAAATGTTAAAAAAATGAAATGGTTTATGGTTATTTATAGTTAATTTTTAGTTAATTATTCGTTTATAAATGCACATTCACTTCTTCATTAACATTTATTTAACATTAATGATTAAATTGCTGTTAATTAGTTTCTGTCAATAAGAGTGATGTTGTTAAGTAATGTTGATGTATCTGATATCTCTCTCTCTCTCTCTCTCTCTCTCTCTCTCTCTCTCTTTTTTTTCTTGAATACTGTCTATCCTCTTCTCCCTCACTCAACCAGAGCTTCCCTCATCCGCACCTACAACAACAACACTCTCCCGGCCCCCTCTCTGGCTCACCAGAGCTCCAAGTCTTCCGAGAGTGATCTCTCCACCGGTACTCTGCCTCTCCCTCAGCCTGAGGTGGGCTCTGCAGCCGCTCCACTGGGCGCCCCCAGTAGCCAACGTCCCCTCATGCCCCAGACCTCGCTTGTCATCTCCCCTCCAACAGAGCTCCCACCTTGTGGCTTTAACGGCTGCCCGGCTAACAACCCCCCTCGTCCCGCCCCGGGTAGCCTGGAGTCTCCCAGTGGGTCGTCTGGGGCCGGAGCAGGGGGCGAGCTGGTGCCCGTGGCTCTAGGAAGGAGTGAAGGAGGGGGGATGGGCTTCAGTGTGACAGCCGGAGGCCAGGGTGGACAACTGGCACTGGTCAAAAGAGTGTGGGACCGGCGGCAGTGCCCTTCTCTTCAGCCGGGGGATGCCATCATCAAGATCAATGGTGCAGATGTACAGAGCCTCAGCTTTGCTCAGGTAACATCATAGAGTTACCTTGACTGTCTGTTTAACACGGATACTAATATTTGTTGGGTTTTTTTTTCAAATGTAAACATTTAAAAATAGGTTTTGTAAAAATGTGCATCTTAAAATAGTGGAGCTCCATGTTACAGTGATCAACCAAATCGTTATGACCAGCTCCTTGTTTCTACACCCGCTGTCCTTTGAATCAGCTCCTCTGACCACACAGCAGCACTTTGCCATTCTATAATTCCAGACTGTAGTTCATCTGTTTCTCTGAATACTTTGTTGTCCTCCTTTTACGCTGTTTCTCATTGGTCAGGACCCCACAGGACCACCGAGAAAGCTGCTGTGTCAATGCAGTGACACTGACATGGTGGTGTGTTAGTGTGTGTTGCACTGGTACGAGTGGATCAGACCCAGCAGTGCTGCTGCAGGGTTACAGTGTTGTCTGGAAGCGCTGTCATGAAGCGCTGATCTGATTGGCGGAGTGATTTGTGATCGGTCTATGAGGTTCCTGGGCTGATATACTTGAACCGTAAGGAATCAAAAAGAACAGTTTTCAGTGGACTGGGCTCGGTCCAGCTGTGAGTGAGCTCTGATATAAAGCTATAACAGCTATGAAGCCTGGTTTATTGGGCTGTTATACCAGCAGCTGATCTGTGTTTGTGTGTATCAGTGTTTACAGTTCAGTTCCATCGAACGACTGTCTGAGCTTTATTTAATATTGGTTTATTTCGTCTGCAGGTGCAGAGGGTGTTGCAGGAGCACACTAGACAGGGAGAGGTGGTCTTACTGGTTTACAGAGGAGGTAAGCAGTTACTAAGCATCCATTAAATTAGTCAATATAGATGATCAGCCATTTTTATAAGCAGTTATAATGTTTGATAGTGTTTTGAATCATGATCAAATGCAAATATAATATGATGTATTTATTTATTTATTTTATTACATACAGTGCATCTGGAAAGTATTCACAGTGCTTCACGTTTTGCACATTTTGTTATGATACAACCTTATTCCAAAATGGATACAATTCCATTTTTTTCCCATTAAAATTCTACACACAAAACCCCCCAAAAAATGAGAAAAGTTTGTTTGAAATCTTTGCAAATTAATAAATCAAACCAGTTTATAAATCACACATATGTTCACAGCCTTTGCCGTGACCCTTACAACTGAGTTCAGGTGCATCTTGTGACCTCTGATCATCCTTCAGATGTTTCTACAGTTTGATTGGACGCCTGTGGTAAACTCAGTTGATTGGACGTGATTTGGAAAGACACACCTGTTTATATAAGGTCCCATAGTAGACAGTGCAGGTCAGAGACAAACCAAGACATGAAGTCTAAGGAACTGTCTGTCTACCCAATAAGTACAGTGGCCTCCATCGTCTATAAATGGAAGAAGTTTGGAACCATCATGACTCTTCATAGAGCTGGCTTCCTGGTTAAACTGAGTGAGTGTGGTGGGAGAGCCTTAGTCAGGGAGGTGACCAAGAACCCAGTGGTCACTCTAATAGAGCTCCAACATTGCTCTGTGTAGAAAGAGAAGCTTACAGAAGGACAACCATTTCTGCAGAACTCCACCAATCAGGCCTGTATGGTAGAGTGGCCAGACAGAAGCCAAAAGGCACAAGACAGCCCGTCTGGTGTTTGCAGAAAGGCACCTAAAGGACTCTCAGACCACGATAAACAAATATAATGAACTTTTTCGACTGAATGCTAAGCATCATGTCTGGAGGGAACCAGGCACTGCTCATCTCCTAGCCAATACAGTGAAGCATGGTGGTGGCAGCATCAGGGAGACTAGTCAGGGTCGATGGGGACAATGACTGCAGTGATGTACAGAGACATTGATGATAACCTACTTCAGAGCACTCTGGACCTCAGACTGGGATGAAGCTTTATCTTCCAACAGCACAACAACCCTAATCACACAGACTACATAACAAAGGAGTGGCTTCAGGACAACTCTCTGAATGTCCTTGTGTGGCCTAGCCAGAACCCAGACTCGAACCTGATTGAATCTAAAAATGTCTGGAATCTAGAGATTCCACACGTTTAGACCGTGTTGAAACAAAAGTCTTTATGTAGTTAAGTAGATGAGTCTTCAGTCTGCGTTTGAAGACAGTGAGGGACTCGGCTGCTCGGACTCCCAGGAGAAGTTCGTTCCACCATTTTGGTGCCAGAACAGAAAAGAGTCTGGATGCATGTTTACCTTGCATTCTGAGGGACGGTGGGTCAAGCCGAGCTGTACTTGAAGCTCGAAGGGCTCTTGGTGCAGCTCGAGTTTTGACCATTGCCATCATGTATGGAGGGGCTGGTCCATTTTTGGCTTTGTAGGTCAGCATCAAGGTTTTGAATCTGATGTTCAGCTACAGGGAGCCAATGAAGGGAACGCAGCGGAGGAGTTAAGTGACTGAATTTAGGAACATTGAAGACGAGCCACGCTGCTGCATTCTGGACAAGTTGCAATGGTCTGATAGGAAGGCCAGCTAGTAGGGAGTTGCAGTTCTAGTCTTGAAATGACAAGAGACTGAACAAGCACCTGCGTGGCCTCCCCTTCCCAAACAGGTGCCAAGCTTGTAGCTTCAAACTCAAAAGCACCTGAGACTGTAATTGCTGTCAAATGTGATTCAGCAAAGTATTGAGCAAAGACTGAGAAAACCTATGTACATGTTCTATTTTTGTGTTTCATTTTTAATACATTTGTGCAGATTTCAAACAAACTTTTCTCACTTTGTCATCGTGGGGTTTCGTGTGTAGAGTTTTGAGGGAAAAATGAATTGAATCAATTTTGGAAAAAGGCTGTAAAATGCAAAAAGTGAAGCGCTGTGAATACTTCCCAGACGGACTTTATTTGACTGCACAAAAACAAACAAACAAATAAAGTAGTGTTAATTTTATTTACACGCTCATCCTTAGAAAAAATAGTTGCACCCAGAAGGAATCAACAGACCGGGATTAAACTTGCTGGGTAGGTTTGCCATTAAAAGATATGCAAATGACTCAGGTTTCACTCTTGGCCATGCATGTGATTTAAGCAAGGATGTATATCAATGGATCCGTTGCCACACCGGACGTTTTACACAAAAGAAAAACTAACTCCTCAGAGTGGGCGTGGCAAAATCAGCTCAATACGTACACTGATACCCACTGAATACAGTTTTTTTCCTACACATTCCTTACTCTTCTTACCATCCAGTGAAACTAGAGAGGATTACACAACAGTTCCAACTGTAAGGATGAACCTGTGGAACCCTGGGCTACTTTTTGGGATGTTTTTGTAGTTTGACATACTTTTATTCACCAAAAAAAGGAAAAGTATTTATAGGAGACTTTCACATATACCAGATATTAATTTGTCCTCATTAAAGATGTAAATATTAACATAATTTAAATACGTTTTTTGTTTTTTTTTTTAACTTTAATTTTTTTTTATAAAGACTAACATGTTTTAACAGTTTTTAACTCACTGATAATGTTTATGCACAATGATGTGTGATATTCCGAGATACGAAGCCTATAAAATAGTGTGTAACAGCCCAAGTTAAACATAAAAACACAAAGCTCTGTAATTTCTTGTACGTTGACGACGGTACTCCACCCTAAAGGAACACTGTTTAACATTTTGTTTACTTTGCTCCCCTCTCCTCTATAGGACCTGTAATCTCCCCTGTCTCCCCAAACTACTACAAGACCATCCCTCCATCCCAGGCTCCTCCAGACTTGACCTCCCCCTCCTCAGATTGCCCCACAACCAGCCAGAGCACCCTCTCCCCACAGTCACCCTCCGGCGAGCTCCCTCCCTTGGTCCAGAGCACTAGCTTTCTGGACTCAGTACCAGTGACCCTGACTATGGAACCCAGAGACTGGATGGGAGTGGATGACCTGTCCAGACAAGGGCCTCGCACATCAGACTCCGCCCTGGGAGCGGTGTCCAAAACGTCGGCAGAGAGTAGAGGAGGGCCCCCTCCCAAAACCTTGGAGGTAGAATTAAGGAGGAGGCCTGGTGAGGGCTTTGGTTTCGTCATCGCCTCCCAGGACGTGAAGAATGGAAGTGAGTATTTCAGGTGTTACTGCCTGATGTAGACTGGTTTCCCATGCTGTTCTCTCCCTCTGCCAGCATCCAAAATGGAAAACAAGAAGGAATTTGCAGTGAGGATTAGTTTGTCATCGTTTGTGTCCAAACTGAAGCTGATCGGTGTAAAGGAGCCTGTTGATTGCCTTCATAGAGCAGTGAAATAGAACCAGGCTTAGTAGGGAGTAGCCCTGAATAACACCCTAATCCTGCTTTATTTCAGCCGACAGGGCCAGGAAAGACCCAAACAAACAGCAAATCCCACCATTTCCAGCCGTTTTTATTCCCGCTCTAAAGCAGGAGGGCATTTTTATGTGCTTCTCAAAACGTACGGCTGTTGTGAGTCATGCGATTGTGCAAGGAGCATACACACGCTCAGAAACAAAGCTTAATTAGCAATCGAAGCATGATTCAGTCCAAGGGATCACACAGATGAATGCACGAGCCTCGTTTAGCCGCGTCGTACAAGCGGAGGTCACGTCACACCGAGCCGTAATAAAGGAGGGGGTTCCGTCACGAGCGGACGTCAGCGTATCTCGAGGGTTTGACATCACTGCTCTAAAGGTTAAATTATTATGCAAGTTGCGGTCCTCAAGGTCAGGCGGTGTGTTTGATACCGTGACGTAAGTAATGCATCCATTTCCATTTCAAACGGCATCTGGATCGGCCGTCTGCAGAAATGCTTTTTTGTGCCTCCACCCCCCCTTTTTTTACACAAAGCTTATTACATAAAAACAACAAACACTTAATAGGTTTCTGTGCTACACAGTGACTCGGTAAAAGCCTCTGTTTCCAGTCTGTGTGATGCAACTTTAATAGATACAACTGCTGCCACGCCACTGTCTTTTTACCTCCCTCTCCTGCTCTCTCTGTTGCTCGCACGCCCATAGACGCTCACACCAGTATGCATGCCTTGGCTTATTTTTTGTGATCACTATCTTTCTTTTTATCTCTCACATTTATCACATAGACACACACACACACACACACACACACACACACACACACACACTGCTGGAACGTATTCTGTCTAATTCAGTATTCCAGTCTATTAAATCTGCCTCTTAGTCTCTATTGTCAATGAAACACACGCACACACACAAAAACACACACACAGATATTCCCTGTCATGCTTTCCCTCGCAATCTACCTCCCTCCAGCACTCTCTCTCTCTCTCTCTCTCTTCCCCTCTCTCTCTCCCTCCCTTTCTCTCCACTCCCCCTCGTGCTGCTCTTCAGTTGCACTCTGTCATTGCAGGAGCACACACTGCCTCTCTCTCTCTCTCTTTCTCTCTCTCTCTCTCCGCTCTCCAAGAAACAGCTCGTACGGAACCTCTGTTGCATTCCTCTCCTGCAGTTTGATGTCATTAGAAAAGTGAGGTCAGTTCTTCTTAAGAATTTGCATCAGGATCCAAGCAGCACATCGGGGACAGCATGTTGGAGCGGCTCCAGTCTGCCATGAAATCAGTGAAGGACTCCAAACGTAATTACTCCACTCTTGTTCACACTTAACTGGCTGTTGTTGTTCCAGAAGTGGGTTTACGGTCGCAGCGTGGTGAGGACTCGTGAGGACTTTACGTGCTGATTTAATCACTTCTGATCTTGACGTCTGTTCTGTGATTTCGGAGATTTCAGACACTCTTTCCCAGACTGTGCTTGTCCTGAGGTGCGGAAACCATAGGATGTGGGCGACTGTATGTGTGTATGATGGAGTTAATGGCGTGTGTTGAAAGAGAGGCAGAGAGAAAGGGCGCATTGTGTTATGTATGAAGTCTTGGGGCACTGAGGGGTAGTTATGGTGATCCGTGTTGCTTTGATTTGGCTCGGGCACCAATTATCCAGCAGACTGGTTCTGTGCCCTGGCCAACCTGAACTCTCAAATGCCTGAAATATTTCAAGCTGCCTCTTGGTGAGCTACAGTCATGAATGGCCTAATTCTTTGCTTCTGTACCGGAATGAAGTCCAGGCTCTCTCAGCACAGCACATCAGTGCCGGGGTTGCCCCAGACTGACATGCTGATGACATACTATATGATATCAGTACGCAGATTGATTATGTAGGGGCATTTCCTCAGCATCACTCTGCATGCTGCTATGAAATATCCAGCCGACAGGGTCCTGTGGGCAGCGTCCTGTGAGCACTGATGAAGGACTAGAGGACTGTGCAGAAACAGATGAGCTTCTGTCTCTGACCTGACATCTACATGGTGGAGAAACTAGGTAGGAGTGTCTCTTCTAGTCATGTGATTAGTATGTAAATTGATTATGCAGGGGTGTTTTCTCATGGGACGGCTTGGGAACGCCCACACCTGTGTAAGTTGTGAGGTGTTATCTTGTGCGGGAGGTTGAACACTGGTCAGCATGTGACGTGACTTATGGAATGTTGAATATCTGCACAGCTTCGGAAATGGAAACCATCTAGCACCCACCGTCCTGCGTCACTTGAACTCTATAATTCAAGCCTGAAATATGTTTGAAAGTCTCCTGGATGCCCTTGTTGTCAGGTGGTTTGTTGGTTGGCAAGTTGGACTCCCAGTGCTGGGGTGTCAGGTTCAAGGCCCTACCTGGGTGGAGTTTCCATATTCTCTGCTGGGCTCTTCCAGGGATTTCAGTTTCCTCCCACATTCCCAAAAGATCACGTACATTGGCTTCTCTAAACTGCTCTGGTATGAGTGAATGTATGATACTCTGTCCTGGGTGACAACCCCACCCCCCACCCCATTGAAGATCAGGGTAAGAGGAATATAATAAAGTATGCAGAGACAGAGATTACATTCTGTAATTATAGAACCACAAAGTGTTCTTAGACCTTTAAAAGTCATAGACCTGGACAGGCTGACTAAACTGCCTCTGTCATAGTTCCCTTTTGACCTGCCCTCATGTACAATTGGGCAGCATACAAGCTTGTAGACTTGTAGGTTTTTGACCAGTAAATCATTGGAAAAGGAGAACAGTTTGGCGGTCCATTGGAGCTTCTCCCGTTTGAAGCATTCGGTATGATTGCGTTAAAAGTAGGTGGGCGTCCACAGAGCAGACAAAACCCCCCATTAGATCACACTGGAAAAATAGGTCTTATAAAATCAGTGCCCACGTAGTGTCTGTATCATTTCAGAGCTGTCGGTAAGACACGTCACATGAGATTCAGGCAGTCTTATGGCGTGTGTGCGCCATTCAGATGATGTCATTTGAAAGTACGTTACAATCGTAACTTAGTATAATTGCCACTGGAAGGGACAGTAGGACAAATAGTTCACATGTGGTATCATTTGCAAGTCGGACCCTCGTGACACATGCTGAACATCCTGGTTGGATCACCAGGACGGTCTGTGAGTGTGAACGTAACCATTCATATAAAAGCTCGTTTTACTTTCTAAAGGTCTGTGCAGCACACTGAACCATTTAAAGACTTTAATACAGTGACACATATTACATTTAACCAGTTCTGATCCCATATCGGCAACTATCGCCCTGTTTGGATGGGGTTCATTTGAGCAAGGGAGGTGGAGTAAAGTCATTTTACTACAAGGCATCAGTGAAGTTTACGATAACCCACTTACTAGTGCATCTCAAAACATTGTAATATTGTCCATAATTTAATTCCAGAACATTTTATGTATCATATATATATATATATATATATATATATATATATATATATTATATATATATATATATATATATATGTTTATATTCAATTTAAAATGATATATTTAAGTATATTTTAGCTTTTGAGATGATTTCTGATTTTTTGGAGGTGGAGTGGTCAATATATATATATATATTTATTACATTTAAATTGATATATTTCAGTATATTTTAGCTTTTGAGATGATTTTCATGAGCTATAAGCCTGTTCTGATGAACAGTGAAACATGCTTATGCCACTTTACGTGTAATGAAAATTAAATCTGACTCTTAACTTTTGGTATTAAATTATGAACATGAATGAACTCTTTCATGATATTCTAATTCTTTGATGTTTTTAGGATTGGTATCAGGGTCCTATTGTCCACGTTTTAGTATCAAAAAGAAAAATAAATGGTATCTCTACTGTTAAATTAACTTTATGTCCATCCATTCAGTGAGTCTGTCAGTTTTGTACATGTGCAGGTAAAGTGTCAGTGCAGTGATTGGATAGACGGAGTAATAATGTCCAGCCATATTCAGCGACCCTGTCCTGTTAGCGGCTCAGTGTGTGATAAAGTGAGGAGGAGTTGTGTGTACAGTGGTGTAGTGTTGTGTTTTGTGTTTTTGTGTAGCATTGTGTGTTGATGTGTAGTGTGGTGTAGTGTTTTGTGTTCTTGTGTTGTAGTATATGTTTAAGCCAAATGGTGATATATGATACAGTATAAACCTGAACAGAGTATAATGTAAAAATATCAGTATTAATCTACAGGGGTTGGACAATGAAACTGAAACACCTGTCATTGTATTGTGGGAGGTTTCATGACTAAATTGGAGCAGCCTGGTGGTCAATCTTCATTAATTGCACCAGTAAGAGCAGAGTCTGAAGGTTCAATTAGCAGGTAAGAGCACAGTTTTGCTCAAAATATTGCAATTCACACAACATTATGGGGGACATACTAGAGTTCAAAAGAGGACAAACTGTTGGTGCACATCTTGCTGGCGCATCTGTGACCAAGACAGCAAGTCTTTGTGATGTATCAAGAGCCACGGTATCCAGGGTAACGTCAGCACCACCAAGAAGGACCAACCACATCCAACAGGATTAACTGTGGACACAAGAGGAAGCTGTCTGAAAGGGATGTTCGGGTGTTAACCCAGATTGTATCCAAAAAATGTCCTTCACAAGACAAATTGACGCTGTATTGGCCGCAAAAGGAGGCCCTAGTTCACCATACTAATCCATTATTGTGGTCTAAAACCAGGTGTTTCAGTTTCATTGTCCAACCCCTGTATATCAGCAGAAACAGCCTATTGTATATTTAAAGAGTAAATATCTGTGGGTCTCAGTGATATAGAAGACTGGATCATGTTAATGCTTATGCTGAAATAAAGTCATCATACTCATCCTCTAATTCCGATGTTTCGGCGAAATACTTCCACGAGACTGTACTCTTTTGAGTGCCAAACGATTTCCACACAAACTACTCCCTCGTGATCTTTTTCGATTGTAACCTACAGGTGTGATATATTACCATCATTTTTATATCATCAGTATTTACCATATATCGCCCAGCCCTGCCGCATTGCAGTACAGAGAGAGCACCAAACTCTAACAGTGTGCAAAATGAGGAGTGTGTATTATCAAGAACCTGGCAATACAATATGTGTCATGATAGCAGGGTTCCAGTTCAATGCACTATGACCCTGTAAGCCAGGGTTTCTCAACCTGTGGCCCAGTGACCCCTAGTGGGCCCGTGAAGCACTCTCTGGTGGTCTGTTGGCTCATCCTGTACGGGTAATGGTCTGGTAACGGCACGCTGTGGATTAAAGCAGATCTGAGCAGATCTTGAATAGGTCTCTTACTGACGCGTAGTTTTATGAAGCCTGCATTTTTCAGGTCCTCATACGTTTACATGCTGAGAAGTGATGAGAAGCTGAGTGTGTGTGTGAAGGCTGTTATTTAGGCTTGTAGGTCAGATGATTGGGTTACACAGATAAGGTTCTGTCTGGTAAATGCAGAAGCTGTGGTGTTTAGAGTTGGTGTGCGGTAGAATGCTGACACGGCTTTTCCGTGTAGCTTCATTAGAGAGCTTTTCCCTCGTTTTCCATCATTTATAACCATGGTTCTCTACTCTGCTTCTGGACGACCCCTCGCCCTGCATATTTCAGTGGCTTCCTGCTCTAAGGCACTGCCTTCAGCTCAGGAAGGGCTTCTTAACGAGCTGATTAGTTAGATCAGGTGGGTTTGGAGCAGAGAAAACACTGTTCTTTAAGGCTATAGGATGACCGAATATGAGTTAGTAGCATCTATGATACACTAGTCCGGACTATTTGGCAATGAATTGACTCTTGAAGTCAAAATAACATTTTTTTTTATAACAAATAGACAAAAAAGAAATATTGTAGTATTTTTCAGGCCCATCATTTAATACATGCATTAGAAATCATTCAGCATTCTTTCAAATGAGCGAAATAATTGTGATAATTAACCAAATGCTACACCTGATTACTGACACATACAGAAACGAGGTTGATACACTCATCAGCGAAACAAAAATAACCCAACGTCTGATTGCTGCAGTCAAATTATTACAGGCGTGGTCTGATTAGACACCGGGTTTGGCACAAGATGGCATAAAGTGCTCCCACCACTGCCCTAGAAAAAGGCTTTCAGGGGCTACTTTTGGGTAGTGTACCTTCGGTGAGAGATCGTTGACTGCTAGACGTGCCTCTACGATGCACTTCAAGACATTTTGTCCACACCTTCTCATTCTCATTTTCCTGTATTTGCATGACTATTTACATTGTATTTGACCGTCCCCGTAGTAGTGATGTGAGGGACACTAACACTACATTTTTGGTAATTGCAGTAAGTCCTGAGACTCGCTGTTTTGTAACTCCCTTCCACCCCACACTGACCCCGTACCTCGTGAACCACTCTCTTTGACAGGACTACTTCACAGGCAAATTATCCAGGCATAGAAATAAAGAGCTCTTGTTAGTGTCAGGACGCGCAACACAATGAGAGACGCTTGGGAACGTTTGAAGGCAGGCCATGAAACACATCAGGGCTTTGTTCCTGAGGAGCATTGAAATCTCACCCTATTGTTCCTCACATCTGAAGTTTGTTTTGGTTTATATTCTTAGAGCTTGGTAGTGTTTGAACTGTTGTTGGTGGTGTCGTGTGTCCGGGTGTGTTTACTTTGAGATACGTTCATCTGAAAGATCATCTGAAGTCAGCAGCAGCAACAGAGTTTGGTTGTTATCAGCCTGTTTCTCTGTTTGTGTTTAATTCTTGTACTTTGAAGCTTATATTGTTCATTAAAATTAGAGAGGAATGTGGCGCTGGCACTAAACATCGCACACAGCAACACCGTTAAAACATTTTTGGATTGGTGGATTTTCCATTGCTGGTTTTAAAAATAGTAAAAAATGTTCAGGGTCCCTTTTGATCAGTTTGTCCTTTAACTGGGACGTGTCCCTTTTGATCAGTTTGTCCTTTAACTGGGATTGGTCCCTTTTGATCAGTTTGTCCTTTAACTGGGACGGGTCCCTTTTGATCAGTTTGCCCTTTAACTGGGACGGGTCCCTTTTGATCAGTTTGTCCTTTAACTGGGATGGGTCCCTTTTGATCAGTTTGTCCTTTAACTGGGACGGGTCCCTTTTTATCAGTTTGTCCTTTAACTGGTATTGGTCCCTTTTGACCAGTTTGTTGTTTAACTAGGATTGGTCACTTTTGATCGGTTTGAGTTGGTCATAGGTGTGTATAATGTGTACACAGGGCCGACAGATCCCCTGCCACAGGGGCTGTTCTACACAGAAGTGCAATAAATAAACCCTTTAGTGGGGCAATAAGGTGGATAATTAAGTTTTGAAAAGAATAAAACATATTCAGTTAAATCGTTCATTAAACTTACTTTTCAGTCAGTCGTTGGCTGATATTCGGTGACGGTACGCAGCCTAATTATTACAGCGGTATGTTCTGTCGTCTTTCGTTTTCATTGGAAAGGTTTGATCATTTATGTAACATAAGCCATGGGCTGAAACGCTGACTTACTACAGTGACTAATCCCTCTGTCTCCATGTCTCTCTCTCTCTCTCTCTCTACCTCTCTCCCTCACTCTGAGCACAGCAGCTGTGAACAGAGGCTCCAGCTGTGTCCCTCTGTTCGTCCCTGCATTATCACTCTTGTTATCTGTCCATTTCATATGAGGATTTGAATTGAAATGAAAGCATTCCCGCGTTTCTACTGAAAGCACCCTCCAACTACCCTCACTCGGCCCTGTTTAACACGGTGTGTACAGCGTGCACACGTACATCTGTAAATATATAGAAATAGCTCCACACAATGATCGACTTATTAACAAAGGCATTTGACATGCTGTGAATGATGTATGAGTTTCATTAATAATACAGAAGGAGATGAATAATGGAGATCTTTGGTGGAGCTGTGTAATCGGCAGCACTTAGTTAGTGCAGCAGCGGGTGGGTGGGGAACACCCCCGACAGAGTGGGGGATTTCTTCTGCTCCAACACACTTCTTACACAGCAGAACACACACATGCCCACCTGGGTACTGAACCGACTGGCATTGAATAGCTCTGGCTGTCTGCATTCGTGCAAACACATGCACACTTACACACACACATACACACACAGTATCCTCTGCAGTTCTGTCAGGACCATAATAAGAACTGTGAAGGTTGGGTTGGGTACCGAACTTGGTACTTGGTACTAACAGAGTAACGAATCTGTTGTCAAATTGTGGGTGGAGCCTAACGTACAGTCTAGGCAGTGGCGAGTTAGAAGCGGTCACCTACATTTCTCAAAACTGGATGCAGACAACGCTCTCTGCAGTGTCTGCAGTATAAAACACAAAGCTGGCAACACTCCTAACCTGTGATGCAGGCCATTATTATGTAATGCATTTCCAGAACATTCCCGGAATAGTGTTTCTGTAACATTAAAGGCAAACTTTCCTGGATCTTTTAAAAACATTGCTCAACGTTCCTATAACACTTTCTGCAAGTTGTGTGCAAGACAACCGGAATTCTTCCACAGTGCTTGTTTTATATCAGACCAAAATATAAAATACAGAACTATTTATTGAATGTTTATAAACAGTGTGTGTCTACAGCAGCAGTAAAACCATATTCCACATTATTGGTGTGATTGCAGTAGGCAATGCTGTAGTACTTTTTAAGTTTTCTTCTTCGTCTTATTATTATTATTATTATTATTATTATTATTAGTGTGATTGCCAAAGGAAAGCATATTATTAGTTTTATTATTATTACCTTTACTACTATTACACCACCTGATTTTTTGGACTACAATTTTCGAGATATCAACACTGTTCCAATTATAAAACGTCCATCCTATTCCTGAAAGGTCTGCTTATGAACAGCTTTTTTGTAAGTGCGAAAGTTTCTGTAAACCCGAACAAAAATAAAGTGGTCAGAACTGTCCCACAGGAAGACATAGACCATTTCTCAAAATACAAATGTGAATTGTAGAGCTCACAGTGTAATTTTATACGATGTGCTTTTTGTACCGATCTGAGTTACATTTCTCGTAAAACCATCAAACATATTTGAATGTTCAGAGACGGTGTCACAGTGGGCAGCTCTGCCACACACCAGCTGAGTTCTGTGCACGGCAGCCCTTCTCTGCCTTGCTCTCCAGTACTGTCCTATACCATAGCAACACCTTAGAAACCAACTCCTATACCATGGCAACACCCTTGCAATCATGTAGCAACACCTTAACAACCAACTACCTGTACTCTGTAGGTATGGTGCGTGCCAAATGGAGGGAGCTCGAAAAAAAGGTTCATCCATTCATGACAGGACTTTACACTTGAACCTTTTCGTGCCTGTTTTCTAAATCCAGTGTTTGTTTATTTTTCTAATCAAATATTTATTACTTAGATCACCCTGATTACAGACTGGAGGATGTAGGGATGGATTAGAGAGAGGAGAAAGGAGTGGAGAGGGCTTTTATTTTGTTAAATAAAAATATTTTGTATGCATTTTCTTTCAAGATAGTTTGAGCAAAAAGAACTTTGCACACTTTCCCTTTAGAATAGAATAGAATAGAATAGAACTTTATTACCCACAACCCACAGATATTTACAAGATGTGTGGTCAGTGGTACCAGCACCCCGTACAATTTCCCATCAGCCAAATGACCCAGTTTGTGCAATTGCTGTGTCAGTGCTTATATAATATGGCTGTATAGCTCTTAAGTCGAGCTTTTAAATCACATTTCTTTGGCCTATATATTTTTGGAAACTGCTAAATACATCATGGGAAAAACTTCAATAAAAGACTTTGATGGAGCTTAAAACCTAAGCTGCAAATACATCCTGTTCTCATTTCACTGTTTTTTATTACATATCGGGTGATTTAGCCCGAAGGCTGTTAGACATTGTACAGGAAATTAACAAACAAGATAAAAATGTGAAATATTCACATGCATTTTTGTTCTTAAACAATCAACATCAAATGTGCAGATGTTTCAGAGATGATTGGGCCATTCTCCTTTCACCACTTGCATGCAGATTGCACTTACTCTGAGAGGAGACTATTGGCACTGTCTCAAATCATATCATATTCCCTATGTAGTGAACTATGCTTAAACAGTGGCAGCATGTTAAGTAGAATGTTAAAACAGAGTTTTAATGACTTTAGTTCAAACAGACCAGGCAGGTTTTGGTTGGAGGTGCTGATATTTCACAGCCTACAAAGTGCACTACATTGTGGAGAGGGAGGACTGAAACAGGAGCTGCGTCCAAAACTGTGGCCTATTCAGTCTTCTATGTGTGAAAATCCTGATTTAAAGCAATATTATAGGGAGGAGAATTTAACAAGGTAGTGTAGGATCTCAGACACCTCGCTAAGCCTGTGAGATCTTTACTGTGTGACAGCATATGGCGTCACATACGTCAGTCATTGTACAGATTTACATTTTCCTCAAGCCCCCTCAATAAGATCTCCAGGTCCTGCTGTTGCAAAGCAGCTCCAAACCACTTCCACCCCCATGGCTTCACAGCTGGTATGAGGTTCTTGTGCTCAGATGCTGTGTTTGGTTCGTGCCAAGCATGTCTTCTGTTACTGTGTCCAAACAGTTCAACTCTGGAATCATCCAAAGCACATTATTCCAGAAGTCCTGCTCTTTGTCTAGGTGTTTTCTGGCGTTTTCTGGTGTTTCTTTAATCTTACCCTGATGAGTTTCCTCCTTTCCTTTCTGATGGTAGATGCAGCACTTTGACACCAGCTGTGGCGAGAGCTACCTGTAGCTACCTGTAGGTCTCGTGATGACATTTCAGGATTGTTGGAGGCTTCTTTACACATCTTGTGGTTCTGCTCTCAGACTTGCTCTTGTTTTGTTTTATTGTTTTGAGATTTATTTGGATGTTTTTAAATTCCTTCCCCGATCTGGCCATGGTGATTCCACTCACTTCAACAATCAAGAGCTTTCTTCCTACAACACTAATAGCCAAACTGTATCATTCCAGCCTGCTTTTTTTTAAATAGGCCACAATATAATGCTGCCAATCAGAAATGAGCTTGTACTGTATACATGTGAGACTGCAAAATGGTTCTATTATGATTATTCTCAACCATAAAGAGGAACTAGACTCCTTTAGAAACCCAGAAAATGGTCTGTCTGGAAGCTCATGACACTTGAGGGCGATTCTGTGAGCTTCCTGCACAAAAACGGTGTTTTACTTAAGAAAGAGAGCAGCTGCCGTGATAAAAAAGTAATGCCCCATCTGCCTATGCACTTGCACTTTTGATGTGTTTTTTTTTTCGCATGTTAGATACACACACACACACACACACACACACACACACTACTCACGTTCTATATTCTCAGAGCGAGACGGAAAAGGAGAAAGTGCTGAAATGTGTGAAATGGTTGTGTGTGCTGCTCCCTCTCTTCCATGCGTGTACTTTTTATTGGCAGCAAATTGCCACTAGGCCTCTCCGGAGGTTATGTCTCCATGCGAGACATTTAAGCATTCTGTTTGTAGCCGTGCTCGGCGAGCGTGTGAATGCTCCAGTTCTCCGGCTGTGTCGGAGCAGTGTGCAACATTGAGGCTCTCTCACTTTCGGTGTGTGCAGCTGCGGAATTCGGGGGACTGTTCTCGCCATCCGCCGTGGATTATGGCACAACCTGATCTGTTTAAATCCATCTGAACCGAGAGGTTACTGGAGTTCAACGCCTGAGTATCCTTCGTTTAAAACTGTTCAAACATATTAGTGTAAAAAGAAGAGCAAGACAGACCTTTCTCACATCCAGCTGCATCGTTTTAACAGAGCACTCAACATTCCTCAGCTTCCCTCAGAAAGCACAGCCAACAGGAGGGCGGTTAATACACCAATCAACCATAACATCTTTCTGCATTCACCGTCCATTCTATCAGCTCCTCTGACCACACAGGAGCACGTTGTGGTTCTATAATTCCAGACTGTAGTCCATCTGTTTCTCTGCGGACTTTATTCTCCTCCGTTCACCCTGATCTTCAATGATCAGGACCCCACAGGACCACCACAGAGCAGCTACTATGTGGGTGGTGGGTCATTCTCAGTGCTGCGGTGATAAAGTGTGTGACAAAGCAGTGCTGCTGGAGTGTATAAACACTGTGTCCACTCACTGTCCACTCTATTAGACACTCCTACCGAGTGTCTCCACCTTGTAGATGTAAAGTCAAGAAACGGAAGCTCATCTGTTGATCATCCTCTAGTCCTTCATCAGTGCTCACAGGATATTTATGGTTGGTGCTGTCTGATCCACTCATACCAGTGCAACACACAACAAACAAGAGGTGGTCATAATGTTACGGCAAAATGTCCCACAATGTTGGCACATTTGCAACCAGAGTCTGGGTAGAAGAGACCAGAGGCTTTAGCCAACGCTCTAATGCCTCGGTAGTGTTGTTATAGGAGGCTGGTTGCCAGCAAGGACAAGGGATGTAGCTGGCACACTAACATTACAGTAGCGATGCAGGCAATGACCTGCCCACCATTCCTGCAGGAGGACCCTGAAGGAAGGCTAAAAAGCTGCTGGTTTTACACTTTAAACACATTCTGGACATTTTGGAAATAGCTTCGCCAAATGGCTTTCAGTAATCAGTTTCAGCTTCTTGCAGGATTTTTGCACATAGTAGATTAAATAGGCCACAGTTTGGGACACAGCTTGTGTTTCAGTCCTCCCTCTCCCCAGTGTAGTGCACTTTGTAGGCTGTGAAATATCAGCACCTTGGTTGGAGTTGCTGATGTTTCACAGCCTACAAAGTGCACTACATTGAGGAGAGGGAGGCGACACGTTTCTGTTTCTACACGATCCCGTATATGTTATAGCTTTGATGTTTTCATTGTTATTATAAAATGGAAATATCCACATACTCCTGGAAAGGTATCCTCATGCAGCTGCATGAAGACGGAGGGGGCTACTTTGAAGTATTTGATATGTATAGAAAAATGTGTGCCCCCCTCTGTGAGTAGGGAGTGGGGTTGTTTTTGTATAATATATACTCAGCCAGAACAATAAACCACCTGCCTAATACCGTCTAAGCCCCACTCACGCTGGCAAAACAGTTCTGACAAGTTCAGACCTGTGAAATTTGGCCCAAGAATGTTAGCAGCAGATTCTTTAATCCTGTAAGTTGTGAGCTGGAACCTCCATGGATCACAGCATGGTCTTGGGGGACCGTATTCCTGTAAGCAGTCCTTCCTTGGACCACATTTGACAGGTACTGACCACTGCATACAGGGGACACCCAGCAAGACCTGTTTGATGTTTTGGAGATGTTCTGACCCCGTCGTCTGAAACATCACAGGTCGGTGGCCAGTGGCACTGGTGGTCCAGGTTCCAGTACAGTAAGGGACAATCAGATAATCAGGTGGCTGAAGGTTGTAGTGTGTGAATAACGGGCTGTGATGGTGTCTGAACACTCAGTGCTCTGAGATATTCTTGGCTTGTGGCCCCACTGGGAATTTGATTTGGGTTTCTACAGCTTCAGCAACTGACCCAAAGGAGAGCGGAACTGCAGGAGGAGCTGGGTTCTACAGTAGGTGGGTGGAGGAGTGGGTGGTTGGGTAGATAGTTAGTTGGATAGGTAGGTAGGTGGGAGTGTGGGATCGGTAGATAGGTAGGTGAGTGGGTGAGTGGGTGTGCAGGTAGGTAGGTGGGTACGCAGGTTGGCTATGTGGGTGGGTGTTTAGGTGCAGTTTAAAGAGGCATCTCTTCTAAGCTACTGGAACGGCTGCCAAGTGAAGGACTGGAAGTGAAGTTCTCGGAATGTTAACTCATCTAAACACTCCGACTTTTGTACATATACAGATTAGGAGAGCAGGGGCCAAACTAAATATTTCATGTTTTTAATAAATAATTGAAAGTGGTGGGCGGCACGGTGGGCAGTATAGGAAGCACGTGTCACAGAGCTCCAGGGGCCTGGGCTTTGTGTCTGAGCAGGTTCCTTCCAGATACTCCGCTTTTCTACTACCTGCCACTAATTCCAGATCCATTATAACCCTGAACAGGACAAAGCGGGACATGAGAACCCGAATGAGGTTGAAGTGATTGTTTGAGCAAGGTTAATAAATTTCTCAATAATACAAAGCAGTGTTAAAATTCCAACCGTTCACTTTTCTGCAATTGTTAAGGAGCACATGGACGTTTCACATTGACTTTCAGATTTTGTCCCATCCGATCGAATGACAGATTAAGAATGCAGTGTTTATGTGTCAAGTCTTCGTTTACATGCATGCTACAAATAATCCAATCCAAAATGACGCACATGTGTAGAGTACCTATGCGTATACATGTTACCATGACAACAAGCATCACGTGAGTCCAGTCAGTGCAAGTGCGGAGGCTGAGCATGCACATATGGACGGAGCAGGAATCCAGATTAAATGGCAATAGATTTAACTCAGTTGTAGTTTGGTTGCAGTTTGTTTTAAAATGAGTATCGTGTCTGTAGGTATGAAGCTTAGAACACCAGCATGTAACTGCAAATTGCAGATCTGAGGTTGTAGGAGTGAACTAGATTCAACAGAGTTAGTCTGTGCTCCAATCTGCTGCACACCTATCAACACTGGACTGAGGGAGGGAGGGAGGGAGAGAGAGAGAGAGAGAGAGAGAGAGAGAGAGAGAGAGAGAGAGAGAGAGAGAGAGAGAGAGAGAGAGAGAGAGAGAGAGAGAGAGGGTTATGCAATTACCCTCTTTGCTCTTTATTAATCCTCTTTTTTTCTTTCTCTCTCTAATTTTGTGTGTTTGGTCATTTGGTCCAGTGATTGTTCTGCCCATTTGTCAGACCCAAACATTTCCAATTGGGCATGGTTTCAATGTGTGTGTGTGTGTGTGTGTGTGTGTGTGTGTGTGTGTCAGTGTTTGCTTTGGTGTCTTTTCATTTGCATCTCAGTGGAGCATAAGAAATCATCTGCAGGCACACACACACACACACACACACACACACACACACACACACACATTCAACAGCAGACTGGATCTGCACCCTGTGTGCTCACACTCAAATACACTGTTTCAATATAAAGACACAAAAATGTTCCAAAAGATTTCGGGCCAGGCTGGAGAACAGCGCGTCCGAATGATAGAGGAACAGTACTCCCACAGTCTGGGTGTATTAACGGTGATACACTCATCTAGAGGGTTGCAGTGGTATACTGGTTTTAAGTATACTGTTGTATAGAAACTAAAGATAATCATACCGTAGACATTTGCTGAATACTGGTATTGATACAACCAAATAGAGGCTCTCATAAGTTTTCTGAACATTTCTGAATACCATCAATTATGGAGAGGCTGGTCCACTTTTGGCTTTGTAGGGCAGGACCAAGGTTCTGAATCTGATGTTCAGCTACAGGAAGCGAGTGAAGGGAACCCAGCAGAGGAGTTACATGACTGAACTTGGGAACAGTGAAGACGAATAGTGCTGCAGCATTCTGGATCAGTTGAAGGGCCTGATGGTCCACATAGGAAGGCCAGCTGCAGTCGTCTTGTCTAGAAATGACAAGAGACTGATCAAGCACCTGAGCGGCCTCCTGAGAGAAAAGGTTGAATTCTCCTGAAGTTGTAAAGGAGAAATCTGCATGCACGAGTCAGGTTTGCAACATGAGCCGAGTATAAAGCCCTCCAGCATGGAGGTCTGGAACAGTGAAACCGTGTTCTCTGGAATGATGGTGCTCCAGATGAGTTGGGGAGTTGAGGAGGAGGAGGCGAGGTGTTGGATCATCCAGCATCCTGACTAATGCTCACTAATGCTCTTGTTGTTGAAATCAATCACATCCTCACAGTAATGCTTCTTCAAGATCTGTAGAAAGTCCTCCCTGGACAGTTGAGACAGTTACTCCAACAAAAGCAGGATTCTTTTTTTAATACCCTTGATTTCAGAAGAAGCTATGAATGAGGTGCTCATTGTCATGTTCCTGAAACCAGTTTAAGAGGCTTGCTTGATGCAGTACATCTTCACCCTGGAGGTGGCTGTTAGAAGATGGTAAATGTGGTCCTGAAGGGATTCACATGGTCAGCAGCAATTCTCGCAACAGTCTTTGGCTTTTGACCAATGATTGATTGGTAATAATAGGCCTAGCATGTGCTAAGAAAATATTGCCCACACAACCAGTTGTCCACTGCAGCCTCTGCGTTGTGGTCCTGGCTGACCAATGTGGAAAGGCACTGTGAGAAGAATCTGTATAATTAAAAAAAAAAGTTAAAAATAGGTTTTAAAATGGTAAATACTTATTTATAAAATGATTTATGACTGTCTTTGGTATGAAGACCCAAGCTTTAAAGGTGGACATTATGGAATTTTCTTCAGTCCGTGGGTTGCCATATATTTGAAGAATTTGGGTCACGCATTGGTGTGTGAGTTAAAGCACTTTCATATGCCTATGCCCAGATGGCACAGATTACTCTTTCTTTTGTTTCTGTGCCACTTTATACAGTCAGATGACTTTTGTTGTTCTGAAACAGTAGAGGGAAAAGCCACCAACTGATAGAGTCATGTTTGACCAAAACAATGCCAGACATGACAATGCCTTCCATTCGTTTTCCCTCAGAATGGGGATTATATCGAGTATTGTGTTTGGTCTCACGCGAACCTCCGCCACTGATGCAGCATCGCATTACAAGCTAAACCAACCCCTCTAACCAAGACTGCACACACACCACGCTTGACCCAGCCTGCAGCCTGGCAGGGTAAACGTGTGTTTGGGAGCATCAAGCAGCAGGAATTGTGTGATCTAGCTGCTGTGAAGCGTGTGCTTCACTTCGTATCAGCGGCGGACACGCGAGCCGCACTCAATTATTAAATCAGTCATCAATTATTAGTAGTGCTGTCGCTGTGCGTAGCCTGTTTAGGGCTGAGGGGACTATTTTGGACCACTCCTGCCTAATATATGCCCTGATTATGCATGCGTGTCCTCATAGCAAGGAGTGAAGAAGTTATTTCCTTAAAGGAACAGTTCAGGAGAAGTTCTGTTTTACACAGTGTGCTCCAGACCCCCATTGGACCTAATCGGTTTATCAGCAAATTAGAGTTTTATACAGTTCCAGTGCAGCTGTGATAACTCTGATATTGTGAAAAAGTAGAACGGTAATGAAGGAGAACGGTATTCCAAACACCATTACAGTATGTTCCATTGTTCAGAGGATTGCCTCAATTTCCCTTGGGATCAATAAAGTCCCTGTCTATCTATCTATCTATCTATCTATCTATCTATCTATCTATCTATCTATCTATCTATCTATCTATCTAGCTAGTTAGCTATCTAGCTATCTAGCTAGTTAGCTATCTAGCTAGTTAGCTATCTAGCTAGCTAGCTATCTAAATATGGAAATGCAGGCATACAAGGCTGTATTGGTTGTGCTATAGAATAACTGCAAATACCGAAGTGTACAGAATACTGTGCTCCTATGTTCAACTATATACACTCTGTTCCAGAAACAGTAGTTTCACCCAGAAGGAAGTGTTGGATTGCAGAAGTCATGTCTCTCAGTACGGTTTAACGCATCGTCAGACGTCTCTGCATGGAGTTGTAGAGGTTCCTAATGGTGTCAGTGATAATCCATCCCATGCAGCTTGAATGTTCTCACTCAGTTCTTCAGATTGTGTGTCGATAGAGTGTCTAATAGCAACACATTCCGAATCTGGGATAGATCTGGAGGTGTGACTGGCCACGTCATATTGTCTGGGTCAACAGAAGTGTTCCGAATCTGATTTGTTTGGTCCTGTGCCCATCCTCTGAAATGTCACAGGAAGTTCTAATGCCAGTGTTTCTCAACCTTCAGCTTCAGGGTTTCTGCCTCCTGGACCAGGATTGAGAAACACTGGTCTATACATGAACAAATGCACAGTAATCAGTAATACCCCCCCAAAAACACACTGAGCCTAACATTTTTCCTCCCCTCTTCTTCTCTTCCCCCTCACTCCACCCTATCCAGCCTCGTCACTCTTCTCTCACAGGTTTGTGACGGTGCGACGGGGGAGTCCTGCGGCACGGAGTGGTCAGATTCAGCATGGAGACCAGTTGGAGGCAGTGGAGGGCAGGTCCGTGGTCACACTGCCTCACAGAGATCTAGCTCAGATACTGCGGCGAGCAGGAAACACTCTCCGGCTCACCATCATCCCTCGCTCCAACACCAGTAAGCAACCCCAGCACTCAGCAGGGGAGGGGAAGGCACACTGCATTCAGTACAGTGTAGAATCTGAGAATAAAAGAATTTAAAAATAAATTCAATTAAAACTTTGCATTTTATCTCAGACGTGGTCAATAGGACTGTAGGAAACTATTGATATATCAAAGTATCATGATATAAAATTTTATAATACTGTAATATTTTAACTTTTGTTTATTAGTTTTCTACAGACCCTCTAAGGTGACACCCCGCATATTAATAAATAAGTCATCACGATAGTAAATAACCTGATCAGATGGTCCGTTTTTCAGAATGGAATGTAATTTAAAATAATTTGTCCTTTTTTTTTCATAAGGAATGAAAAAAACAATGAAGCAGCATCTGCTTCTTATAATAAATGACAGCGGGATTCATTTTATTACTTAATTGACCTAAATGAAGATGTCAGATTACACCTGAATGATTAGTCCTGGATTTTAGATTTTTTTCTTTACATTAAATAATATTTTTGAATGATATAATGATAAGGATGTGAGAAATACTTCTTGAATCCCTGTAGAAAAGCTAGGAGGATCAGAC
Organism: Acestrorhynchus altus; assembly: GCA_034509495.1. Lineage (NCBI taxonomy): Eukaryota > Metazoa > Chordata > Actinopteri > Characiformes > Acestrorhynchidae > Acestrorhynchus > Acestrorhynchus altus. The sequence goes on along the minus strand of CM067515.1, from coordinate 27,897,897 downwards.
AACTTCCACTTAGTTGTAATATATAATTTGGCCACAAGAAGAGCTATCCTAACAAATCTGTGATTTACCTCCATTTGTACTAACATAACGTGGTTGGATAGTTGGAATTAAATAAAAAATGCAGCATTAATAGTAAAATTACCCACTCGGGCTTCCCAAGTGGGCCCAATCATAACAGCCCAGCTTTAATCCCTTGTTTTCCCATCAGAGACCAGGGTGGGCTTCCTTATGTGGGTTTGAGCTACTCAAACAGGGTCCCACGTGAACATGTTATCTGGGTAATCACAAAAACTATAGATAATATTTAGAAGAGAATCATGAAAATTAGTAAATTTGGGCTTTAAAGAAAAAAAAAAAAACTAAAATTCTGAAGGGAAAGAAAAACAGATGCGATAAAGGCCTTAAGAGTTGCTTATATGTGAAGAGGAAATATAAGAAGCAAGCAATTTTTAAAACCAGTTTTCTCTAATGATTTCATTAACAACCTTCTCTCTCCTCATTTCTCCTCCTCAGATACCTCCAACCTCTCAGAATACACAGACTTTGATCCAGAGAGCAGGTTAAGAAAAGGGCAGAGGTCCAAACAAAAGGTGGAAATCATCTTGTGTATACAGTTTTCATCCCCTTGTCTCGATGCATCACCTCACAGAAACATGGCATTAACTAACTGAAAGTATTAAAGCCATTTTTTGGGGGGATGAAGTAAATTTTTATACAAATAAGGAGAATTTTTACACTTAGATGTAAAGTTTTTACCATCAACCGTCAGACGTCTTGAACCCATGGATAGAACCAAATGCTCTTTACTTCTTTGAGATGCTTTGACAAGCATGTTTGATGTGATTATCTATCCGTTCTGTGGTGCACCATCAGTTGTCCAGCATTTGATTGAATCTGAGCAGAAAGTGTGGCTTTATACAGTTCAGAATTCATCCTGCCACCACTATTGCAGTCACACAATATAAAATCAACATTTTATAGCTTTTAATGTGAAATACAAGAATAATAAATATGGATATTTTCAAAGTGTAACCCCCCACCTCTCTCATAGGACCCCCGGTATTACAGTGTGGATCTGGAAAGGGGCCCTACTGGTTTTGGTTTCAGTTTGAGAGGAGGGAGTGAGTACAACATGGGCCTCTATGTGCTGGGCCTGATGGAGGGCGGACCAGCATCTCGCAGCCAGAAAATACAGGTTAGCACAAACTAGGGATGTGGACAATATGAATATACCATGGATGGTCAGTTCTAGAGGAACTGCATGCATCAAAAAAGCCTGTAAAACAAGTGGTTTATAGCAACTGCATTGTAAAAATTGCTTTGAGCATGTCTCAGAGACAGGAGTTGGATTTCTATAATACTGCATTATATCTTAGATAATCTTACAGCAGATTTAAAGCTGTATCTTAGGATTATTACATTCTATCTTATGCTGCAGTTCACTTGGCTCGGAAGTGGGAAGTCGGAGCTCGGAATTACATCATTTTTGACGTCCACGCGTTCGAGCTACAAAGTGGGAAAACATGGACACCTGCATGAAAGCTGATGTTGTGTTTGCTTTTTTTCCGAGCAGCAAAATTTCATGAATAGGCATATTGTCCACATCAGCAAAGAGTATTACTGCTGTAATCGTATTTAAACATAGAACACTACATTAATACTGTTAATCACCTGACCAGCCAGGTTGATTTGGCATCATATGCTGAGCTTAGAGTTGAGAACACTATCCCGGCTTTCTACAGTACAGGAATACTAGAGTTGAGGGGACATATTCTTTGACTGTTCCTTGTCTTAGGTTGGAATTTTAGAGTTATCAGGAATGATGTAGCTTAGCTTTATTTCAGTTGAAAGAAAAGTAAGTGAACCCTTTGAAATAACCATCATCCTTTCAGTTTGAATACATATTCATGCTGTAGGCTAGAAAAAGTCATTGGCGCTTTTTCACTGCATGGTACCTGCACTGCACTACTCAACGCTTCTCAGCTTTTTTGTTTTTCTGTTTGGTACATTTGGTATCTGGTACCTAGAACCTCCTACTATTTTTTATTTTACCTGCTCGCTCATAGTCGAGTGTTAGTCTGAGTGGCACAGACATCCAGCATTGCTGTGCTATAAACCATGTGCCAAATTATTATGCAAATTATATTTTTCTCGTATTTTCCAAAATAGTAAATGCTAATGACAGCCAGTATTTCAAATCATTCACTGTTAGAGTATAAATCAAATTTTATTGAACAAATAATAACAAATAAAATAACAAATAACTCAAATAACAAATAAAAAAAATCTAAATGCACTGTTCCAAATTATTATGCACAATTTTATAGGTTGTAAAGAATTGAAAATGGTCTTCTTGGTTTTCTTTGCATCATCAGATGGTGCATGTCATGCATGAAGATGATTTTGCTACAGAAGGCACAGTCCTTTTTGTACCAATGGAAGAAAGTGGTCAGTCAGAAACTCTATATACTGTGCAGAGGTCATTTTCACTCCTTCATGGACCCTAAAGGGGCCTATCAGCTCTCTCCCCATGATTCCATCCAAAAAAATGACTTGGGACATGGTGGTCATCCACCAGACATCCAATAGTCCATCCATCTGGGCCATCCAGGGTTGCACAGCATTCATTAGCAGACAAGACTTTGAACATTAGTCTTCATGCAACCGCCGCACCTGTTTCTGCTTTTGAGAATTGGTTATGGGTGGCTGAATAGTTGGTTTATGAACAACAGCAAGCCTCTGGAGGATCCTACACCTTGAGTTTCATGGGAATCCAGAAGCACCAGCAACTTAATATATCTTTCAGGAGCTGCTCTCTTAAGCCAATGGATTTGTCTGTCAGAAACCTTCCTCATTATGCCTTTATCTGAACGAACCCTTCTGTGCTCTGAATCAGCCACAAATCTCTTTATAGTACAACGATCAAGCTTACGTTTTTGTGAAATATGTAATGTTTCCATGCCTTGGGCAAGGTATTGCAGAGTTTCTTTCCCATATTGCTTGAAATATGTAGCTTAATTAAGTAGTTTTCCTTTAATTGGGCTCACCTGGCAAACTAATTCACAGGTCTCTGAGATTGATTTCAGTGCTCCGAAGAGCCCTAAGACACAATACCATCCATGAGTTTAATTGAAAAACCAAAAAGTCAATCTTTATAACACTTAAATCCAATTTGCATAATAATTTGGATCAAAGTGTAGATAAGAGCAGTGATACTTCACTTCCATGTCATCCACACAAACCCAATCATATTGCTGTCATCAAATTGGAAATAGACATTTTACTGGGCCTTAAACCTACTGTTTATTTTCCTTTACTTCCCCAGAGTGAAGGACAGCAAAGGAGTGATATGTTGACGGGCAGTGATATGATGTAATTGTTGGCCTGGCTGACCAAAGCTATTTGGACTCCTAATAGCTATAAATCAGCAGGCTTGGAAATTTACATTTATAGCAAATTAATGTCAAATTAGAGCAAATGTTTTCACCCAAAAAGGGGCGGGGCATTATGCAAAGGCAAAGTTTCTGGGTGTGTTTCTCTCAGCTACTGTGTTATAGTGTGAATCTGCCAATAAAGCACCACTATTCGCTGGGAGCCTCCTGACAGGTTCACATTAACTCTCTTACACCGTAAGTTTGCCGCACAAATTCTCTTAATATTAACTCAGTAAATTTTAAACCCAGAACTCTGATCAGATGTTTCCATAAACCTACACAAACATCTTTTATTTTTGTGTAAACATCTACAGTGCAGGCTAGAAAAAGTAAGTGAGCATCTATACAGTATTACTGACGTCTTAAAAAATCAGACTCGCCTTTATTGTCGTTCAAACCACATGACATGAAAAACACAAAATGCAGTTACTCAGGTTTGGAGAATAGCATGAAGAAAATGATGGAATAAACGGTCTGTAGGAGTGAGCATCCTGTTTAGAACATCACCAAAACAGCACAATTAGCAGTAGTCGTGTGAAAGAACCCAGCGTAACATTAAAAGGCCTACAGAAGATTCCAAAAATATTTGAACAAGGAGGTTGTTTAAGTATGAATAAATGAAAGAACTTGGATCTCTCACCTTCTACACTTCTGTTTGGAGGGGAAAAAGAACACTGCACACCTCAACATCAGAACCTCACCTCAGCTGTGAAGCATGGTGGATGGAGCGTCATGGTTTGGGAATGCTTTGTGCTTGGTTGCCTCAGAGCCCAGATGCCTCGCAGTGAACAATAAATTCAAACATGTATCAATACCTTGTACAGGAGAATGTAATGGTAACCATCCATGACATCAAGCAAGAGATGTTTGAGATGCAACAGGATAGTGACCCAAAGGATCAAGGACTAAGGAACATCTTAAAAAGACGTTTGGTCACACCCTGTCAAAATGCTGTTACGTGACCTGTAGAAGGCTGTGCGTGTAGTGAAATGCATTTCTGGGAGCAATGGTCCAAATTTCATCCTCAGCATAAATACCTACAGGGAATTTATAGGTTATTAAATCCACTGGTTCACTTACTTTTTCTAACCTGCACTGGATATTTACTTAATGTGTTCAACAAAGTGCAACAGAACAACCACACAGCAAGGTTGCCTTTTGAATTGTCTGTATTTCTGCGTACATTTGAGCTAAAACTTTATCTAAATGTTTGATATTTTATCTAAAGTCCTAAAAGTCGATAAGGAGAACCAAATGGAGCAAAATGAGACAAAGTCTGATCTTCACAACACATGTTTGTGGAAGCGTATAACAGCACAAACAAAGGAGATTTCTGAGGAGGTCGGATTGTGTAGAAATGGAGTGCTCCCTCAACAAAGATCACACCAAGAGCCAGGTGTGTAATGGTCCACCAGCTCACAAAGGAACCCAAGGGAACGTCTAAGCAACTAAAGCCCTTTCACACAGTGGCTAATGTTAATAGTCACGAGTGCACCATCAGGAGAACACTGAACAACAGTGGTGTGCATGGCAAGGTTGCAAGGAGAAAGCCCCTGCTCTCCAAAATGAACATTGCTGCTCATCTGCAGTTTGCTAAACATCTTATGGACAAGCCAGAAAGCTGTTCCACCGATGTTTAGTGGACGGATGACAGCAAAATAGATATTGATTTAAATGAGAAGTGAAAGGAACACACTGCATTCCAGCATAAACACCTTATCCCCACTGAGAAACATGGTGGTGCTAGTATCAAGGTTGGGGCCTTTTTTCTGCATGTAGAACAGGATGGCTTGCAATCATTGATGCAACAATGAATTATACCAGCAAATTGTAAAGGAAAATATCATATCTGTCCATTATCTGGATCTCATGAGAATGTGGGTCACACAGCAAGACAACGACCTTAAGCACGCAAGTTGTTCTTTCAAAGAATGCGTAAAGAATAATACGGTTAATGTTCTGGAATGGCCAGTCAAAGTCCTGACTTTAATCCAATAGAAGAGTTGTGGAAGGACCTGAAGCATGATGTTCATGGGAGGAAACCAACCAACATAAGCTGTTTATTCCTGTTTATTCCTAAAGTTCCTCCCAGCCTATGAACAGGACTCATCAACAGTTACCGGAAACATTTAGTTGCAATTAGTGCTGCCCAGTAGGATCTGAAGAGACGCTGAAAGCAAAGGTGCAGATCATTTTACCACCCCAATTATCTGTAATAATTGGGATCATTTTCAGTAAATAAAAGAGTAAGTGTAATGTTTTTGTGTAATCTGCTGACCTGGTTCTCTTTATCCACTTATCAGATCTACTTTGAGGTCACATTTGAGCAGAAGTACAGAAAAATCAAAAGGTTTTACAGGCTTTCAAGCACCGCTGTAGACCACGTTGAACACATTTTCTCCGTCAGTCAGTACAGAAATGAAGGCCATTCCAAAGGGAGGGTTCGCTTACTGCTTCTTGCAACTACCATAGCATTACATCATTGTATGTTAGTGTAATGTACACTGAATGCTGTAGATTAACATTGTTACTGTACCTCAGCATGACATTGAAAAGCAGGCCAGCTCAGCGCAGACTAGTGTACGTTTCATGACAGTCTGTGTTGGTGGTAATTTGCTCAGTAATGCAAAGCTGTGCCGATTCTTGTTTAGGTAAGCGATCAGCTGGTGGAGATTAATGGGGACAGTACGGCAGGAATGACCCACAGCCAAGCCGTGGAGCAAATCCGCAAAGGAGGACACCGCATCCACCTGGTCTTGAAGAAAGGCAACGGATACGTACCAGACTATGGTGAGCAGCGGGACGTGCGTTTGCGTGGGCTGCCTTTATTTACAGCTGACTGACTGATTTACAGCTAACGTTCCCCTTTAAGTACTCACTGTGGTCTTTTACTTGATGGGGAATCTCTCCGTTTACTTTCACTGCCATGGTGAACTTTCTCTTCACCTTTTCCTAACTATGCTTTGGGTTTTTTTCTTCCCTCTCCCTCCTCTTTTTTTTTTCTCTGATTCTCACAATCCTCCACTTTGCTGGCTTCTTCTCTCTCTCTCTCTCTCTCTCTCTCTCTCTCTCTCTCAGTGGAGCTTTCCAGCTTATCGCTCTGCATGACCAACTCCAAGCAGGGCGAGCCTTGCTTCTATGTCATCGGCCGGACAGAAAACACGCGGTTGGTAGCCGTTCCTGTTAGTTTTCCCTTTCTTTCTTTTCAGTTTCTTTGCCCTCATGCCAGTGTTTTGCCACCTTTCATTTTCTCCCTGCTGTTTTCATCTCCGTATTGGCTGCTATGAGTTGGACCCCGGCCTTCCTTCCTTCTTGTTTTGTGACCTCACCCGTTTTAGCAGTAGTGTAAATGATGAAATTGCAGGTTTTCACCGGGGATGGGGGGGTTTGTTTACATCAAATATAAATGAAGAGTAAACGAATGTTGTGTATAAATATGAATGAGAAGCAATAGCTCGTCTTTGGATTATACACTCATTGACAAAACAAATGAAGCACCCGAATAGACCTTCCAGATCGGCGCGCAGTCGTGTCTCAGGCAGGTCTGTAAACGATTGCAGGTGTTGGCACAAGACGGCATAAAATGTTTCCCACACTGCCCTTTAAAATGGCTCTCAGAGGCTACTTTTGGGTAGAGCACATCTTGGTGGGAGATGCTAGATGCTAGACACGTCAGTGGACTGAGACAATCAGGACGGTTGTTTCAACAACAAAAAATTTCACGACGTCCATTACGTGTCCTGCCACTGACTGACAGACACTGCTACCTTTATTTGCAGTGGAATCGTGAATAAGAAACCTGAATCCAACATCGGTTTGCTGTGGAGCAACACGCTGCCCCAACTACTGATGTTCTTGGCAGCCATTGCATACGACATAGTCACCCCTAGTAGTGATACGAGGGACACTAACAGCTCAGACATATGTGCAGAATATCCTGCGGACACTTTGCCTCTCATGGCAGGGCTTCCAACTGGCATTTTTCAGCAGGATGATGCTCCCACACACAGCAACACTTCCTTGGCTTGCGCAGTCAACTGATTTATCACCAGCTGAGCATTTATGGGACATCTGTGGGTGAAGGTGGTGCAGGATGCCATAAAGAATTTTTATGCCTCCATACCCAACTGTATCTCATCTGGTATCCAGATTAGAGGCCAAACAGGGTGCTAGAGCCTCCTCTCCAGCAACTCCTTGTGTTACTTTTGTCACTGAGTGTGTTTAAGGTTAATAACATCATGACACAGTTCGAGGTGAGTGTGTGTTGAATTAGGGATGTCATTTGTATAAACATCCATAAGGGAAGCTTATAAAGGCAAACTATCTCAATGTTTGAGTTGTGACTCAGTTCACTCATATTCATTCCAGTCTGCTGCCTCCAGTTCTTATCTTTAGTTTAGAGACGTGAACTTTCCTATTGCCAGATGAACCCTTTTCTTCAAATCCACACCCATCTCTCTTTCTCTCTCTCTCTCTCTCTCTCTCTCTTTTTCTCTTTCTCTTAGACCATGAAGGCGGAGCAGCCTCCCCCTCCTCCCTCTGCTCCGAGGAGCCGGGTGTGGCTTCAGTAGCTTTCTCTCTGACGAAAAGTATCCAGAAGGAGGAGGATGATGGAGGAGCAGACAGGAGGGAGTGGCGGAGGAAAGGAGGTGGCAGCCGAGGAGGAGCAGAGAAGGAGAGGAGAGGCGCTCCTGACAGTGATAGGGGTGGGGGCGATTCGGCCAGCATCTCCCTGAGCTCCCGCTCAGGGAGGAAGAGACCAACACAGAGTTTAACCAAAAAAGCTCAAATGGGTGCGGAGGGAGGGGGTGAGGAGGAGGCACACAGGGGAGAGAGGGAGAAGAAGAGGGAGAGGGAGAAAAGCAGGAGTTTAGGGGAGAGAAGGAGCAAAGCAAAAGGCGGAAGTGTCGAGAGAGAAGAACGAGAAGAGAGGAAAAGCTACAGCGTCAAGGAGGAGGAAGGGGACAGGCCAGAGTTGAGAGGGGGGAAGGGGAGGGATGAGAAGAGAGAGAGAAGAAAGGAGAGAGAGAACAGGAGTATTACCGCAGTTCGGCCAGAGTCCAGAGGGAGGAATGAAAAGAAGGAGAGAAAGCAGGAGGCAAAGAAAGACATCAGCAACTTCACTGTCACTGAAGACGTTCTCGGGGTCCCTCAGAAGGCACCTTTCTCCTTCCTCATGCCTTTAGACGATAACAGTGACCTGTCTGACGCCGACTCATCATTCAGCTTCTCCGAGGTCAGCGTGTCGGCGGCCAGCATCTCTTTGGCTGGCGCGCAGTGGCCCCTGAAGCCCAGTGAGCTCCCGGAGGACCCTGGCAGCCCGGGCCTTTCCCCCGGACCCTGGCTCGTCCCCAGCCCCTACACACTCTCTCAGGTTTTAGAAGGCAACAGGTTAAGCCGGCGTGAAGGAGGGCTGTGGTTCTGATAAAATCTCTCTTTCTCACATACCAACACACACACACACACACACACACACACACACACACACACACACACACACACCATCTTCACCAGCCCTTCTCATCTTATAGAAAAAAGCCCACATCTGTGTTTCCTGATGTTTCCACTGTCAAGACATCAACAGAATATGCAAAGACAGCCACTAGATTCCAACCACCGCGCATGTCTCTAGTCCAGGCCAAATCAAAGTGTTGTTTTATGACCACCTAGTGGTCATGGAAGGAAAAGAAAAGGAGAGAAGGAATGAGAGCATGCTGCCATCTCTTGATGGCTCCCAGTTATAGTTGGCTGCTGAGACTGCAAGGCAAGTTTGTTGTAGGCGTGTATCCATTGTGTTGTTCATGGCATGTTTCAGTTATTTTTCTCAAATCACTGACGTTTTTATTTTGATATGTTTTTTTTTTTTTTTTTTTCTTTCTGTACATTTATTTTCTTACAAATGCATCGAGATCCTATGATGATAAAAAAAAAGAAAAGAAAATTTATTTAAGATTTTTTAATTAGCTGCTTGCTTTCCGTTACTGGACTGTAAAGAGAAAAGAAAAAAAGAAAAGAAAAAAAAAAGAAAAAAGAAAAAACTCTCCCCTGCCATATGTGGTGGTCTAGCTGTCCGTGCTGGGGAATGGAAGATAAAAGAACTGTTTTATTACGAGGCTAGCGAGCCATCTCAGACTTCTCCAGGTGCCTTCTGCTTCTTTAGCCGGTGTTTACCAAAAAAGATCTCACTATATATATGAATATATACATCTATAGATACATAGATATATAAAAGGAAAGAAATAAACCAAGAAACGAGGAAAGTAGCGAAGTAGAGAGTGTGCAATTCAGCGTTCTTCAGTCTCTGGAACTATAAATCTTTGCAAGACTAAACGGAGGAACAGACAGTTATGAGTTAATACTGCGCACATTCTGCAAACGGTCAGCGAGTCATTACAAGTGCCTCATGCGATATTCCTTTACGTGAACACACTAGACTTCCCTCGAGATGTCTGAGTGAAATCAGGACCCCCGGAGCTTTTCGCTTTTCCCATGCCATTCTTATGATTTGGGTTTTTCAGTTCAAACCAATCCAAACATTTCAGTGCCATTTCTGGATCCTAGTGCATTCCCAAGAAATAGGTTAAAAAAGTACAAAAAAGAAACAAAGGCCAATAAGAGCCCATTTTGCTCAGCCCTCCTCCAATCTGCATCAAGATTGCTATCGCCACACCTACCACTCAATCTAGCTTCATGTGGAGTTCTCATTTCAGGAGATAAAACAAAAAGGGCATTTTGATACTGGTCTTCTATGCATTTTGTAAGACTTACTGGTCAAAATTCCGGTGGCGTTTTTTTCTACCGAGGCCTAGATGTGGTATTAGTGTACTGTCAAAAACGCAGGCGGGTTGCTGGAATGTAACTGGCATGGAAAAAAAAAACAAAGGGAAGACTTTATGAGGTCCTTAAATACGCTGTAGGTCCCAAAGTTTGCAGACACCTGCCTATCCGGTGTTTTATCTGCTACGATGGCTTTAGAGTAGATGTTAGAAGCATTGCTGAGATGCTTTGTTCACATTCTGTCAAAACACAACTCCAGAAAATGCAGCTCCACTGCTTCACGTCCCACAACTGCAGGGATTTCATCTTTACAGCCTTTTTCAGGAGCTGACATTCGGCATCGTGCATGGTGACCCAGAGCGTCGCCACTGCCGTTCAGCTGGCACTAATACAAAAGGTGTGTCTGGATACTTTTGGACATAGAGCGTATCAGACGAACTGCAACACCAGCTTATGCATCTCTCTTTACCTCCAACTTGTCTAAGCAATAAGAGGCCACGACCCTCTTTTTTCCGTTTCAGTCCGCACAGCATTTTTTCCCCCCCAAGCGATTCACGGCCGAGCAGTCGATCATTTCTTCCTCAACTCTTCCGATGAAGAAAGACAGACGAGTGCTTCTTAATACACTCGTGGGCTGTTTATAACCCTTTGATAGATGCTTGTGCAGGTTGCGTCTTTCATACAACGACCTACAATATTAATAAGCGCTTCTCAGAGTAGGAGTTATAAAGTGCTGTAAAGTGTTTTATGAACATTACAGTGTTCTAGCAGCTCCGGCGCTGCGGCTGTTCTCGCTCACTGTCCTGATGGGGTCCTCAACCAGCCTGCGCGCGAATGACGACTTTGTTTTTGATAACTAAAAGGGCAAAACATGGCAAAATGCATCAAAGTGTTTGTACAGAACTTGGAGGAGCAATGTAAATGTTTGCTAAGACTTTTGATTTCAGAGAATTTCACTGTAGCTATGCCTTCACTGTAGCAGACCTGTTGTGAAAAGCAAGAATCTTGTACCTGTTGTACATAAAGAGGAATCCCAGAAAGAATATCTATAGACTTTCTACCAGAGAAGTATGTTACGAGTCCCTGTCCTGAACTATCAGCCACATCGGAAATTCTATATGTAGCACAGAAATGATACCCTGTCCACAATACTCTGTCTCTTAGCCCTGTCCTATCATCATACTGTGGCACCTCAAAACAGGCTGCAGGGCTAAATGCTTCAAAACGAAGTGACGTTGGTTCTGAGGAGAAAAATACTTGCATGACTGTTAAGGAGTTTCACCTTCTAGAAGGCTTTTATTATTTGTATCGTTTTTTAACCTCTTGTCATAATGAGAAGTAGTGATCAGTGCAATGCTTTCTGTAGGCCCCCTGAGAAAGGAAGAAAAGAAAAAAAAAACAAACAAACCCCGGTTGCATGATCGCTCCCAAATGCTTTTTTGTAATCGAATAGTGGGCGGAAGTCTTGCAGTCTTCACTTTAGCCCCTTTATTCGCTTTTAAAGATAGAAAATGTAGCTGATTCCAGAAGAAACCCCAACAAAGGGTCACAAGGTGCCGTTTTGAGCAGCATGCCCACTTTAGACCTGTTAAACTAGTGTTGCAATGGTATGAAACTTCACGGTATGGTAAAGGCAAAATGTATACGTATTTCTCAATTTGCTTTCTTGTTATGAGCTACATGAACCCTAAAAGTAGTGTTAATAAAAGGACAAAATACATGAAGTAAAAACAGTTTTGTATTTAGGTAACGATTAGTTTCATTATGGATTATTGTGCTGTTTTCTCCATTCATCAAACGACGACACCCCATCCACACGTATCCGGACATTTTTCAAAATGGAGAATTCCCTCCCTCCGATTTTGAAAATATCTCTGTCCACACAGGGCGCTTTTCGACCAACAGGACTCCGTTCCATTCCGTTCGGGCTTAAATGAACCGTGGTGCTTTTCAGCGAACCAGAGCTCATTTACACCAGTGTTAGTGGAACGAAAGATCAGCAGAGGAGCTGCACAGCACCAGTAAACGGTACCTGTGAGCGTTTGTTCTGTTACAGATGTTTGTTTCTCCAAAAAGCAAACATGGATCATCTGTTGGTGATAAGAAGACGTAGAGGACGACACCATGCAAGACGAAATGCATGTCATTGCTCCTGTGCAACTAGACACGCCCACAGTGCACATCTTTGGTTCTCGCTGCAAACAAACCTTTCAGGTTCTGAAACCTGTTTTTGTTGGTGGAAATGCACAGAACAGTTCAAAATTAGGTTCGCGATCCGGAACAGAACTTGTTCCATAGAGGCCTTTTCCACCAAAAGAACTCTGGTTCTTGAACTGGTTCCGAGCTTATATGTTTACAGTTTTGTTGGAACCAAGGATACATGACAGAATACGACATCAACAGAGGGGTTGCACAGCGTCAGTAAAGGGAAGTGAGGAGATGGTGGCACGTATAGACCACCTTTTAGACCAAGCACTTGTTCTGTTACAGAAGCAAACATGGACCAAACATGGGTCAACTTTTGGATATAAGACGTAGAACCGCCGTATGTCATTGCTCCTGTACAACTAGACACGCCCACAGCGGTTGGAGATGATAAACCTACTAATCTTTGGTTCCCACTGTGAAGGAACATTTCAGGTTCTATTTTTGTAGCTGGAAATGCACTGAGCGGTTCAAAATTAGGTTCATGAAGCAGAACGGAGCCCATTCCACGTTGGTAGAAAAGCGCTCACAGAGGCAGAAATGCCTGCCTGAGCATGCTAGACCTGTAGGAGGCAATGGTACCGCATAACGTGAGACATCAAAACCTCACCAAGAAGGAAGAAAACATGGGTTTATTCCTTAATTACACACCACTCTGAGTCTTGGACTCTACCAGGTCAAAAGAATTACAAACGAAATGTAAACAGCGCATTATATATAAGTAAAAGATGAGCCTTTACATTTATTCATATGTGGATGTGCATGTCAACACTGTAGTTTTATACCTTACTATATAGGGAATGAGGAAGTATTTGAGAGTCACTCATTGAAAAAAAATGTGAAGGAGTTGTTGGAATGGACGGAATCTTTCTATGTGTGAATGTAATGATGGTATATGTAAGTGATTACAATATTAAAGTGAAAGGGTGAGTTTAATGGGGAAAAGTGTGCAACTGAAAGGAGGCTCTAGAACCCTGTTGGGCCTCTAGACTGGATGCAAGATGAGATACGGTTGGTCACGGAGGTGTACAGTTTCCGTATGGCATCCTGCAGCACATTTACCCACAGATGTTACAGCTGGGTCTGTAGATCCTGCACACTCGTAGGTTGCCAAAGCTGGCTTCCAGCTGCTCCCATAAATGCTCAAATGGCGATAAATCAGGTGGGCCAAGGAAGTGTTGCAATCTGGCGGACACATTCCTGGGAAAGCCTTGCTGTATTTGGGAGCGTTATCCAGCTGAAAAATGCATTTGGAAGCCCTGCCATCAGAGACAACATGTGTCCCCAGGACGTCCTGCACATATCGCTGAGCAGTTAGTGTCATTTGTATCACTGCTAGGAGTGACCACTGTCATATGCAGTGGATCCCCAGACTATCATGCCAGAGGCAGTGTGTCACTCCACAGCAAAGATGGATTGAAGTGCTCACCATGAGGCCTCCATACTCAAACCTGACTGCTGTCGGATCCCAATCAGAACCTGGATTCGTCACTAAAGACGATATGGTTTCAGTCCTTTTCGCCACTTGGTCAGATGGTCTAGATGGTGGGCAGTTTATCAAAAGGTCCAACCTTCTTCCCTTAATCAAATGATGCTCCCCTTTAAAGTTTTTCAACTGGGCAAAATGTCTTCATGTGGGTCGTAGAGGTCAATAATCTCTCACCGGGAAGTACACTACGCAAAAGTAGCCCCAGAAAGTCATTTTACAGGGCAGTGGGGGAAGCAGTGTAATCATTTACATATCCGCCTGGATCTGGATGCGTTATTGTTGTTGTCAGTGAGGGTGTTTGATGACGAAACCTCTGTTTCGAAAAATTCTGGATACGTGTGGACAGGGCCTAAAAAGAGAAAAGACAAAGAAAATGGTGAGACTGTTTTTATGATTGTTTTCTTTCAATACCAGTATTAAGCAAATGCATATGGTATGTTAACCATCAATGAAAACAGTATACCACTGCAACCCTAGTAAGCCCACTGGTTTATTTACATCAGTACTGCAGCCATGCCTTGACCATGGCAGGCGCAGTCAAGCCGTCCCTTCGATTTAAAAAGATCAAGGAAACCTAAAAGATAGTCATAAAAGAAGGAGCCATAATATGAACCAATCAGTGTTTTATTATGAGATGCAATGTTTTGATACTTATGAGGTCATCTTACTAGCAGTGCAACTGCGCTATTGAAATGTTAATTAATGATGTCATCCACTTTCCCTTTGCAGAAAAGTAAGGAAAAAAAAAAAAGAAAGGAAAGGCCTTTTGTTCTCGTACGTTTTTGTAAGTCTCGACACTTGAAATGTCAAAACATGAAAGGCTAGGTTCAGCTTTGAATTTCAACTTGAATTTATTACATTCGCCTTGTAAGGAGTCAGCCATTGTACAGAACGTGAAAGAAATTTATACGTCAAAAAAGGGAAGGAAAAAAAAACGGAAGGAGAGGACAAACCAGTGCCAAGATGTTTTCTCTCACAGCTAGACTGTACATAGAGTAGACAGTAGTTAGAGAAGTAGAAAGAACAGCTGGACAGCTAGGATAAAGATGACCAAAGGAGAGGGCATTCTGAGATCCTGAGAGATCATGGAGGAAACCATAGCCAGGTTTTCGGGTTGTATTGGTGCGAAATAAGCAGCGTAAATGAACTTTTCATGGTATAACTGTATCCTGAAGATGTGAAAGGCCTGTGGCTGGAGGCAGAAACTTTCGCATGGCTGATAACTCGCTTGCATGCTTGATTTAGCACACTGCTCCCCAGTCCAAAGATCCAGAGACGGAACAGAGCATACGAAACATGGTGAAGTGTGTTCTCTTAGCAACAAGAGCATTTAGTAACCATTGGAAGGAGGCAGATGGACTCTTGGGGCGAACACTTCTCTTTGTAATCGCTTACTCTTATATTCCAAACCACAGCCATAACTGTAACCCTTACCTGCGATATACGCAACCACGTTCGCTCAGAAGTAGAGCTCCACACCTTCCTTTATATCCACTGCCCTCTCCTTTATTTTCTTTCTCCTGCTTCGAGTAGACAGGACGAGGAATTAGGCTACTTGTTTTTCGTTTGTTGTTGGTTTGTTTGTTTGTTTTTAAACCAGGTCTCGGATCCTGTCCTCCAGACTTGAAGCCGAACAAGTAGCCATCGTTCTATAGCTGCGGTCAGCAGCCCGGAACTTTGACTATGCCTGAGGGTGTGTACATAGCAGTCCACACGACACTTAATAATACAGATGTACAGCTTTTTATTCGTTGCTCTTGATATGTATGAAGACTATTGTATTGTTTTTGAATGCATCAACAGGGAGTTTTGAATTATGAATAATGAAATGACATGCAGTTACTGAAATAAAGTGATTAAACTAATCCAGATGAGTTGTTCCTCCCGTCATGTTCATCAAAAGTCAAGTCATCCAGCACGTCCTCAACGAGGGCAAACCATCCCTCCTTGAAAGTGTATAGCGAGGTGCACAAGTCCATTCCTGGAGGGCCGACTCAGATGTCTGATAATTAATTGATGAGTTGAATCACGTGTGTTTAACTAGGGCAACTGCCAAACTGGAGGTAAGCCCTCCAGGACTGGAGTGGAGCACCCTGGGCATATCGATTAAGGCTATAAAAGTTAGAACATCCCATGAACGATGAAGAAACGTCTCTTAAGCATTGGAAAACTGTAATTATTTGAAATGAAGTTTTCGTATGAGGAAAACATTTGGACACTCTATGCCCTAATAGGTCGAATCTCCTTAGACGTTTCCTAAAACCGTCTACCGTCTCTGACGTCAACTTGAAGAAAGATTTTCCCACTCCCTCGTGTGGAATTCTTTTAGCTATGTGATGTTTCATTGTCAGCCATGGAGAGATCCAGACTCCTCTGCAGCAAAGCAGGCCCAAACCATGACACTTCCACCACCATGCTTCACAGTTGATTCATCTGCCCAGAAATGCTGCTCTTTGTCTAGCCGTTCTCTGATTATGATTCTTCCTTGCTCACCTCCCTTGAAAATCTAACTTGTTTGGTTTCTTTCTGATGGTACATGCTGCACTTTGACACCAACCGTAGCAAGAGCTACCTGTAGCTCCCATGATGAATATTCTGTACTCGTCTAGTGGTCTGCTCTTGGGCTGAACTTGCTAGGATGGCCTGACCTGGCCATGTTGGAATCTGGATTTAGATGTTCTCCACTTGTAAATTATTTACAGCTGATTTCTAATTGTTCCAAGACCTTTTTAAATCCCTTCCCAGACACATCTGCATCTACGGCCTTCTTTCTGAAGGCCTCAGATAGCTCTTTGGATCTCTCCATGATAAAACCACTCTCTTCAATCAAGAGCACACCAAACTAATGTCTGAGGTTTAAATAAGACAGGCACCCCCCCGACCCCCCACTAAGGTGCATGTTTTCAATTCCATCATGCAGCATTAGTACAGACAATGTCACTCATTACTGGTGGTTAGGGAACCAGCCTTGTGACTGGATGGTTACCAGTTCAATTCCCTGAACTGGCAGGACATGACTTAAGTGCCCACTCAACTCCCCAACTGCTCCCGTGGATGGGTCACATGTGCTCACTGCCCCCTAGTGTGTGAATTCACTAGTGTGTATGTTTGTGTTCCACTGTGTGGATGTGCACAGTGCGTCTACGTGCACATTCACGTTTACATTCTTCACAGTTTCCGCATCATCCAGAGACTGCATTCTGAATTTCAAGGCCTTGTAATTTAATTCAGAGGCGGAATCTGTTTAATTTCATCGTCTGACACACACACACACACTTATACACACACACACACACAGACAAACAGCTTGGGAGATGTTCTACTCCTACACAAGCCATATACAATCTCCCTCCCACACATAGCACGTTACTGCAGTGAGGCGTCAGATTCTCTTCACTATGAAGATACATCTCACATTCCTCTGCCAAACACACACACACCCACCCACTGACCACTGCTTCTTCATGGCTCACAAGTCCAGTGAATGTCTTCTGGGCAAATGCACTTTCGACACACCCCAACAATTCCGTCCCAAAGAGGAGACACGGGACATCATGTGCTCTGCCATGAAATCTGCTTAACGCCACTGCAGTGTCTCTCTGTACTCTCTAAAGCCCACACACAGACACACACTCACTCCCAGCGCCCCCTTCCAGTATCCCGTAGCCAAGCACAGCTATTAGCATACATCAAAACGCATTTGTAGCAATGATGATCACACTTAAGCTGCACTTTGTCAGCTGCGTCTGTGGGACTCCTCTGGGGAACACTGCACAATCCTCTCCCTCTCCTGCTCACTTCTGCTAATTGTGCTCACTAATTACACTCTCCGCACTTTGCTATTCTAACTCTGAAACGAGGGGGTGGACGCGGCACACCGCCTTGAATTTTACTTTTTCATTCCCCGTATGATTCGTAATAAATAGGTTTTGATTGTATTAATGTGGATTAGGTGAGTTCCGGGTGGGCTTGGCTCCGATAGACCTTTTCCACCAAAGGAACTCATCTTGAACTGGCTCCGTTCGGGCTTTTTTTGTTTGTTTGTTTGTTTGTTTGTTTGTTCATGCCATTTTTTCAATTTTCGCCCCTAGGAATTTAGACATGTCAATTACCCCTCCCCCTAAGTTGTCTCCCACATCACGTGCACGCTCCCAGCACCAGGGGGGAGAGATCGTCCACATTTATCCTCTGAGTCATGTGACGAATGCCCACCGCCTCTTTTCGAACTGCTGCCATTTGCACTGTTGCCGCCATCATGCTTGGTTCCGACGCAATGGTCGGCAGACGCCTGTGCCGACCAGCAGCATACTTACATGTGATGTGGGAAGAGCGCCATCTACCCACCCCCTGAGGGAGAGCAAGCCAATTTCTCTCCCTCTGCACTCCGGTTGCCGATGGTGAGCAGCATGAGCCTGTATTCGAACTCACGATCCCAGGATCATAGTGGTAGCACCTTAGTCCACTACACCACTCGGGGGCCCAACCTTGGTGTTTTTTAGTGAATCATCCCACATTTACACCAGTTTTAGTGGAGGCAAGGATACGTGACAGAATACGTCATCAAAGGAGGGGCTGCACAGCATCAGTAAACCTTTGTGTTCTTACAGATGGTTGTTTCTCCAAAAAGCAAACATGGATCAACTTTTGGTGATAAGACGCAGAGGACGAATACATGCATGACGAATGGTATGTCATTGCTACTGTGCAACTGAATTACACCTATTTTTTGTTGGTCGGAATGTGCTGTTCAAAATTAGGCTTGTGAACCAGAACATTGGTGGAAAAGACCTATGAAGTTTGCACACGCATAAGAAATATGGCCCAACACAGTTACAGCACATTGCTTAATCTCTCCTGGGTCCTCTCTAGGCCCCATGTGCAGTGTTCAGCCCAGATGGGGCCCATGTTTGAACCCTCCTGGTCCCAATCAGGGACCCTGGTGAGCATCCATATGTGAGGACAACATGGAAGCAATGAACAAAACTTACTTGTTCCCAGTTGGGCTACTCATATAGGCCCCACATGGTCATGTTATCAGGGAATGTTTAAGGATACACTGTTCAACAAAATGTGCAAATTTACCCCCAATTCTGGGCTATAACAGCCTCCAAATTTAGTCTGTCTTTGGGAATTTGTGCCCATTCATGCACTTTCACACTTCCTGCCCCAAGAAGACTTTCTACTCAATTCTGGAGCATTGCTGTGAGGATTTGGTGGCATTCAGAGAACACAGTTCTACTGCGCTACATCTCTAGTCCACGACTGGCATTTGCACATCTGTGTAAGAAGCAGGGGCTGTACCCTGAGGTCTTTATACTGTATATCCCACGCAGGCACTCCTCCACCCCAGGTTGAATGAAACAAAGTGGGAACCCTGGATTGAATGACCGAAACAAATGAAGGTGGACAAAAGCCCCCCCACCACCCTCCCACCCGCTGGTTGAATTAATGAATTGAATGAAGTGGGACAAAGAATTACCCCACCAACACTGAATGAGCAATCAACCCCCCCACCACCCCCGTCCATCCAACATTTTGGGCTGGACCCCTGGTCTCAACTCCATCTAGACACACGCCTAACATTATATATAAATATATAAATAAAAAAAAATACAGATACTGTATAATCAGGTCTTAAGATTAACTCCAACAGTGGTCTCACGTCCCCCCAGGCAGAGTTAAAATGTCTGATGACTGTTGGAACAAGTGATCTCCTGAGTCGGCCAGTGGAGTAGTTTAGTGACCGCAGCCTTCCATTAAACTAACTGCAATGGGTGACTGGCATTGTCCATGAATGAGAGCAGTTTGTCCGCAGTCCTGCAGTAGCTGAATATATTCATTGGAAAGGTGTCCACAAACAAAACATATGGGCATATGATGCCTTTGAGACACCAAAGACAGTGTGCAGGTCTGCGAAATGCTAGGTTCTAGATTCAAACAGTTGAGCAGAGAGAAAACGAGGATAGGTGGCATTTCATTGTGCAAATAAGGAGCCGTTCTGCTATTTTTAGCCATGCAGGGCAATTTTTCACGATGCTCCCAGTAGGCACGATCACTCCACAAAGGCGAGCTTATTACAGAAACCTATGTCCTGTGAAAGCAAGTATTACTAGACATACACTTTCTGTCCAAAAGTTTGTGGACACCCCTAATATACACTCCTAATGAATGCACCCAGCTTCGTTACGTTGAATCAATTGCTGTCACAGATGTGCAAATGCACACACAGCTTAGGACCCTCTGGAGCCAAAATGTGGCACAATGCCATGTATGGTCACATATGGTTTAAAGCTCTCGGCACTGAGCTGTAAAGCAGTGGAATTGTGTCCTCTGGAATGATGGTGCTCCGTCCAATACTTTTAGGATAAGTTGGGAAGGTGGCAATCATCCAACATCCTGACATCAAAGCAGGAGAGACAGGAGCTCCAACAACAAAACAAAACTTTTAAAAGCCTTTTCAGAAGCAACAGTGAATTGTATGGAATGTCAAGGCAATCATGTTACAAAATAAACCAATCATGTAACCCCCCCTCAAGTTCCATCCCCTGGACCACCGACTTTAGGTGGATCAGATGGACTTTTTTCTAGACCACTACCTTGGCTATGGAGCACCTCCACCAAAGCATCTCAATCAGAAGAGCATTGGGAGGTCAGACACTGATGTCTCATCACCAACATTCCAGTTTATCCCAAAGGTGTTTTGTAGGGTCGAGATCAGGGAACAGTGCAGATCGCTGCAGACCCCCGACCAAATGATGTTTTTGTGTTGTGTAACAGTAACATCACATTTCACCTTTAACTCCTCACAACTAATCACATAATATTGTTGTGATTGATGCCTGTAATATAAACATTATTACATTTTCTTGATCCTTACTCTGTTTTTATTGTTTATTGATTTCATTTCATCTTAACTATGACTTCGTATCCATTATACTCTTTTTTTAATGTAATGTTATCTTGATTCTCTTATTATATATATATATATATATATATATATATATATATATATATATATATATATATATATATATATATATATATATATATATTGTTTTTTTTTCTTTTATATTAAACATATTTCATTTAGTTTTCTATACTATAACTGGATTTGTTTTCTCCATTCAACTGATCCTTTTTAATTCTAATTTCGATTTTATGTCTTCAATCCCTGTAAATGCTTTACAAATGAGGGTCACCCTCAATGTATTTCCAAGTGAAAATAAAGATTGATTGATTGATTGATTGATTGATTGATCCTACATTGACTGTTTTATTGTACATTTAAATATTCACTACTTAAAGGCTCAGTCGTAAGAAGAAAACGTGACTAATTGCAGCAAATTGTGTGATAAATTTGTTCATATTTGAATCGATAAATGATTTAAGAACATTAATGAATTGGGGTTAAATTTTTTACTTAGCTCTAATTTAATTGGATGAACTGCGATGCATTTTGAATATAAATAGCTATACTATGTTGAATAGCATCCACTGGTATTTTTTCAGATATTTTCAAAATATTGTGATAAATATTGTGTATTTTGTACAGTGTCATTGAGTGTCGAGAAAGGCGCTTATAAATAAAATGTACTATTATTTTTTTATTATTATTATTTTTTTTTTGATTATTATTATTATTGTTGTGGTTGTTGTTGTTGTTGTTGTTGTTATAATGTCTTTAAAGTGAAATAAACTCAACCCTTTCCCCACTCATACTCTTTCTAGCTTTTGGTAAAAAAAGTGTGGCTGCATCTTTAAATATCATAAAATCGCCCACCCCTACCCTAAAGGATTATTATTCATGCCTATTCATGTCTATGTATTTGATATTGAATGTTGCATCTTACAAAGAACAAACAGTGAGACACTGATTCATGATCCTTGTTTTAGGCCCTGTTTTAGGCCTTGTTTTAGGCCCTGTTTTAGGTCTTGCTTTAGGCCCTGTTTTTGGCCTTGTTTTAGGCCCTGTTTTAGGCCTTGTTTTAGGCCCTGTTTTAGGTCTTGCTTTAGGCCTTGTTTTAGGTCTTGTTTAGGCCCTGTTTTAGGCCTTGTTTTAGGCCCTGTTTTAGGTCTTGCTTTAGGCCATGTTTTAGGTCTTGTTTTAGGCCTTGTTTTAGGCCTTGTTTTAGGTCTTGTTTTAGGCCTTGTTTTAGGCCTTGTTTTAGGTCTTGTTTTAGGTCTTGTTTTAGGCCCTGTTTTAGGCCTTGTTTTAGGCCTTGTTTTAGGTCATGTCTTAGACCTTGTTTTAGGCCCTGTTTTAGGCCTTGTTTTAGGTCTTGTTTTAGGCCTTGTTTTAGGCCTTGTAAAACACAGGAACAGAATAATCTGTTACAGATCTCACAGGTCTCAGGTCTGGGCCCTGTAACATGATCCCTCACTCCAAAGAACAGGATCAACTGCTCCAACTGATATGAAACCCATTTCATGAGGCAGACTGGATTCCTGTCCACTTATATACTGACAACTTTCCTTTGCTTCGGATACAATTCCTGCAATAAAAATCCAAAAGCAACGTCACCCTTATTCCCTACAGGTTTGGTGCCTATCAGAGGAATACATTTGGTGAAGTTTATTTGGAATTTGGATTCCCATGTCGATTCTAATTTCTGCCATCTACTGTATTGTTTCCTTTAATCATCTAATTTCAGCATGGCAGCTGCCCCGTTGTATGTGCGTTCATTATTCTCCTGTATTGAGACGAGATAAGCAGTGGGAGTCAAGCAGCAGGGAAATGTCATGTTGACCTTTTTATTCAGGGCCCTGACGGTTGCTCCAGATGAGATGAGGAGAGTGTGTGTCACTCAGACACTGTAATCAGTCCCAGACTGCACAAGTGTCATCCTTATGTATTATTGTTACATCTACAGTAATCCCCTTACAGGAATAAGGTGTGTTGCCTCAAAGAAAGAGTCAAGCACAAATAATTGCATTGTTGGCTGTTTTTCTGCTCAGCATGTTCTTCCCGATTCCACAGAAGAATAAAGCCGAATCGAGACGGTTATGTCTCAACCAACAGCCAGTGGGACTTGCCTAGGTTACTGCCCTACTCGATAGTAAATACTGCTATAGACGAGTTCTGCACACAAAAGCACACAGATATTCACTCAAAAGTGGAGCTTCTGGTCCGGTTCCTTGACCAGAACCTTCACTTTTACATTTGCATTCATGCCATTTAACTGATGCTCTTATCCAGAGCGACTTTCTAACGTAGTGTTGCATGTTTTCATAGTTTGACAGACTTTTATTTTATTTATTTAAGTTTTCATAGGAGATATCAGATATTGCTATTCTCAGGAGATCTTAGGTTACTCAAATTTGCCTTCATTTGTTGTCCCTTCTTGGGACTTTTATTCTGAAATTTGAACACTGTGTGAGCAAAGACAGAGATTCAGTGCAATATCTGGGTCAGTGACATCATAAGCCCAACCCCCCCTCACTGATCAGTCAGAGTTTTTGGGGCTGGTTCTGTTGTTATGTGATTGGTTAGGGCCCTTGCATTCAGATTCCCCTGGCTGGAGTTATACCCTGCACATTTTAGTGCTTTCTCTTTCTCTTACCAGAACACCTGATTCAGTGCTCATTAACAAGGCCTTTCAGAGTAGGAACGAAAGAAACATGTCTCGTGCATTGCATCGCATCAGATACTGGACTTAAATACACTCCTTCTCTCCATCTCTCCTTCCATCCTTTCATTTGTCCAGTCCTACTGCTCCAGCCCCCTCCTTTGGCTCTCCAGAACATTCCAGAGCAGAACAAATTTGTCAGGACCCATTTAGCTACCAAATGAGTGGGTACGCAGTCTTGAGCAAATATCGAGCAGTTAAAGACCTTGAGAATGAAATCAAATGTTCATGTGTCTCCCCATCAAATTTGCTTGTCATGAATGAATGGTTAAAGGCAGGGAAGTGTTCCTACTGCGCTTAAAGAGTGGGAGGCAGGCTGAGCGCGAGTACAAGCGTGCTCATTTCCCCATGGAGACACGATGGAGGGAGGAAGAAGTTAAAGGATATCAGCTTTGTAGCTGCTGAACTTCACCTTGGTTTCTCGGATTCCTAAAGGCCTGAAATGCTGTCTGTCCTGAATGTGAGTCAAAGAAAGAAGGAAAGAAAGCAAGAAAGAAAGAAATGCAAAACAGTTCTGAAGGCAGCGCTGCCTCTGAGGCAGAACTAATGCAACTGCTTATTGTCTCCCTTAGACTGGGAGGAAGAAACCTTGAGAGGAACCAAGGCTCAAAAGGGGAACCCATCCTCTTCTGGTCGACACTGGATAGCACTGTAAAATAACACAAGAACATTCTGAAGAGCAGAAAGCTCCACATACTGGTCATTTAAACTGGTTATTGTCTGATCATTATTATTGTATTACTGGTACTGTCTGATAGTCAGACCCACCAGCCTGAGCTGATTGGGTGCTAACCTTGAGCTCTTCTGCTCCATCTGCTCCATAGTTTCCCACCCTGCCATCTCCTCACCCACCATCAGCAACTATGTAGAAGTGTACTGTTACTATCATGTCCACCAGCGAACTAACATTACTTCAGTATATCTGAGGATTAGAACAGAGGTGTGGGGGTCCAGTGTCCCCTGTGTATCAGTAGTTTGACCAGAGGAGGACAGGTCCCCGCTTGTGAGTCTGGTTCCTCCCAAGGTTTCTTCCTCAATCTCTGAGGGAGTTTTTCTTGCCACTGTCGCCTTTTGGCTTGTTCACTCGGGGATCTATCTCTCATCCTTTGTTCCTGTTTTGTTCACCTTTTTATTTCTTGATTTCTGTGAAGCTGCTGTGTGACATCTTCAGTTGTGAAGAGCGCAATACAAATAAATGTTGATTTGATTTGAACCAGTTGGAGTTTGTTCTGCCTTCAGAACCATTTTGAGTAGTCATTTTGCACGTGTGCTCATTTTTAAAATATTTTTAAAAATTGTACTGTCAATGAGTGTGAAATCTTTGTGTCTACCCCTCAGATGCGATCAGTTTTGATATATATTGAGGCATATTTTATACAAGATATAAAAATGGCCACAGGTTACCATCTCTATATGCTTTCATTCCAGTAAAGAGTGTGAATGGGTCATTTGTGTGGAACTGGTTTCATTTCCGGATTGTTCAGATTATGTAAAAACATTGTAATTAAAGGTTTCTATCGGACAAAGAATGTTGGAGATGGAGCTGTCGGGCAGGAGGAGAAGAGGAAGACCTCAGAGAAGGTTTATGGATGTAGTGAAGGTGGACATGGAGATGGTTGGTGTAACAGTAGAGGAGGCAGGGGATAGGGCAAGATGGAGGCAGATGATCCGCTGTGGCGACCCCCAAAGGGAGCTGCCAAGAGAAGAAGAAGATTTAAATATACAGCATGCTGTGGTTCCACGGATACAGTTAAATATTGATACTTTAACATTATACTCTAATCATTTCATGTCATAGATCAGGTCCCTGCTCTTAAACATATCCAGACATGACTTTTTTAGTCATATTGCCCAGTCCTATTTTATGCACACTCACCAATTAAGAAATCCAGTGGATTTTAACTCAACAATCAGATTTCTAGTGCAATTTTTACTGGTTTATCAGTCTTCCTGACAACCTGCAGCTATTTCCGGTCAGGGGACGATCACGCAGCATGAACCAGTGGTGCGAGCCAACAGGGACTCCACCTTCCTCCCACCTTGTTCTCATTCTGTGAGACTATTGGCTGGTTGAACTCTATTATTACTCATGTAAACCCATAAACCGATGCTTCCCCATTATCTGATTACAAAATCTGATTTTCTGCAGTTATCAGATTTGAGTGCATGGAAATGCATTCACTGATATGAGATGACCTTTGCTAAAGTATGTCTGAAGGGTGTAAACAGGACAGTAAAGCGCACAAACAAAGGAAATTGAGAGTTGGCTGAGGAGACAGGCAGATGGACAAGATATACAGATGAGCATGTCTTGGATAAAGGCATTAAAATGCATTGAGAAGAATGATTTTGTTGCAGCTGAATAATTAAGCTGCTGTGTGGGAGCGTTAGAAATGTACTTCTCTGCATCACTATCCCCCACCTTCATTCTGTCTGTGCTTCTCCATATTCACACTATTACATAAACATACACTGGATATCAGTATTCTCAGTAAAAGGGCAAAGCGTACACAATTTGTCTTCCCCTTGGACACAGATACACACACACACACACACACACTGTGTGCAGAATGAAGCAGCTGGAGAGAGGACTATTATGCCCTAATAAACCGGAGAGCCACAACAGTGTGAGGATTAATATATGCTCCACATCCCAAACAATACCATCACGTGCATCAACACACTGTGCGCTCTGCTCTTAACTGTATCTACACTTAAATGAGACGAAGCTGACGTATTACATAACAGTCTTATTCAGTGAGCAAACAATGCAGAAACTGGAGATGGGTAACAAGAGAGTAATTGCGTTTGGCATTAAGCAGACTTCTCTTCTTACACCCAAGTGGTAAAGCAACATCGCTTACTTGTGCTTTAAAGGTGAAGGTGCACATAGAGCCACTGTGCTGCACACAGGGGACTTTACCTCAACATGCAGTGAGCACACGTGCCCGGAGCGGCAGGTAGCCCTATCCACAGCCACTATCCACTTGCTCAAGGGCACTTCAGTCATGCACTGACATTTCCGGGATTCAAACCAGCAACCTTCCAGACACCAGGCTGGTTCCCTAAACATCAGGCCACCTCCAGTGAGCAAGCTAAAGGTGGCAGTAGAAGGAACTCCCCCCTAACAGCTGGAGAAAGAAACCCTGGGAAGACCCAAGACTCTCAAAACGGGACCCATCCTCCTCAGGTCAAACTACTAATTGATTATTGATAAGACGTCACCATATCTGTCAGGTGTTCCTGCTTCCGAGTCCTGCCCTGCTTGTTACCCGAGTCAGGTGTTTGTAGTTTAGTCCCGTATATAAATTCCTGGGTTTGTCCGAGTCCTTGTCGAGTCTTGTTGTGAGTGTATATGTTAATATGTTGACGTCTTACTGTTTTACTTCTTACACTGTTTTTGTCTGTTTAGTTTTGTTACTTTTGTAACACTCAGGTTGCATTAAACCCTGCGCACCTAAATCCTGCCTCCCTTGCATACGTAACACTGCCAACACACCACGTCTGCTCGGGTGTAGTGAAGTCATAGTGATGTGTTAATGGCATCATAATAAAAGCAGTAGCAGATAGTCAGGGTTAATCCAATTTTCTGAACAGGCAGGGATGGCAAGTGGACAATTAGAGCAAGTCAGGAACCAGCAGTAGGAAGGTGGACACGTGCTTTGCAGTGGGTACCATAGCCTGGGTTCAGATTTCCAGCAGTGTCATCCTGGACAGGTGTCAGAGTCAGGGACTCTGAAAAGGTAAAGAGATGGAATTAGCTGTGCTTGGATTTATGGAGGACCTAGACTGTGAACATTCCCAGAATGTGGCAAGTGACTAACTAAACACAACAGCCTAAATAAGGAGAGAACCGGAAGGTAAAGCAGACACAGGTGCATCCTGAAACATTGCCGTCCATCCTCTCCATCAGTGATTGCACGAAGCTTCGGGATGTCAGCACCATCTGTTTACTGCAATTCCCTATGCTCAGGGTCGCCTGGATCTGCACCCTCTATCTAAAGGGAGATGTTAATTACACAAAGCCAAACTGAATCAAGTGATTTTCCATTGTAGACTTGAAGGTTGTGACTGTGAGTCTTAAACATCACCTGATAGGTTAGTTCTGGGAACTAGTAAGAAGCCAGCACACTGTGTAATCATAATCATTCATAGTAGGAAATAGGGTCTTGCAGGTATTGGAGGTCAGTCAATGTAGGGTTGAACAATTTTGCTGATATGCTGATGTTTACGGGGGCTTGTGTGAAAAAACCCCAGCAAGCTCTGCTTTTATTGGCTGGTTTATGGCACTACAAGAAGCTCACATAACCTGCATAACCTGTCCAGTGTAATATGTCACCAGAGAGTGTTGCTGTCTGTCGTCATGTCCTTTCGGCATGCTCAACCAATGCTTAATTTGTCACAGGCTACTCATTCCACGACTTTCCTTTGTTGGTCTTTCAGGTGTTGGACCTTGGTTACTTCATATCTGACAGATAAATCCCAGTTTGTGTCTGTGGGAAAGCATAATTCAGCTCCTGTCCCAGTCTACCGGGGTGTCCCCCAGGGCTCTGTTCTGGGTCCCATATATCTTACCCTCTAACCTGTAGAATCATTCCCATCACCCGCTCTATCATTGTGTATCCGGGAATTAACAAGCTGGCCGAATGATAATTGTCTCAAACTGGAATTCCGTTCATAGATGTACCAAACAGCCATTTCCGTCTTCTCGGATTCCATTTGTATATTGGATGATGCCCCAGTCAG
Source organism: Acestrorhynchus altus (assembly GCA_034509495.1). NCBI lineage: Eukaryota > Metazoa > Chordata > Actinopteri > Characiformes > Acestrorhynchidae > Acestrorhynchus > Acestrorhynchus altus. Next base: position 27,869,620 of record CM067515.1, on the reverse strand, counting down.
TTCTTCTTCTGCTTTGCAGACCATCTAAAATCTCGTACAGTCTCCATTTCTCCATCTTCGGAATACTGCCAGACACCATCCTCTCCTCTCCACTAAAGCTGCTGAGATCCTGGTTGATGCCTTCCTTAGTGCTCGGCTAGATTATTGCAATCCATTGTTTGATGGCAATACTTGTGGATTCTGATGTGTGTTTAGATCCAGTCTGGTTCAGTTCAGGAGGTCCGGTTTAGTGTCAGTCAAGCCCTGGCCTGCTTTAAGGGGCAAACTAGGCCAGTTTTGTGGGATGTTTTCCCAGTTTGATGACTTTTATTTAGCAAAATGATAGAATTGATTTCTCTGAGACAGCCACACTGTTATTTTCAGGAGATCACTGATCTTCATTTGAGATTGAAACAACAATTTCAATACTACCTTATCAGGACTTTTATTCTGAAATGTGAACACTGTGAGCCACTTCCTCCTCATTTCCATCTATGTGAGTTAGTCAGAGAGAGTTTTTTTCTTTTTTTTATTTATTTATTTTATTGTATTATTGTTCTGTTGTAATGTTTCTGTGCTTTTGTCCATAAAGCCAACTTAAATTGAGAGTGAGAGAGAGAGAGAGAGAGAGAGAGAGAATGAGTGAGAGACAATAAGAGACAGTGATAATGTGAGTGAGAGAGAAATAGAGAGACTGAGAGAAAGAGAGAGAGATGTGAGATATAGAGAGAGAGAGTTATAGGGGAGAGTGACAGAGAGAGAGAGAGAGAGAGAGAGAGAGAGAGAGAGAGAGAGAGAGAGAAATGAGTGAGTGAGAATAAGAGACAGTGATGTGAGTGAGAGAGAAATAGACTGAGAAAGATGTGAGATATATAGAGAAAGAGAGAGAGAGAGAGAGAGAGAGAGAGAGAGAGCGAGAGCCTGTGTCTGTGTGTGTGTGTGTGTGTGTGTGTGTGTGTGTGAGGGGTATGTAGGGGTTGGTGACCGTTATTCTGACGGGATTTTAAATGGAAGCCGTTGCTGGGTAACGCCGCGCTCACACTAACGGTCAGAGCAGAGCTGCTCGAGCTGCTCGCGCTGCCGAGGCGTCGGACCGTTATGACCGTTATGACCGTTATCAGCGTTACTGCCGGCAGTGCGCAGTGAAGCGGTCGGTCGGGGCAGTTGAGGCAGTAGGGGCAGTACTGCAGACCGCGGCGGGTCGGGGGGGTTTCACGGTCGCTCTGCGCGTGACGAGAAACTGCGGCTCTCGAGCTGAAACGACTGGATCACCATCTTCATCATCATCATCATCATCATCACCTTCACCAGCACTCTGCAGGAGAACCCGAGCAGAACCCGCTGCACTGGGACACAACGACTGACCACATGTGTGGTCAGTTTGGCGCAGTGCACTGGGCGTGGGGAAGCAGATGATCATTCTCAAGAAGATCTGAAGAAGAAGAGCTGAGCGCCTGGACCTAAAGGGTTATGACCAGGAGGGACAGAAGACACCCCAGAGTCCTCCTCCCAGTGGACGGCTCGGATCCGCAGAGGAGTTAAGGCTTCTTCATCATCTTCTCCTTCATCTGCCTCTCTCACCTCCTCCTTATTGGGCTCCTCTCTCGGGAATGGCTCAGCAGGAAAATGTCTCCCAGCCTCTTCTCTCTGGAATGAGTCATGAACGCACTATAGCAGGGAAGCATCTTCACTGCTGCGACATTTGACATTCAGCTCCACGCTGGAGAAGCTGGAGGAGCTGGAGGAGCTGGAGGAGCTGGGACAAGAGAAATCAGGATGCGCCGGAGAAGCAGATGATCCCACGCCGGTTTGATTTGTTCCCTGCAACCTCGTCTTGGTTCTTTTCTCTCCGCAGGATTCTTCCCTCTGCATCTTCGGGTTCGAGGGACCCCTAAACACCTACGAATGAAGACGTTGTGGGTTCGGTGTCACAGGGGGAAAGCATGTGGAGGAACACGCACCTCTCTTCCCTCGCTGCTGTCGAATCATCGAATTCCTGAGGGACGATGCGCTTCATCTCGACAAAGTCCTCCTCAGAATCGTGGCGTGGTGACACTGACGGAAGACTGAGATTCTGCTGACTCAGCCACTCCTCTGGGAATCATCCCTGGAAATTCGTATCATGGATTATCAGAAGATCACGGTCCTCTGACTCAAACACTCGCGCTTGCCTTCGAGCAGTTTCGCAGGGAGAGTGGAGAACGGTGCCCGTGCTGGTTCACCTCCAACGGTCCTCACTTAGGCCTCCCTCTCCCCCCCACCTGCACCACGTGGGGGGGAGAGCTCCCACCTTTGGGGTGACCCCGTGACCCCACCCCTGCCAGTCCAGGAAGGTTCCTCGAACCATGGACGGGGGCCAGGGCAGCAGCCCAGAAAGCCCGAACCGGGCGGTGGAGTACCTGCTGGAGCTCAACAACATCATCGAGAGCCAGCAGAAGCTGTTGGAGACCCAGCGGCGGCGCATCGAAGAACTGGAGGTGCAGCTTGACCGCCTCAGCCAGGAAAACAAGGACCTGCGGGTGGATCGGCAACCCTGTCCGCCCCCGCCACCTCCGCCGCTGGCCAATTCAGCCTCCAGCCAAGCCCACAGCCATCACCCCCAGCCGGTACCTACTTCGGCCACTGTCTACCCCATCCAGAGCCACAACAGTGGGCCTCTTCACAACCCCATCCCTGCACCGGCCCCTCCACCCCCTCCGCCGCCCATCCCACCTAGAGACCGCCGCCCCAACGTCAATGTCAACGTCAACGCTCACACCCGCCTCAGCCGCGGCCTGTCCACTGGCTCCAACCCCACAGAAAGGGACCGGGAGAAGGAGCGAGAGCGAGATGGTTCCAGCACCAGCACGGCCACCACTCTGCAGAGACAGTGAGTACAACTCCTGCAGGCTGCTCTGCTGCATAGCTGTGGATATCTGCACAGCCAAGCGCATCTACAGATACTACCTGTTTGGGTGAATGTGAAGATGATTGCCAGACCTCGTTGGAGGCTGCGACAGAGTGTGTGTGTGATATTTCTAAGTGCGTACTATAGTGTTATGTAACAAACGTATTTTGAACACATCCTGTATCTGCACAGGATCTAGGATTCAGAAGAGCACACAAAATGTTCACAGCAAACATGAGGCTTCATTTTCAACCCATTCCGCGCTCAACCCCACGAGACCCACAGTATTCAGTCGGGACCCAGTGGTGCCTTACGCTAGTCTAAATGAGTCACTCCTAGATTCCACCAACTGTCCATCTCTTAAAGCTCATAAAATCGGGCGCAACAGTCTGTCACAACACAGCTCTTTCCGGCACAGCGCACAAGCAGCTGGCCACGGTGAAGACCCTGGCGATTACATAAGCCCGGCAAAGCTCACCTGTGTCCACATCTGAATAAAGGCACATTCTGCTGCAGGGGGATTTGCTCAAAGTGCTGGATGATAACAGGGGAACAGTGGAGTCTGGATGAGCGGGATCTGCAGATGAGGTCAGGGCAGGAGCTGAACGCCGACCAAGAAATTTGTGCAGCTCTTATCGAGAACAAATGAACGGTCGCCTTTCCCCGGCTGTTCAGAGCTGGTGAATAACGTAACATAAAAAACACACATCACAACCACTGGTATCAAAAATCTCTATTGGCAGTGGCTTATCAAGGTTTGATCCATTTCTGGGCAACCAAACTGGATGGCTAAGCCTCAGAGGAAACATTAATTAGTGTTTCAGATGTACTTTCCTGCCTTGAGAGCAGCGAGCCTTTCCCCTGAGTTACGTGTCCTGACCTTGGATTTGTTTAACTGTAGCCGTTTATTGAGACATGTGTCAGATTAAAACAGACCATTGAAGTCTTGCTGTTATTTCGTAGTCAGCGTGAACTACCGGGCCTGAAATAATTTTCCGAACTGCAGAAATGCACGAGAGTTTCGTAGAAATCGTCTTGGGAATAGGAAATTCTTCCGTTGATCCAAAACCATTCGATAGAAAATTGTGCACAAGGCAAAAAATATCGGCCTCGGTTCTCGTGAACACCACAGGGCGCAAAATTCAATTTCCAAAACTCCTATTGGTGTTCATTTGAAGCCCCTTTCATACCTGCACCGTAACCCAAAACAAAAAGAGCCAATCATCTGGTTATTACCTCGAGGCTCTCGAGGTCTGTTACATCTGACACAGAATTACTTCAATTTCAGAGGCTAATTGCAAATTCTTACAGCTGCACCCATCTTTAAGAAACATGAAAACAGAACAATAAAAATAACAGAGTAATAAAAAGATTACGCAGAATAAACGGAATAAATCAACAGAATAAACTGTTAAACCACCAATAAGACAAGACCAGTGGTTATGATAATAAACAAAAATGAACATCCAGAGTTATTATTGCACAGATAAGTAAGAATGACCACCTGTGACACACGGTAGCGCATTTTAAAGCGCAAGATAAAGCCAGAACAACCTGAAAAATCACATGTATGTATATGACCATAAATCAATATCACGATTATCACGATTATCTGAACGTGTTACCTCAATTCTGATTATCGAACGATTATTTCAATGAACGACGGCGTCCTTGGTTAAAGCTGCTTGAGTTGAATCAGTCTTTGAGTTCTCCCTCTTGCTTCCATGTCATAGACTGGACAAAGCAGTGTCACATGACTACATAGTAATGCTAAATGTTGTCATGGGAACAGTACATGAATATGCACATCGAGGAGGGAATATTAACAGAACTGAAAATGATAAAATGGAAATAATCGTCAGGGTCAAGCTCAAGATGATTAGAGGTTCTGAATGTCCGTTTTGATGAATTTTTGATGAACTGTCCAGCCCTAATATGGAGCCAGACGAGACCTGTGGTCTTGCCCTGTAGATTGTCCTGTAAAGACTTTGGTCTTGGAATTCCTGCTTGTGTTCGACACCGTCGCCACCCGGCTGCTACGTGAGAATACTGAAAATCAGAAAAGTCTACCTAAATATCAGCCCACCATCATGGTGAAAATCCCAGTGGTCCACTCGATGCACAGCAATCACAAGGCAAAAACCCCGTATCTCTAAAACAACAACTTTACAGAAGTAGGAAAAGGAACCAGCTAACATTGGTTAGTGGAACGTTACATGAGCATCCTGAAAAATTCCGATTTTGACGTTTATACGATTTTGATTTTTATACGTTCAGTCAGTCCGTTTTTCTGGAACAATGCTTTTACTCATTTATTTATTTTCCACATTAAAACATTGCGCACGTAAGGAATTTCATTTTTTGTACGTTTACTTTTATATTTATGGCATTTATCTGACGCTCTTATGCAGAGCGACGTACAAAGTCACTCGCAGAGCAGTGTTAGGAGCCTTGCCCTTGTAGCACAGTTGCCCCTTGTTGCCCAGAATGGGAACGAACGCGTGGTGACTCGTGGGTGGTGTTATCGGTTACGCCACACCAACAGTTGAGTTATATGAGAGCTGCTTCAGATGTTGTGTGAAAAACGTTCTAAAAATGTGATGCAAACCATTCCTCTGTAAACGTTACAGCCTAATGTTCCAGAGACCTTTGCTGAACGTTCCTATAACGTTCTTTGCTACCCGGCGCTTCTTAACTTCAATGGATTTTAGTGTAAAAGATTTTCCAAGTCTTTTATTGGTCCATTCATCACGACATTTTGAGAAACGTTTGAACAGATTCATGTTATGTCAAAAAGCGGACAACAGCAAAAATGACGATACAAGGTTTTCGCGTGACAGAATATTTTTGAAGTGAAGCAGCTGGTGCTTGTTCAGTAGAAACCTGAAATAGGCTTTAAAACACAATCTGGCCGACGTAGGCCTTCCTGAGCGCTGTCCATCATTCTTGACCACCACAGACTCCTTGGTCAACAGACCCGGCTTCAAGTCGGTCAATATCTATCTTTCAGCATGTGCTGTGTCAACACTCTCTCTTAATAGATCCAGAGAGAGAAAGAGAGACAGAAACTCTTGCCAGAAGACAGCAGTGCGTTTAGATCTTCGACAGCTACCCGTCCGGGTTCAGGAAGGATCTTCAGCGTGCATCTGACCGCGTCTGACCGCAAGCGGCCAGCAGCATCCGTGTGATTTGTGCCTTTTAAGTGTGTTTTCAGTGCAAACACGTCGAGTCTAAGGGGACAGGCCGAGGCTTTGCCGTTTGAATGAGTGGAGAGAACTGTGGGGCCATTTTGTGAGGAGATTGGTTTGGTATGTAGGACGACAGTGGTTGTGTAGGAGAGAGTTTGTGATTAATATGCAGCGCAGTGTCAGATTGTGGATCAGGCCTGTGTGGGAGAGACGAGCACAGAGGCAGAGAGAGAGAGAGAGAGAGAGAGAGAGAGAGAGAGAGAGAGAGAGAGAGAGAGAGAACGCCAGAAAAGTCAAAAGGAACGAAAAAGAGCAGTTTATTCAACCTAAACTCCCTCTGTTTATTTATCTCTCTTGCTCTTTTCCTCCTTTTAGATTAGGAGCAGGCAAATCCGCACTGTTTGCACAGATAAATGAAACGCTTTCCTCTTCTCTGCGGCAGATCCAACCCCCTTTTTCATTCATATCAGCTACTTAATGGACAAGCGTGCTGTTTGTCAACTCTGACCTTCTGAAAATAACTGTTTTACAGCATTTCTGCGCTCCTGCATAGCACTTAACCTCGTCGACAGCTTCGGTACTGAGATACTTCCCACTCCCCTGCAGCTTTTACTGCACGGAAACTAATGCACTTATTTACGCTCCCAAGAAATCCTCACGTTTAGGGACCGAGAAACACACCGTCGAGTCGAAATGTACCTTGCCGTGTTATGGGTTGAGCGGTTTGATAGAATTTCGTAAGCCCCTTTTGTTGGGTACTGCCGTTTTCTCAGGTCGACAGCGTCCAACTCGAGGTTTTTTGAAGACTTGAATTGATTCAAGTGATCGTGTAGAGCTTGGCAGTGCAGAAGAAAAACGATTGCACAAAATATTTAAATGAAATACTTGAGCAATACATCACCTTTCCGAGGAATATGCCATTTAGAGTAATGAATACGGCATTCGCAGGGACTGTGCACATGTGGCGAGGGTTTCATTTTGCGAAGTAGGACTGCCAACAGTGTTTAGTTTTGACGAACCAGTTGGATCGAAGACATTTAAAACATTTCCACATTTTATTTCGGGGTGGCGCCACAGGTAGTGTGCGTGTCACAGGGCTCCAGGTGAGGTTGTGGGTTCGATCCACACTCGGGTCGCTGTCTGTGAGGGGTGTTGTGCGTCCTCCTGGTACTCCAGTTTCCTCCTGCTTCCCAAAAATATAGCCAGTGAATTGGCTGCACTTAATTGCCCCTGTGTGTGTGTGTGTGTGTGTGTGTGTGTGTGATACCCTACGATGAATTGGCACCCTGTCCAGAGAGAATTCCTGCCTGATGACTCCAGCTGGGCTCTGGATCAACTGTGACCCTATTCAGGAAGAAGCCGATAAGATAAAGACAGACTGACTGATTGCTTTTATTGGTTGCTGTCAAAACAGATCTGCTTATATTTAGTGTTTTTCCTGAAATTGATGTGGATCACGTTGGCAATCACTGGATTCCAAGCACACGAGCCATTTTGGTGCCAGTAGAACACAAAGGAGGAGCAGGGATTTTATCGTAACCTGCATAACAGATGCAATATTTTGATACAGCCATTTCTGAATTGACATGATGCCGATTTACGAGGTCCCAAATTGATTTGATTCCCGATTTGATTGGATCCAATATTGATTCATTTAGTCATTTTTCACTTATAATAACAGGATTTTACAAACTGCAGTGCTGAAATATTGTGCTGAAGTCGATAGTTTATCAGCACCATTCACGCCGTCCATTTCTAAACGAGTCAAACGGATTTTACAGGGTCAAAACAACTCCAAACGAAGCCGTTGTGCCTCGCTGCTTTTCAGCAGAAGGAGGCGCTGTTGTGCTGTGTGAGGTGTATTGTGAGGCGCTGCCTTTATTAAATAAGCTCCAGCTGAGGATCATTACAGCATGGCTTTAAGTACACGTTGACCTTTTGATATTAATTTTGTAGCAAAAGATTTTTACTGGACTTTTTTGGCAGCATATTTCTTCTCGGGGGTGGACGATATGCAACGTTTAAAGGCATTTTCACAATACACAGTGTTTATCCTGATATTGTCTCGTACAGACCAACTGCACCAGTAGAAGCCGATTTTAAAAACTGCGATCCAGTTGCTGACGATAGTGATTTTATTCAAAGTATACCACAATTTAACAGGACTAATATGCTGATGGTGAGTGTGATTTAAGTTCTGACGATATCCTTGATATTCTCACGATATCACGATAACATTGTTCACAATACAGTAAAATATTGTGATATTGCACAGCTCTGCTTTGTAGACTGTCCCTGTAAGACTCGAGGACCACGTGAAAACCCCTGTTCTGACTTCTTCCAGCAGTCGATTGCTAATTGAACAGAGCCGAGAAGCGGTTGGATAGGTTGCAGTACATTGCACAGATTGAAATCTCTTAGCTAGAGCCGTGTGTCGCCAACTAGTCAGACACAAAAGATGCAAACCCCTGGCTCATGCTGTGCACTGGTGTGGTCAACATCTGCTGCACAGCCTGCAGCATCACTAGCTTTAGGATTAGCTGTTAACAAAGAAAGGTGAATGAATGGCCTTCGCCGGAACGTCGGGTTCTAGATTGCGTAGTGGAGTGGATTTGAGCAGCGGTCTGACATGCATCAGTGAAGACAATGCTGCTCTTTACCACGTGCACTAAATATGTCATTGATTTTGTTTTCTGCGTTTTTTGATCTTCAGGGATTTTTTTCCATAAGTCTTGTAGCCCCCTTTTCCTTCTCCATCTTCAATCCCTCCCACCGTCTGAGCAGATGGTGCACCACCATGCAATCCTTACTCATTTGCATTTGACTCATAGCAAACATGTACATCCCCATATGGGATCAAATATATCAGCATGTATTTTTATACATTTGAAATACATTCCAAATACACCACGGTTTGTTCCAAAATACATTTCACGATATTTTATATGTGCCAAATATATTTTAAAGTACATTCATTTGAATATATATGGAGGGAATATTAAAGACAGGTAAGTAGCATAATTTAAGGTTAAGTGTTAGTAACCACAACAACAATGATAGTAATAATAATAATATAATAATCATAATAATAATAAAACATATAATATAATATAATAATATATATGGGAAATATGACATTTACCAAAGAATTTATGTGACTAATTGTATATTTATGTATATATGTATTATTCAGGGAGCCTACAAGGAGGAACTACATGAGGATTGTGGGAGTATATGTGTGGAAAATATCATTTTCACATTGTCCTCCAGCAGACGTGGACATACACAATGTTAAAGTATCAGTGTTTATCCGTAACAGCAGAAATACGACATGCTGCATATTTAAAGAGTAACCTTTACGACGTTTCAGCGACACAATCTCAACAAGACTGTCGTCTGTAGAGGGTCGTCCCCTCGCAAACCAAACTATTTCCACACGAATAAGCCACAATTTTTTTTTTTTGGAATGAAGTCACACACTGATTGTAACCTGCGTAACAGATGCAACGTTATGATACAGCCGTTTCTGAATTGACATGTCGATTCACAAGATCCTGACATTGATTTGATACCTGATTTGATTGCATTCAATGCTCAAATATTGTGCTGAAGTCGATAGTTTATCGACACCATTCACACCATCCTTTACTAAACGAGTCAAACTGAATGTACAGGGTCAAATCAACTCAGAACCAAGCTGTTCTGCCTCGCTGGTTTTCTCCAGAAGGAGGCGCTGTGGCGCTGTGAAGTGGCCTTTATTAAATAAGCTCCAGCTGAGAATCATTAGAATGTGTCTCCATGCTCTGAACTCTTCTAAGGATTCTTATAGGTTGAACACGGTTTCTCATCTCATAATCCCTGAGTACGACCAGCCGGACTTCATACCTTCTCTCACAACAATCTATAATATATATTTTGTTTATATGGAGTGGAGATTCCATGTTCTCCCATGTTCCATATTTTTTTAGTCCTAGTTGTCCGGGAGAGAACAGTGTGTGCAATTGGCTGCTGCGTCTGTGTGTCGTCAGGGTGTGAAGTGTCCTCGGGTGTCTTGAAAGGCACTGTGTTAGTGTAACCAACTAACCTGTCATCCGTGAATCCAAAATGTCCCACGTTCTTTGGAGTAAAGCCAAATTCTTCTCGTTTTCTTAAGTCAATTTCAGTAAAATGGGAATTCCTTGGAATTTCCTCGAATCGATCAGCAAGACAAGACAGCGAAGTGGCCGATCTTTGAACCGGCCGACGGTAGGGGAGCTGACGCTGCCTCTGTGTACATATGAATCTGTTCAATCTATCATTTTCACACCCAGCTTTCCTCCAGATGCAGCATTTCCATTCCTTTTGCAGCTGGACAGGTAGTTATGCTGTGGTGGATTCTGGGAGTGGAGTGAAATGTGGTGTGCGTTTTCATGCACAATACCTAAACACGACTGTGTTGTCACCAGCACAGGCATTTTGAAGCCCTTTGTTTTAACCGCACCATTGTCTGTGAGGCAGTGTAATGTTACTGCTGTGTGTGGGAGAGGGCTCGTGGTAGAATTATTCCCGAGAATAATTAGCATGGACTGTTTTAATTACATTTGTCCACCTGAAGGTGGCAATTACTGTCATGGATAGAAGCCAGTGAGTAATATATGGTGTGTCCAAAGAGCTGAGTGATGGAGATATGATAAGCCATTAGTGGAACATAAATCAAAGACTTACAAGCCACTCAGATTCATCAAGGTTCTCTGTACAGGTGCACATTTTAGAAACGAAGTTCCTTTCTTCAGAACCATACGCAACAGCTACTCCGTCACGGACCATCCAGAACCGATCGGCAGAACATTCCAGCAGGTTCATGTCATGCGCCACACTTCTTCTGCCCACCAGCTGTAGCTTCATTAGTGGATCACCATAATAGCATAAGACCATACTTCTGCTTTGAGTTTCTGCAACTTTCAATTCACAGTCGAGCTGGGAAATTTGAATAAAAGACCCATATTTCCATGAGCTTAATAGAAATGCTGATAGAATAGAATAGAATTTTTTTTTTAAATAATAAGCATTAGACAGCTGCACCTTGATGGCGTCTCACTGGCTCAGTAATCAGCACTGGATTATGTTGTTTGAGGGTTGAAATAGTCGCTGTGCTGCACCTTAATTACAACAATTGAAATGATTGTAACAATGTTATGATATGATTTCAATCTTGTAAAACAGTGTTTGCAATATATCAGTATTTACAATGTATTGTCCAGCCTTAAGAGCACCAAAATGTAGAGGCACGGTGAGCACACGTGTCCGGAGTGGTGAGCAGCCCTGTCCACCACACCTGAGGAGTTAAGTGCTGTCCTGCCATTTCAGGGATTCAAAGCAGCGACCTTCAAGTGACAAGGCTTGGGCTCTGACCACCTGGACACAGCTGCCCCTTAATGTTTCAGCCTCTAGTAGGTCTTCCCAGGATAAACTCTTTCATTCCACTGATTTCAGAAGAGACAGTGAATAAGCTGATGTGTAGTCATGTAGTCAGTGGTGATCAGCTTGTGATAAGAGAGTTAAGTACTCCTGACCATGTACTGCTGATGGTAGGGATGTGACGAAGTTCGAATTCATATTCGATGACGTTCGTACTTGGACTATTTTAGCAGATTCAAATTCGACAGATGTTTTATATAAAACAGAGCCGTTCATACCGTCAGGTCCGGATAGAGCGACGCACACGCAGATATAAACACAGCACTTTAATGGGACAAATGCGTTAAACAGAGTCAAACAGTCCAGAGAGACAAAACCAGAGAGACAAAAATCGGTAGAATAAACACAGGACGAAACGAAAAGCAGGATCAGAAATGGAACCGGCTCAAACAGACAGACTGATAACGATAAACATGGGCAGCGCTGAGGGCTGTGAAGCAAAGCTAGACACTGAACAGGTTGAAAGGCTGGATTAAAGTCTCTCCGGACCAGGTGACTACAATCAGGACTCTGGTGCTCGGGAACGTGAGTCACATGATCAGTCAGGTAACAAACTGAAGGATTCTGGGAATTGTAGTCCGGAGAGACTGAGGGCTGCAGGACACATACAGGTTGATTTCCGGCCTGCAGGTCATCTTTTAGAGACAATGTTCATCTGAATTTAAAGGTGAATGTTGTTTACTTTATACTTCAGCTTTACATAAATAAATAATGAAAATGGCTGAATGTGAAGAAAACAAGTGTAAAACACAAAACAGTAGTAAACACAAACAGTTCTACACTACTAGTTGAGATATGTCTTCTTTGTGTAAGAAAGCATAATTAGTTAATTACATGAAAATAAATGATTGTTAATTTTATGATTCAGTGTCATTTAAACAGCATGATGAATTGTTTACAGTACACCGTGAGTCCGTGACTACCTGTGGCTGATGGCCTGTTTAAGTATCATGTATTTGTGTTGAAAAAATACAAAAATATAAGCACGAATGGGCGTATCGGGGTTTATCGGGTGTTCTTGGCCTCGTGTTTACAAAAACCGCATTCGCATTCGACGGATTTGTAGCTAAAAAAATCGAATCGGACGGATGCGGATTTTCCTCGGCTCCGTCACATCCCTAGGTGATGGTGTGAGTTCCCTTTCAATTCATTGAGCCAGTTGATCTTTATGTGTCGGATTGGTTCATTATTACTTGTATTGACATTTCTTCTTGCATTTGTCTTTATGTCTGTTTGTCTGTTTCTCTTTCTTTTACTCTTTCTCCCTCTCCGCTGCTTCTCTCTCCCTCTCTCTCTCGCTCCCTCACCACCGCACACCCTGTTGGATCTATAGGCCAGATGGAGACTCCAGCAAAGACAGGTCTGTACTCATTCTTTCAGTCCTCTTGCTCTTCATTTTCTCCCCTCTCTCGCTCTCTGTGGAAGGCATCTGCAGCCTTCACTTTGCTGAATAAAGATCTATAGTCCCGCATCGGCCCATGTTAAGATGGACTAGGCTATTACTCCTCATAGTGTTGCAGTGGCTTATCTTATCTAGGTCAAAACGAATGCATAGGGGACATGCCATTGATTATAATGACTGATTACCTTTTTCACTGGAGTGCTTTCATCTAGACGTGAATAATGAGTGGTCTGGCACACTAAAGGTCACGGATATTGAGAGATTCCAAGAACCATGCGCCAGAAGCCTGAACGACTCGGACTTACGTAACCTATCAAGACATCATCTAAGCGCGTGCATCATCTATGAGTCTCCCCATTAGCCGTTGCCGTAGCGATCAATGCCCTGTAAGAATGTGTGTATAGTTGTATGGCCGAGGGCTGCGTTCGCCCTTGCAGTTTTGATATGACACGTTAGTAATTACACAGCCTTGTGGTTGGCAGTGGTGGTGGTGGTGGTGATGGTGGTGGTGGTGGGGGGTCTGGATAAAATGTCAGGCAGCATCAGAGATGTTCAGGCCATGCTTTTTAATTTGATGCATAATTAAGAAAGCGGTCCCACTCTGGTGGTAATCCCCTGGACTCCTGAAGTCAGGTCTATGTAAGGATTTTTTTTTAATTCTATTTTAATTCTTATCTTTTTATTGAGCGCCGGCCTGTAGCAAGTGTATGGATTTTGTGAGAGTTGAGCGGTTAGCAGCGGGCAGCTTTGCTCTGTAACATCCTTATGACGGCTTCTTTGGATGAAAATGAACCACGGATCTGAAGGATAAATGATGGGTAGTCATGGCAACGCCTGTAGATGAACCGCATTGCTAAAAAAAAGAAAAAAAAGGGAAAAGTTGCACACGTACCTCTTTATCTCACTCTGTCTCTCTCTCTCTCTCTCTATGTCTCTCTCTCTCTCTATCTCTCACTCCATGAGTGAGTTGGAGAGGGAATGTGCATGTTTGTGTCTCTCTCTTCTCTAGGACAATGTGTTTGTGCACTCCATTACTCCCTGCAATGCCATACATGGCAGAAGGACAAGGCTGGACGACGTGGTTATGGACAAGGACACAGTGACGTCACGTTTCGAAATAATTAGGCCCGGCCAGTCCGTTCGCGTCCTCGCTTCGCATGTACTTGTGCTGGTATTGATATGCAAATTGAATTGTCCTCTTCCAGAGATCCAGCGATAATATTTTGCAATAAATTGGAACGTCTTTGACGCTACGCAGCCGCTGTCCGAATGACACTTTCTGCTTGATCATTAACAAAGGAATGTAATACAAGGTCGGCAGTGATTAATGAAATGGCCAACTTAATCTCATGCCGCCTCTTCCACGCAGCCTCGCTCCCTACTTCACTAAAGGCAGAGGCGCGGAGGAGAGCACGAGCGTGATCACTCGTTCCCCACTGGGCCGTGAGGGCGAAAAAATAGCTCAGGGCGGGGGGCTTTGCTGTGGGCCTGCCCTGAGCTTTCCTCTGCACACTGCAGCACGCAGGCACCTGCAGTCGTCCCACCACAATGCATCATTCCGCCTCGGGCCCAGCTCGCGAGGCTGTGCAGAGAGAGATATAGAGAGTGTGGATGTGTGAAAGTGGAGACGCGGAGAAATAGAGAGGTCTAGATGTCGTTCAGCAGCTGTTACTACATGATGTAACTGTAGGTATGATGTAACATTTATTGGTACACAATCAATACATGTTCAGTGTACAAGGGATGCACCAGAATGGAATTTCCGAATCCGAATTTGGTCGATTCCGATTGTGTGCATAACACAGTGGGTCAAATGAGTATAATTACCGTATTTTCCAGACTATAAGCTGCTACTTTTTTTTCCACGCGTTAAACCATGCGGCTTATAATGAGGTGCAGCTTTTTCTTCTTATATATGTTATTTTCCAGGTTTTTTTTGTTTTTTTTTACTTTGCAGGTGCGGCTTATATTCAGGTGCGGCTTATAGTCCGGAAAATACGGTACTATTACATTTCCAGACGTAAATACCTGGAAATAAAAGTTTTGCCTCATAATCATTGTTTAATGTCAAGCCCAAATCCTTTCAGTCTACAGCAAAAATAAAGAGATCGGCCTCACTGTCTCCTGACATGAGAGTAAACAGCTGGGAGAACTGCCTGGTTTGTGTTGTGTATCTGGAAATGCTTACAGTCTTAAAGCTCTATCCTCCACTACGCAAAACAGCTGCTCATCCAGAGCTGGGAATTTCACGTTTTCCTTCCTAATGGCTTTGGTCTTTTCATCGCTGAAGAAAGAGAGAGAGAGCAGAAGCTGCTGGCTTGTTGCTGTACCTGCACGCCCTCTAGCTTCAGCCTCTTTGAGAGCTTCTTCAGTAGGGTGATGGGATTGTTCAGAAGGGTGATGGGATTGTTCAGCAGGGTGATGGGTTCAAGTGTCCTAAATCTGTCTTAGGTTATTTGAGAGTGACTGACCGGTCATCTTTCATGGCTGATCAGGTTGAAAATCGATTTTCTATAATATTTAGAATTAGATCAGTGTAATATTTTTCTATTGTAACGTTACGAATTGACATTGTGCAAATGTTTGGGTACCCAAACAACCCTCTCTCAGGTAACTTTACCAAGGTTCGGGACCTTAGTTTGCTTGTTTCACTACTGAATATGTAGATGTTGACATAATCCAAAGAGTTTAGAATATTGAAGAGTAAATATTATGCCGATTAGCTCTTCTGGTGTAAATTCATATGAATCCCCGAATTGGTGGAAAGTGAATGAGAACAAATCCTCAGCTATCACAGCTATCAAGAACCTGCTTGTGCATGCCAGCTATACCTGTGCCATCAGAAAGAGTGCTTTCCATGGAGGTGCATGTTGACGTTACTCTTTCATAATAGCGCAGAGATACTCTCCCCTAGGGACAGTGAGGCCGATCTCTTTATTTTTGCTGTAGACTGAAAGGATTTGGGCTTGACATTAAACGATGATTATGAGGCAAAAGTTCAACTTTTATTTCCAGGTATTTACGTCTGGAAATGTAATAGTACCGTATTTTCCGGACTATAAGCCGCACCTGAATATAAGCCGCACCCGCAAAGTAAAAAAAAAAAACCCTGGAAAATAACATATATAAGAAGAAAAAGCTGCACCTCATTATAAGCCGCATGGTTTAACGCGTGGAAAAAAAGTAGCAGCTTATAGTCTGGAAATTACGGTAATTATACTCATTTGACCCACTGTGTTATGCACATACAGGAATCAGACATCCGCATTTTACCCATCCACACACAGTGACACACACCAGGGGGCAGTGACCACACGTGGCCGGAGTGGTGGGCAGCCCTATCATCAGTGGCACTTCAGTCATGTGCTGCCGGTCCAGGGATTCAAACCTGCGACCTTCCAGTCACAAGGTTCCCTCACCACAAGGCCACGGCTGCTCCTGATGTACCGAGATGTAGATCAGCGATTGCACTTTTTGTCTGAACCCAACCTCTTTGGCGATAAACCTGGAAAACCATCACAACAAAGAATGCAAAAGTGTGGTCAGTGGGTCACAGGCTTGATCCAGTTTTTGCAAGCAAATGATTTGCAACTAAATATGAAATCTTAATCACTTTAATCTGCTTGAAGGTTCAGACAGAAGGTGCTATATTCTGATCTGCGTGTCAGATCCTTTTGCATCATATTCAACTTTTAATATCAAAGCCAAATGTTTAGTCTAAAGCAAAAGTAAAGGGATTGACCTCAGTCCTATTCTTTGGGAGGGGAGTGTATTGACTGGTGAGTTGATAAAAGCCTAGTAACACTATAATCTAAATTACTTCAAAAAAGGCTAGGATATGATCATGTGACTATGTTTATTCTCTCTTGGTAAAGGTTAGAACTATTGTTGATTTGACTGTTATTATATTATTATCTTATTTAAAATGGTTTAAATTAAGGAAAGGTTTGAAACCTTTTGTAAATGATAAAAATAAATGATACATTTTCAAATAACATTCAGATAATTCAGTGAATCCCATGTAAAATTTGACTTGACCTTTTCTTAACTCTGACGAGGGTTGGCGAGTGACTTTTTAATACCTAAAGCCGTCTCCAGATACTACTGTGGTATTGAGTATTACTGGGGTAAGAGAGTAGCACAAGCAGCGCAGTGACCCTACGATTACGTGGCTTCAATCCCATTGACTCTGCGTTATTTCTAGAGCTGCACAATATATCGTTTCAGCATTATCATCGCAAATGTCATGCAAGTGCTTTTTTCTGCTTGATAATATTTATTTTACTGTAGTCTTTGATACTTAGGGCCATTATTCATGTCATGCCACATTGGATCACTGACTTCTGGTGAAATTTGGTGAAAATTCCTGTATTTTTTAGTATTGCGATGTATTCATCACAGAACAAATATTTATTCCAATGTTTCTCCCAATATCGTGCAGCCCTAATTAAACTGAACGCAATATTAAATCATTTTTAAAAGGCCAGTCTGACAGTTACAGATGTTAAACTGCTCTGATTCAGCAGCGAAGCTGGTTAATATCAGCTTAGTGAACAGCATAGTGCTGGTTGGGGAACCAGCCTTGTGACTGGAAGGTTGCCGGTTCAAATCCCTGAGCTGGCAGGGCACGACTGAAGCTTCCTGGGTGCAGTGGATAGAGCTGCCCACTGCTCTGGACAGGTGTGCTCACTGCCCCCTAGAGTGTGGATGGATGAAATGCGGAGGACAGATTTCTCTGTGTGCAGCACTGTGGGTCCAGGAGCACCTTTACCTTTATTATATAATGTGTTCTTTTTTTTTGTTTGTTTGTTTTTTTGCGTCTTCCAGGTTTCCATATTCTCCCTTTCATATGGAAGGATTGGAGAAATTAGCTAAACTCACAACTACAGTGGCCTTGTAGTTGCCATCAATCAGTGACTCTTAAGTTGGGTTGATGATTGACTTGACCACTTGCACTTCCCTGATGGAGTCCTTTGTTGTTGGCAGTGAGTTTTGGTCTTTGTCTTGCTGCTTGATTAAATGCCTCCTGATTAGATTGGATGCATTTCTCTGTAAACTGGCAGACCGAGTATCTCTGTAGATTTCAGAATTTATTCTACTGCTTCCATAATGAGACACATAATCCAAAATATTTAGTGCATGAGCCAGAAGCAGCCATGCAAGCCCAACCCAGGGTACTACCTCCACCGCGTGTGACTGATGAGGTCGTTGGTTTAGATCATGAGCAGGTTCTTCCTTTCCACACTGGCAATGTTAGCGTCTTGGTAGAGGTCAATCACAGCCTCTTCAGTCCATAAAACTTTGTTTTTTCTTTGCACGTCTGTCCATCTGATTCTTATTGCTGGTGAGTGGTTTGGCCTTAAATGAACTTTTCCTGAGGTTGATGGCTCAGAACATCCCCTAAACATCTGACAGGTCTTGTCGGGTGTTCCTGATATACAGTGGTCATTACGTACCAAAAGTGCTCCGAAAAAAGACGATGGTGGAATTGAAACAGGGTGATGCTGATGCTCATGGAGGTCCCAGCAGAGGCCTTCAGGGGTGTTGCGGATTCAGTGCCTTGACAGGTCTGAGCTGTTTTTGGAGGTTCAAGGGGGACCTTAACAATATTAGACTGGTTGTTCAGCTATTTTAAGTGGCAGCCATTGCTGACACAGTTGTGCAAATAGACACAGCTTGTCTAGTCCCTGTAGGGAAGGACTGCCAATACAATAGGACTCTCCCAGCCTCCCAGAATACAGTTTTCCCAGTTTAAAGTTGTGCAGCACTGGAATTGTGTTCTTTAGAATGACCTAGTCTCTCCATCCACAACTTTTGGGACACACGATCGCTGCTGCTGTAATAAATGATGTTAACAGAGCATAGTCTTAATTTCATCCTGAAATCCAGAGACTCCAGAGACACGGACACTAAAAATTGATGAATGATTTCAATTCTGCTATTCTAGACCCTTTTTTTTTATTCAGCGTATTACTAAGGACGGTCATTGCCTTGAAATTCTCAATTTTACAAGCTGTCATGCATTTTTTCAGACTAGGCGGAACACTAGGCAACTGCTTTGGCAGTTCAAGCTAATGAAAAAAGTTTTTGTCTGCATGGGGAGGAGTTTAGGTTGGACTGGGATGAGTTTTGGTTGTCAAATGCGTCGTGTTGAACGGATGTATTTACAGCACTAGAACGTGGCTCAAATGCATATCAGACCTCCTGCTGGAATGGGTTGAGTGATGAGATTTGTATGTTTTAAATGCTTTTACACTTGCATTTTTGTGTGGTTTGGTCTTATGCAGATATAATCCTACGACTCAAGATCGATGAAGTGACCAGTTACAGACAGAACCATAAAGTACACATCATGTGGCTCATCGGTATGATGGTGATTGGAGTATTTCTCACTTGCTTCTAATCTTGACACCCCAGCGTTGGGATGAAGGATCTGATTCCAAAGCTTCAGAGGACAAATGCTTGGTGCACATGTGATTCAAACTTGCCTGATTTAGATAACGATTAGGTGACAGGTCCGATGAAGCAAACAGTGGTGTGTGAACTTGCTAGGTTTCTGCATAAATGTGGCCTAAAAGTTCATCAGCTTGTTCTGCAGGGTCTAATGAGCTACCACTATGATCCGAGGACCGCAGTGGCAATCCTGAGCCATCGGCAAACGCAGTCCTAGAGAGGGTGAAATTGGCAAAGCGCTCTCTGGGAGGGTAGATGGCGCTGTCACCCCACCTCATTGTGTGAGCTGAGGACCCGGCACTTTCCTCCAAGCGCGTTGGCTGCCCAGCAATCGGGCAAAACGACGGCAGTTCAAAAAGAGGCTGTAGATAAGATGAGAAGATCCAAACGTGACAGAAATCTTACATTTGCTTGTTTATTTATTAAAGAAAATGATCTGATATTTTGTATTTGTGTGAAAGTCAGATGAAGTTTTAGGTCAAATTGATGCAAATCTGGGCCACTTATGGCTCAGATGTGGACCTCATCCTGGGCCTAACATTCATTGCTATTGAGGAAGGGTTCACTGTGTATCTTGCAGTACAGCTGAGTGCCTGCATACTGTACAGACGTGGTAAATATGGCATTAAAAACAGGGATGGTTTTGGGAATTGTAGGCCAGTGCAGATTTCTGGGATTTTGAGCATGCATTCTAATGACCATTATTCATTTGTTTATACATACACTAGTCCAGTGTTACCTAGATGTTCTGCTCATTTGGAGTAAATAAACAGTTTGAATGATCATGTCTCTGTATGAGTTGAATTTCAGCAATACAATTCTGATCATCATAAACATAAGTTTCGGATGCCCTGAAATGGCATTACAAGTGAATGTCTTTTTAGCTACGTTTGTGTTGCCTTTATGATATTTGTTGAAATCTATCCATGAGAAGGTCACCTGGGAGAGCGAAAAATAAATACGAGCATGGCTCATTTTCTGCACGTCAGTCAGTTGAACGAATTCGGGAATAAATTTGACGCCGGGTTTCGTTAGTTTTTAACACGGTTCCATCTACTCGATTCCACTGTAAGTGACAGGCATATGTGTCGTATGAATATGAAATGACGGCGAGGAACCAACAGAGATAAAAATGATAGATGAGCACTTGGAGACTAAATTTGGCGGTGTAAAATTGGCAGGCCACCTGAACCGTGGTGACATTTTCCTGCAGCGTGGTTTGACATTGTGTCTGGCCAGTAAAGAGGCTGTGGGCTGGAGTGAAATCAGATTGACAGGAGTGAGCTGAGTTGGAGGGGTGGCCACAAGGGTGTGGCTTCGGGCCCAGTCATGCTGCCCAGTCACATCCCCTCAACCTCCTGGCACTGTGCTGGCCTAACGCGTCAACTTTGCTCTGTCAGCAGTGATGATACCACGGGCGAAAACGCGTTAGATCATCGTATGTTTAACGGAGCTGTCCATTTAATGTGACATGGAATCAATGTCGCCTCTTTCCTCCTTCTCCTTTATTTCCCTCTCCTTCCTTCCTGCTTTTCCTCCTTGTTCAACACTCTCTCTGTCTCTCTCTCACTCTCTCTCTCTCTCTCTCTCTCTCTCTGCCTCTGCCTCTCTGGGGTTTCAGCTAGAGAATGGTTGCTGTGGGAACGTGGAGAGTTATCACAAGTGCGTTTACGTGAAGAACAGTGTGGGCGATGGAGAGATGGAGAGAAAGAGAAGGAAAGGGATTTTAGGGAGAGACAAATGGACAGGAATTGGAAGGAGGAACGCTGTGCACGGAACAGTGACTGGAAGAGAGTGAAGGAGAAAAGGGAAAGGAAAGGAGTGACACCATCACACAGAGAGAGAGAGAGAGAGAGAGAGAGAGAACACATATACACCCACATACCAGTCATTATTATACAGGCATATACGTTGATGCAGCTGCAGCTGCTGCAGTCATTCACTCCTTACTAGCCTTGGATCGGAGACTGATTAGCTCTGTATTTCTGTGTGTGTGTGTGTGTGTGTGTGTGTGTGTGTGTGTGTGTGTGTGTGTGTGTGTGTGTGTGTGTGTGTCTTTGGAGGGGCGTCACCTGTTGCTAACAAACCCTGTATTCAAGAGGCAGCACTTATGGGAGGAGATGCGTTTATTCAGCACTGCAGTGCCTTTTGAAATCACGCTCAGCTTGATAGTATCATGTGACATCTGACCGTCTCTTTCTCGTCGTTCTCAGAAGAGTCATTGAGTTTGACCCAGTAAAACTTCATCATTTACACATCATTTAATGAAGGTTTTTTATGTTTGAACATTGCAGTCATCATTTTAGGGGATCATGATGAGCAGCCGGATGGCTAGGTCTTAACACCATGGCCATGAACGTGAGTGTGTGTGTGTGTGTGTGTGTGTGTGTGTGAGATGGGGTGCAGATGATATTATTATCGCTTTTCTGAGCATTATGACACACTGACCGATGCAAAAAGACATTTTAGGAGATGCCCCTAAATGACCAGGCTGCCTAAGGTTTCATTCTCTTCTCTTAGTGCATCTCAGGGAATCGTTCAACTTTATAAACTTAATAGGTTACATTTGTTACAAGTAAAGTGAATTATTTGCAGCTGTATTTTGCTGTACACTTTGGATCAGTGTGGCTTACAGCTCATGAAAACAGTTCCTCAAATGATTCGAAATCATATTAGAACCGGATAAATAGGAAGAGGGTCGGTCGCAGAAGGAACTGGCTTTTCACAGAGTGCTGTATCAAAGCATACGAATGGAAAGTTGACGGGAAGGGCAAAATGTGCACGAGCAGCAGTGGCGACCACAGCTTTGAGAGGATAGTCAAGAGAAGTGGATTCAAGAACGTGGGAGAGCTTCTCGAGGAGTGGACTGAGGCTGGAGTCAGTGTATCAAGAGCGTCAGAACCTTACCTGGGCCAAGAACATTTTCATTTGGAAATGAAAAGTCGTAGAGTCTGAACTCAAGCTCAGTCTGGAAGAAAAACAAAATATTATAACAGCGTCTTCAAGTGTTATGATATTTTCAGGCCATTTGAGGACTAGTAAACGCTGAAGTGGTCCCGCTATGATCTCAAACTGAGAATACACATCTGCTGACAGTTTTGGGCTGAATGTGAACAAATCCCACACATTGATACCCATTACACTGACTGTGTCTTGCAAAGCTGAAGTTTAGTGAACTGGACCAAAGTAAGAGTGAGCTGTTACTGTAGGTCTCTGACCCTCTGCTGAAAGAAATGGCACTGGAGCTAAAGGTTCTGCCTAGATATCTCAGATTGATGGAATTCATGGTGGACCACAGCATTGGAGGATATCATGGTTGATACTGGCAGAAGTGGCATGTTCCAGATATTACTAATCCTGGCATTTGACTGGAATGGAATTAGGTTTGCTTGAGCGGGAGAGGTAACAAAAATGTGCAGGAGTCTGATACTGCAGGACTGCGTCATATCATCTGGACAAGCAGACCATACAAGGCAGAAGCTCAGTATCCTCCAGATATGCTCTGGATATGATCAGGGTTCTTGTGAGAATTTGAAAACGTCTCTGGACGCCTGCATCTTTGACGTAGTCAGCCAAGACAAAGTGTGTGATTTGATGGAATCAGTATGTCTGTGACATAACGAATCCCTGTACACCTTCTCCTGATTTTGAAGGCTGAACATCACTTCACTCGTTGATTAGTTATCAGTATATTGTTCTGCTTGAGCTACTGATTATACTGTAAACATTTCAGACTCGTGGCTGTTTCGGAGGGAATGTCTACGTGCTTAGCCCTGGTTCCGGCACCAAAGTGTAAAAAGAAGTGGTCCACAGAGATGTATTCTCATCGTGGGATCATGTCTGGCTCCACCAGACTAATGCTGAAGAGGTCTGATCCAGAAATCCTCCCTGATGAGGCACATGGTCAGATGTTCAGCATTAGAAGAAGCCTTCCTCACCAGTAAGGTCTCTCACATCTGGACATCCCAGCTAGTACCTACCATAATGCAGTGAGCTGATGGAGGCAGTGTGGAGACCAAGCTGATGAGAGAATATAAGTAGGCCTATTACCTAGACCCCTTCGTTTATCCACTTGAAGCCTTGCCCTTTCTCTCCAACCGAGCTGACCCCCTGACGTAGAAGACATCCCTCTTCTACAGGCTGCCAGCACATGGACACACTCTTTCCAACTCCCATTTCTTGCCCTTGCACCTCTCCATCTCTCTACCCCACCCACATCACAACTATCCATTCGTTCAACCCTCTCTGCTCTCTCTCTTGCTCTCTCTCTATCTCTCTCTCTCTCTCTCTCTGTCCACTTGTTCTTACCCCTCCTCTGTTTTTTTTCAGTTGATATTTCTGTTGCTTATGTCCCAGGTTTCAGTTGGCATTCCCTCTCTGCTCCTCTTCCCCCCGCTGTGTGTCTTTGTGTCTGCTTCAGCTACTGGTGCCGCCGAGTGCTCTTGCTGTATTTGATATGTCCATGTTCATCGTAAGCCTAACGGACTACATTTCCTTTGGATCGGGATGGTGAAGAATCAGGATGAAGGAAGTATGTACACTTAAAGGTTTTGAGGTGTTTCTAGGATTTTAGATGTGAAAAGTGTGTCCCCTTTAGGGGTGGATGATAGGACTGGGAAATACGGACAAAAACACTTGTTCCAGTATAAAAATTAAAACACTCTATACAATGTTTAAGCCTTAATACACTAAGTGCTAGGCATCCTACATAGTGTGTATGTGAGAGCGCATGTGGGGGCAGAGGTGAGGAGCTGAGAGGAGCAGAGCGAGGGAGCAGGAAAAATGTTTCTCCGCAAAAGACTTAACATTATCACCTCAATCCCACTGTGTTTATATCCCGATATAGATATAAATATCAATATATCAATCAGCCTGTATCCCGCTCTGTTTATATCCCAATATAGATATAAATTTCAATATATCATTCAGCCCTTGTGGATGATCTGATAAAAATTTTATATCATAATATTTAAAAATATTTTCATGGTTTACATTATTATCACTATAATTTGACTTGCAGACATAAAGTATATCAGAAAAATCTGTTGGGTCAGATTCTTGCAATTCAAACACACTAAGAGCAGTGATTTTATAAAAACTGTGCTGCACTTTATCTAATTAATGAGTAATAATTACTCTCTCTGTAATGAAATGGTCAGTTGTTCAGTGTTTTTCAAGCTCTGTCTTATTTGGCAAAATCCTAGATTACGTCACAATAACAAAATTAATTTTAATAGAAAAGCAGACAGAAAACCACAGCAATGGCAGGTTACTGACAGCTTTGACTTTACAATTTGGCCAGTAGATGTCAGTCTTTTTCATGAAAAGTCCAGCATTTTTGGTATCAAGAATGCAGTGCTGTTAAATGATCTTTATATTTGAAGTAAATTAAATATTGGTACATATTGTAGGTGCTTCTGTGTGATATATAAGACTGTATAGTGTCTATAGTGCACTTAGTTAGTATTCATTCCTGCCAGAAGGCATATTTAGGTGTTGGAGACAACCGAATAGAACTGAATTGCACACTTAAATAAAGATAAATAAACATAAATAAACATAATATAAAGACTCTCATTCAGTCAGGCGTTTGTACCAGACCTTTCCTTCAGATTTCTCTTCTTATTTGCACCAATGTAGTTCTGAAATTTGTTCTATTTGGTTATTTTGTCTGACATCTGTGCAGAGAAAGGTGTTTTAGAAACAAGGACACGATTTGTAGATGCTTTCCCGGAGAAACAGCTCATTTGTTTGTTTAGTCATTTTGTATATTGGATTGTTATTGGAGGAAGGCTGCGCCGCCACTAACCGTTGGTAATTGATCACATTTAACGCACAGCTTTTATGATCTGATATGATTTGATTGTATTATTAATAGCACTTTTTAGCAGGTCATTGTTGGTGGTGCTGTGATTAGTACAGTGTAATCGCAGAAGTATGTCAGGTGCAGTCTATTTCATTTTGCATTGTACATGTACTGCATATTATTACTCCACGCCACCTTAACCCAGCTCAGCACAACCTTGCCTAACTGTACGTAACACACAATAACAATGACTTGATATTACCCTGTTTAACTCCATTAAACACCGGAAATAACATTTATTTTTATGTATCGCTTCATAAATGCCACATAACTCTGCATAATGCTGCCTAACTGTGCTTCTACTGCTGCTGCTGGTGTTTGTACTGTATGCATGTGGCTGTCTTTGTTGTCTGTATCCTTTTGTTTCTTTCTTGACTTTTTTTCTCTCTTTCTCTCTCCCTCTCTCTCCCTCCCTGTGTCTACTTCTATCTTCTGCTCTCTCTCTCTCTCTCTCTCTCTCTCTCTCTCTCTCTCTCTCCATCTCCCTCTCCCTCTCTTCCCATCTCTCTCTCTCTCTCTCTCTCTCTCTCTCTGTCAGGTCACCACCCTATTCCACCTGTACTACTACTTGTACCAATCCTACCACCACCACTACTGCTACTTCTCCTGCTACTACTACTACCTCTCTCCACACCAGTTTGACCGCAAACAGCCACTCGACCCATCACCAGTACTGCTGCCCCGCGCGGCTCCTTCTGCCCAAGCCACCATGCGCCCTCCCCCCTGCCCGGCATCCGGAGCAGGCAAGGTAAGGGCCAGAAGCCCCCTCCCCAAACCAGTCGCCCTTCCTCCCCTTTAACCCTGCAATCCCCTCTCCTCCTGCCTCCCAGCTCTCCACCCTCCATCCTCCTACACTCTTCACAGTCATTTGGCCAGCCAGACTCAGATACCCATAGTGCCTTACTGTAGAAGGAACCACTTCATGGCCTCCTGTGTGACTGTAATTACCATGGACTGCTTTACATGCATCTTTGCATAGCAACTGTTGCTAGGCTGGACACGTTTTTCAGAAAGTGTGCAAAAATGCCTTTCTCTCCAATGAGAAACTGTCTCAACCAAGTGATTCAATAGCTTGACGATAGATCAGGAGTCACGGTTGCTATGGAAAGCATATTTGTGGGCAGAACATAAATGCACTATATGGACAAAAGTATTTGGACACCCACTTATGCACTGTCTATTCTGAAATCAAGGGTATTAGAAGAGTTTATCCTGGTTTTGTTGGAGTAACTGTCTCTACTGTTCAGGGAAGGCTCTCTAAAATATTGGAGCATTGATTGGATTTGATTGCATTCAGCCACAAGAGCCAGGATGTTGGATGATCACCACCCCGCTTCATCCATCCCCCCAAATCCCCCAACTCATGCCAGAAGTACTGGATGGTGCTCCATCATTCCAGAGTGCACAGTTCCACTACTCCATTGCCAAATGCCAGTAGGTTCCTGTTAGTTTATCTGCTGCAGTCCTATTGGCTGTATGTCTCTACAGGGACGAGACAGGGTAGGCCTGTCACAATAATCCTGTTTTGACTTTTCGTAAAATTTTATTTAGGATTTATTTGTTTAGAATATTTTTAAAAATATCATCTTCCAATTTCAGTGTCTGAATATTTGTAATAATTAAACGTTTTGCTCTTTAAACGAGTGTAACTGCGTTATTATGCCATCATACTCCAATCAACCATAATATTATGACCACCTCCTTTTTTCTACATTCATTGTCCACTCTATCAGCTCCTCTGACCACACAGGAGCAATTTGTAGTTCTATAATTCCAGACTGTAGTTCATCTGTTTCTCTGCAGACTTTATTCTCCTCCTTTCACCCTGATCTTCAATGATCAGGACCCCACAGGACCACCACCGAGCAGCTATTATGAGGGTGGTGGGTCATTCTCAGCACTGCAGTCACACTGACACAGTGGTGGTGTGTTAGTGTGTGTTGTGCTGATACAAGTGGATCAGACACAGCAGTGCTGCTGGAGGAGTGTCTAATAGAGTGGACAGTGAGTGTTTAAACACTCCAGCAGCACTGCTGTATCTGATCCACCTGTACCAGCGCAAACACACACAAACACACCAGTGTGTCAGTGTGACTGCAGCGCTGAGAATGACCCACCACCCACATAATAGCTGCTCTGTGTGCCCCGCTGGTCCTGCGGGGTCCTGACAACTGAAGGCTACAGTCTGTAATTTTAGAACGACAAAGTTCTCCTGAGCTGATAAAATAGACAGTGAGAGTTAAAAGCAGGCGTTTGATTGGAATATTATCATTATATTAATGTGGCAATAATTTATGTTATCGAAACAGGCCTCAGACATGCTGTGCATTTGCACCTCTATGTCAGCAGTGAGTGCTAATTTAAGTAGCTGAGTGTGAGTCATTAGAATTGGTGTCCACAAACATTTGGACATATGGTGCAGGGTAACTTACCCAACACTTATGAGGATTGTTAATTACTGTAGCTACGTTTTACTGTTAATAGCAGGTATTAGGGCCTACCAGTATAACCAGTGTCCTTGATCTTCTGCACGCAGTTGTTTGTGCGCCCGTGTCCCCGTTATTCAACACCTTAAATGTCACGCGGTTTTTACGCAATTTTACGAAGATGCTGACGTGAGCCCACCAGAGAAGCTTCACCTTTTTTTCAATTACTTCAACTGTCCCTGCCTCTTCTGTCCCCAGTGTGCAATTACTCCATTCAAACCTAAATAATGCTGGCCAAAATTAGTTTTGCAAAACGACTGACACACACACACACACACACACACACACACACACACACACATGCGCATGAGCATCCTCATATTGCACATTTGAACAGCGTGCCTCCCACCTCATCAGGCATGAATCACACACACACACAATTCCAGACCACAACGGACACGATACTCCTCGCTCCCACACAGGCATGCTCACACACACACACACACACACATGCACCAACACACACTCTCTCTGCAGCCCACTCTGAATTCTCCCACACGCTGTCACTGCATGACCCATACAGTCATCATTTCTCTCACTCCACCATCTGCCCACTTGCACCGGTGGTTTCTATTCGGTCTATTATTAAGTCAGTGGTTTATGAAAATGCAATTTCCATAAAAGATGAAAAGGAAAACAAGTGCAGCTTCATTTCTGCGCCCGTCTCGTTTGGGTTAGACGGGTTTACACAAATAGTGAAAGAAATAAGAGCATACATGTGTGACGCAGGCTGGTCACACACTGAGTGAGGGAATCAATTCGAATACAGTGCCAGTTGGTTCGGGTTTGGGACAGAGTGTGCGCTGGACAATGCAGGATAAATGTCCAGTGGATCAATTTAGCTAATGATGTAAGCCTGCCACCTGGTGGCCATAATGCGTGTCACAGTTTTCTTTTAGAAATTGAGGTCAAGGAATACATTACTCTTTATATATAAGGCTGAATGTTTCTGATGGGATTCTTGATTTATTTCCCGTCATTAGAGTCCATTTGACTAAAGATACGTCTTCATTTATTTAAGAAGAGACCAGATTGGGTCTCAAATTGGTTTTTAGGCTGGGAGTGAGTTGGGCATTTTTAACCTTCATCCATGCATTCATCTCTAATACCCTTTTTTTCTCTGTCACCATATTTTCTCCTTCATCCTCTTTATGTGTCTGAAACTCTGTCTCTCTCTCTCTCTCTCTCTCTCTCTCTCTCTCTCTCTCTCTCTCTCTCTCTTTCTGCCTTTCTCTGCTTTGTCCTCCTGTCTGTTCATAGAGAAGAGGAAGACGATGACATCGCCCATCAGTTCTGTTGCCCCGCCTCTGAATGCAGTAGTCCCTCTTCTAGGTAACCAGCGCCCCCACGATCCAACCCCTCCCCCTTTGCTCTTGCCCCGCCCACCTCAACCAAGACTCAGTGGGGGAAAAAAGCTTGTTGGCAGGATGCCGGATCTCAAACTGTGCACCTGAATAGGCCGGTGAAATGCTCAGCAGGTTGACTGTGAAACTGGCTGTGCTGGTCATGTAAAAAGCAAGCAAACAAATAAACAATTCCTTCCTTTGCACTAGCATGTCACCTGCGCCCTTCCACCTCTCTGACACGGACAGACGTCTTCTTTGTGCTTAAGGGAAAGAAAAAGGACGAGCGAGGAAGAGGAGAGGAAAGTCAACCCGAAGCGGATGAGCCGGAGAGGCGAAGTGGAGAAACAAGTGAAGAAATGCAACAAAGGAGATGAGCCCCTATCCTTATCGTCCACCTACAGCCACCCCCCCCCATCCCTCTCCTGGTTGATGCTCTTCCTGCTCCCCCACCCCCATTTTTTCTGCTTTGTCTTTTCTTCTGTGATTCTGCTGTTTGGAAAACTCTTGCTTTGTCTGCCAAACCACTGTGAAGCTACACCGTTGTCTGTGTCGTGCTGTCCTGTGTTGCTCTCACCAAGTGTTGGGGGGGAAAAAAAAAAAAAAAAACAAGAAAAAAGAACGTGTGCGTATGTGCTTCACTTTTCTTTTCAGTATTTGCCTCCTGAACAAAAAAAACAACAAGGAAAGAAAATCAAAGAAAAGATGCCGACCCATTTACTTCACTGTCCAACAAGCTCCAAGAGTCTCCAACTGAGAAAGGGTCTATTTTATAGCACGAATACGTACGTATAGTGCACCGCATCAGGGCAGCCACAGGTCAGGTGTGATAGGAACCCTCCTAAAGCCATATCTGAATGTACAACTTAAGTATTCACCACCTTTATTCTCTCTACCTCCTTTTGTCCTCTTAGTTTCACGCCATCCTGTACTCCCTGAGCCTTTGGCATCCTCTGCTAGTCATTCCTTGGCATGCGTTTCACTCGGTGTATATCAGCAGGCCAAAAACGGAACCGATGTTTCCACCCCCACCTATTCCTAACGTACCATCCGACAGACTAGAGACTTCCGGTGTGTGTGCTACTGTACCCAACATGCTGTAGAGGAATATAAAAGTGCAGGACACTTCACTGGTCATGGGGAGAACCGTAGAGAGGAACGCACATGATTAGATTAGTATAGGCCTAGTGGTCTCCTCCATCACCTTTACTACAGGGTTGAGGACTTAGATCTTACAGGACTTGGTGCTTCACAGTCAACATTTTTTAAAGGAAAAAAAAAAAAAGGTTATTAGAGGAATCTTCTAAACGACACTATTTACTAAATTCTCCTGGTAAAGTAGAAGTATCTGAAGCTTATACTAAAATGCTTACCACACCTCAGGTATACAAATTACAGAAGAAAGACGGCGGTTAGTCTTGTAAATCGAACCATTCTGTTCATTGCTATGCATTTTCTTCAGATCAAGCCTAAAGGATCTGTGCATGTTAAAACAGCAGGCTGCTGATGATGTCAGTTCATTAATGGAACAGTTGGTTCTGGTGTCATGGACTGAGGAGGTCTGTGGTGAAGGCAACAGTACATGGTACATGTCCCTGAGATATTCATTCCTCTAATTACAGAACCCCCCCCCCTTCTCTCTCTCTCTCTCTCTCTCTCTCTCTCTCTCTCTCTCCCTCTCTCTCTCTCTCTCTCTCTCACTCTCCCTGTCACACACACACACACACACACACACACAGGCTGGCTGCTCAAGACAGAGTTTACACAAAACAACAGAGTTTACACATAGAGATAATGGCACGAACGAGAGGCAACCAGATTCTGAAGCGCTCATACACAGGTGTGTGCATATTGAGTAGAGGAGGGATCTCCACAGCGCCACCAAGAACAGCATTGTTGCACAAAACGAGTAGCCTAATGTAAATGAACTATATGAAACCAATACTACAGTGCGAGTTTCTACAACTCTGCATGCATGTTCTTAAGGTTCATTGCTAATGACTCTTTCATTATTGTGACGGATTGCTTTTTTTTTCTGTAGTGTAATCTTAGTTCTGTTCCTTTTATGGTAGAAGTCTTAGCTGCAGTCTCCAAGACTCAAAACATTAGAGTATCAGCACTTTTCCTGACAGAAAGGCTTTCATTTCTGATTATTTTGGCTGCGTGCGCACAGCGGGTTAAAGCGGCCCACCCAAACGGACATTTTCATTTCCGATCCAGGCCACTTTGGCCCCGTTCACACCTGGCATTAACACACGTCCTGTGCCATCCGATTGCAAACGATAGCCAAACACGTATCTGTTCACACATGGGTTTCTTACATCATTAACGCAGGGGGTGGGGCATGGCGTGCATAAATCAATGACATTTATTTTCAGTTGCACATCAGCCACGAGTTTCGCCGTCATGCATCCGATAGGTTGTTATTGTAGTGTGTTCAGCTAGGGTGCAGATTTCGTATTTGCTTGCTGGGGCACTGACACGGTTGATGTGGGTGGTGCTTTGATGTTTGGACCCATCGGCAACAAAGCTTTGGCCTTCACCCTCCAAAAATGTGGATATGTGCACCTCTGAACGTGGCTTAATTGATCAGATTGATCAGATACCCCCACTCACACCTGTGCTTTGTGCATGTTTGACAGATGTTGAAGCCAGGTGTGGCCTTCCATATGTGGTACTGAAATCCCCAGCAATGCAGCTCTGTCTGAACTGCCAGATCGGACAATCGGGACGTAAACCCACCGCCGTGTTCCTCATAAGCGTGCACGGAGGAGATGGAGAAATGGACGACAGCAATGAGGGAGGTGCTCAGTGGGGTAGTGAGGTTACAGGCGTCGTAAATATTTGGGGAGACGTGCGGGACTTTTAACAAGTGCGTGTCGGTGTTGGAGTGCAAACAGGTCAAATTGAATTTGGTGGAATTTGAACTGGGGCCACTTTTCCTGCTGTGTAAACGCAGATTAAATCTAGTGGTATCTCGCTGCCTGTGCTAGGGTTGGCTAGTAGTTTGTATTCAGAAGCAGTCAGATGATAATCGCTGAGTTGTGATTTTGTACAAATTAGTATAATGGGGCATCCGTTTCTTAAGGGTATTATTATCACTTATTTTTTAATTTTATTTCATTATTTTTTTTTTAATTATTAATTTTTTTTGATGAGCGGTGTGTGTGGCTTGCACAGAGATTGGCTACGAAGTTCATACATGAGAGCGGTCTCCAGAATTCCAGTACATGTGTGTAAGCTTTCCCGGAGGAATGTTTGCATCGGTTTGTTTACACCAGTGGAACTGGGCCACCAACTGGTGGACTGCCATTGGACTACTAGCCAATCCTTGGGCAGAAGGTGGAGCTTATTGGGCAGGGGGAAAAAAATCTGCCCCTCGAGCGCCATCGAAAGTCACTGTCACTGGAGCCACTATGGATTTGATGCTCTCAGTTCTGTTCATGTCAGCCTTCCCATGATAAGGGGACTCTTGCCAGCTCGCTGCTAAGACATACGGTGCGATTTCCAAGAGCCTCCACAGCTAATTCTGAGATGAATGGAGGATTCCTGAGGCTGATGGAGCCCAGGCTACTCATAGCTGTATTTAGCACATCCTCACCAAGGGAATGAAATGACGACAGAGCCTTTCTTTACTATTTTTATCTCCCCCCTCCTCCAATTTCTCTCTCTCTCTCTCTCTCTCTCTCTCTCTCTCTCTCTCTGCCATGCTGTATATACAAAGACACTCCTACTCCTGCCATCTAAGGTGGCAGAGCATTCATTGATATCTGTATATTACATGAATGATAACGGCTATGACATATTATATTGAAATATTAAAGAATATAATTTACTGAACTATAAGAATGTTAATGATGCTGGTGATGATGTTGATGATGACTGAATAAAAGCTCCAATGATTCAGATAACGGAGGAGTCGTCTCTACTCTATTACCACCCCACCTTACCTTAAGAGGCGTCTGACTGGTGGATTTATTTGGTGACGTATAACAGCGGTTCTAAGTCCCAGGCCTGCCTGTTTCACTGTCTTTCTCCTCTTCTCCCAGCATTCCCATGTTGCTGATTGGACGTAAAACCGCATGCACATGACCTGGTGCTGCTGTAGAAGGAAAGGTCAAGGGAGGGATAATTTGATTAAAGTCTTAGTGAGAAGGAGTGAGAGGAGAGGAAAGTCCTTGGAGGTGGAGGAGGAGGAGGAGTATAATGCAGCAGAAGATGGAGCAACGCTTGTTAGAAAGCAAGAAGAGGTGAGAAAAGATGACCAGAAGTGCCCGCCCCATGGATCGATGCCTTTACAGATGCTCGATGTCATCTATAATGGGGCCCAGTATCAGAATTGCTCCGTCAACTCTCATCTTTGGAGTCACTTCCTTTCCCCGCAGGTCTGTTTCTGTGGAGAGGTCACCCTCAGATCCTACCAGAGGATCTTCATGTGAAGAAGTCCAGTGTTAGTATTAACATAAGTAGCTCGCACCACTCTTCCCAGCTCCACAGAGGGGTATGAGCTGAGGTGCCCTGCACTAGACAGAGGAGCAAGGAAACAGGCTTTGACAGACATGGCAGGGTCTCGCTGGGCACATCTCCGTCTGCGCAGTGCTGTCCATGGGCCGGCTAGAGTGGAATACTAAGGAGGCGTGTTGGTTGTCAGCAGGATGCAGTGTGGTCCTCGCTGGGACTGTATGTTTGCTCTGAAGTGTCCAGGCTTGTGGGCCTTGCTTTGACTGCGTTCAGCTGCAGCCTGGTAATACAGGTAGGTGAACCAGTTCAACTAATGCTGACCACGGTCTTTGTTGCTCTGGGTTTTTGTTCCTCTCACCTTAAAGATGCACAAGAAGGGACCTTTGTGACCTATACACTTCGGGAGAGTTAAGTAAGGTGAGCTCAGTACATGGAACCAAAGGAGTCCGGAGCAAAGGAACAAAAGAGGTGGTCTCGTTCCAGTTAGTTTACAGTGCGAAGTATGGATGGTTCAGACTGTGCACCAGTCACAGGGAGCTGAGGCCTGCTATCTTCACCCATCAGAAACAAGGGGTCAGGCTCATTCCGTAGTGTCCAGCTGAAGACCCACAGTACAGCACTCTCATCCCTGCACGGTCTGACCCACACTTTCATTACCGTAGAAGTACGCATCTAGTGGTTGCTTTCAGAACTGCAGTCACATTTTCCTGCCCTAATGAGAGAACTGTAAGCATTTATAAGGACCAAAGGGAACAAATTACCGAGCAATCCTGCTTTCACTTGCAAAGTGGGGCAATGGTTTTGTATGAGGAGGGACTTGGGAACCTAGTGTGTTATTTCATAATCATCTCGCTAATATTCAAGGCTTTCTGAAATGTTACACAGAACATGAACTGGGATATCCGGAGAGTGAGGGGCTGAGAGTGCTGTCCTGTGAGATTGACTCTTCTTGGCTCATTGAACACGTGTATCAGACTCTTAACACCAGTTTTTGAATATTGACTCAAAATAACTGAATCAGTTAAATTTATTGAGCAGCTCATTAGAGGTCAGATGATTTATTCAGTGAATAAGTTATTTTAAAGTTAAAATCCCAATGATGGGTATAGATAGATAGATAGATAGATAGATATATAGATAGATAGATAGATAGATAGATAGATAGATAGATAGATAAACATTATTATTCCAGTGACACAATGAACCACAAAGAGCAGAAAGAGCATAATAAACATAATAAATTAGAGAGTGCAGTTCATGCAGAATGTGATTGCAGTTCAGTGTCTACAAACTTTTGACCAAAACGTTGGGTACCCAAACCTTTGGCCACAACTTGATTTTTTAGACATTTGAATTTTTGGACAACAGTTTCAGACACTTTTCAATGCATGGGACCGTTTTTTTTTTTGTTTTGTTTTGGTTTTTTTTTACAAAAACTATTGTACTTATGAACAAGCTGTATACAAGCACACTATTCAGGGTCAGGATGGATGTTTTAGAGTTGGAACGGTGTTGATAGCTTGAAAATTGTCAGAGGAGTAGCAGTCCAACAAAACAGGTGGAATAATAAAAATAAAACTGACGGATAACAATAGTGTGATTGCCTACTGCAACCCCACTAATGAGAAGAACAACAGAAACTGCAAGTGGGATTGCAGCTTGGCAAAGTTTTTCTGCTCAAAAAGATTTGTACACGATTTGGAAGGCCCAACAAATGCGTCCACAAACATTCAGCCAACATGTGGGGTGCCAGAACCTTTCCACAAAAACTGTCCATAAACCTTTTGGGATTGCCTACTGCAATCCCACTAATTACTGGCATTAACGTCTTTTTGCCTGACGTTTTCCCATTTTCCAACAGAATCCGATCGAAAGCACATTCCCTCTACACTCTGACCACCTCTGACTTTGAGTGATCTGATCATAACCCCTTCACAGAGCGCCTGGCGGTGTTTACCCCTGTGGACAAGTGAAATGCGAATGTGATCATGCACATTAATGTCAGGGGAAAACAGGTCACATGTCATCGTGGGCTTTTCTGGGTTAAAGCCGGTGAAGGTTTTGTTGGTTTGAACTAAATCACATTAAGAGATCTGTCCTCCTCTCCCTGCTCATTTTGACTCCGAATGGCTGACACGGGGCCAGTGAAACGGAACTCTCCTCAATCTACTGCCCCTTCAGGCAATCTCATTCACACCCTGTTGCGTAGCTTTGTGAGTTTGAAGTCGCTTCTCTCCACTTTCATTTGAAGGTGCCATCTGCCTGTCTGCCTGCTAATTACATGTGGGAGCCAGAGTGCATGTGCGCGATTGTCCTGGTGGATCCCTCCCGAGATTCATTTAGAGATCTAGTTGAGTGTTATACACACTAATGAGTTCATGCCTTACACTCTTCTGGTTTTACTTTTCCAGAGTGGGCAGCATTTTAAGGCGGGATGCAGAGGTTACGATTCAGGCTGAATCACTGAGAAGCATTTTGTTGATTTATTTTATGGGTTTTTTGGTTACATGCCTCTTCAGGGATATAAAAATAGTTGTGTGAAGCTCCAGCCACTGGTTTGTGCATGAAGAATTAGAGAAATAGAGGCTAAAACCACTGAAAATTAATGACAAATACCAGGGGAAATGGTGCAGTGTGTGTGTGTGTGTGTGTGTGTGTTGTTAAAGACGGCCATAAGTTCATCAAACATGACCAAACCCGACATTCCTACATGAACTACGAGGAGTTTTCACAGTGACGTGCTGAAATGAAATATTGATCCGTAAAGGTCAGCCAGCCTTGATCGACCTGTCACTTGTCCCTTGTAACCCGACCCCATCCTTGACCCTGATTCCAGTCTCATCTAAAGTAATTAGCTCTCAGTGACCTACACTTATCATCCCGTGTCCAGCTTGATATCGTAGTACAGACGGAAACAATCGATGATCCCACTTCTGACATGCGTTCCTGCATCTTTTTGGGGCCTCTGCGGCCCGATGGCTAGGAAAGCCTTGTGACCGGAAGCTTGCAGGTTTGATTCCCTGAACTGGCAGGACATGACGTGTGTGGATGGGTTAAATGCACTTAAATGTGGAAGACAAATTGCCTTGTGTGCAAGCAGCTGGAAAAATTGGACTAATCTGGTACAAGAATTAGTACCTCCATCATCCATCATCCTTAAATAGAAGTTGGAACCACCAGAACTCTTCATCGAACCGATCGACTACATTTCAGATCTTAGTCCAGCTTATGTATCTGATAAAATCTTTCCATTACTGGTTAAAAGAATGTTCCGAAAGATGAAACTGAGCACAGGCTTTTCGAGTGACACTCTGCTCTATATACTGATGGTCTGAGTGTTCTTCCTGAAGTTGGGTGTGAAAGCAAGTCCTGTGATTTCTGCCTCCGCCGTACACCTGCAAATTCAGCTCGACGGGACAATAATTCCAGTCATTAACATCTTTGAGCCATTTCCACACATCCAACGAGACATTCACTGCACTTCTCAATTCATAAATCCCGCCACACACCCCACAGGTATTTACAGCCCCATTATCCTTGTGCTGCACCATCTGCAACAGCCTGAAGTTACAACCACCTTAAACACACACACAGCGCTAATTTTGTCCACTGAGCTTGTATTCACTTATAAAAGAGTGTAATCTCTCTTTAGGGCATTGTCGAGATGCATATTTGTTTACCTAATTTGCTTCTTCGGATCAGCACTTTTGGAGCATGCCGTGCCAATTACTGCCTGGAATATTTAGAAGCTTTTGATGACCTAGTTTATCTCCCCATTGTTGAGTTTACCTTGCTGAGGGGTAGAACTCTTGTGGGGGACTCTGTTCCCAAGGTTGTAGGTTTGATATCATGGTCTGCTAAGCTGCCATTGTTGGGGTTCTTGAATATTCCAAAACTATTTCGATATCCGAAACCAAAACTTCCGACCCTTCCCCATTCCAGCCCTGAATTTGATGTGTTTATGTCACAAAACACATTTGACTGTTTTAACCTCTCAAAAGACCACAGTGATTTTACAAGCTGCATCAAAACGCTTGGAGATTTTACAAATGGTTCGTTTCACGTACAGTGTCAATTCTCTTGGGTTCACCTTCTCAGCTTGCTTAGAGTCACAAGCAAGAAAGTGTGAGAAGGTACCTGGTTCCAGGTACCAGGTAGCAAATTTGTTTAAGGGAAAAGGTAGGCACACTGCACCTTTTGTTTGGCATTGGGTAGATTCCAGTGTGGCTGCAATGACCACCGTACGTCTTCTCGAAAGCAAGCTTTGCTTTGTACTTGGGTATTTTATCGTTCTCGAGCTTCTGTAACCCATCTCCATAAATGTATAGTGGTGTTTAAGTCTGGACTTTGGCTGGAACAGTCAAGGACAATCAGAGACATGCCCCGAAGTGTTGTTTTGGATGTGTGCTTCAGGTCATTGTTGTGTTGAAAGGTGACCTGTCGCCCCAGTCTCATATCGCCTGCACTCTGGAGGAGGTTTTCTGCAGAGATGTTCTGCTATGTGGCTGCATTCATCCATCTCTCAGTTGTTCCCAGCCTCTCTGTTCCTGCTGCTGAGAAGCAACTCATTGCATAATGCTGCCACCACCATGTTTCACCACAGGGACGGTACCCATCAGGTGATGTGGAATGCGTGACCTAGGGCTTGCGGTTCTTCTCAAAGGGTTCTGTTTTCAACTCATCAGACCAGAGAATCTTTTTGCACATGTTGTTGTACCTGGAAAAGACCTAGATTAGACTGTCACATACACTTTACTCAACAGTGGTTTCCTTCTGCACTTCTACATAGCCTGGTTTATGAAGTTCTGCAGCGGTGGTTGTCTGGCCAACAGGTTTTCCCATCTCTCGGGACATTCAGAACGCTTTTAAAATGACCTCTGGGTTCTTTCTTACCTCCCGAAAGAAGAGGCCCAGTTTGGCCAGACAGCAACATTATTGAGGCCACTGCGTTCCTGGGAACACTCGCATCCTTTTTCCTTTTATATCTTTGATGTCATCAATGCTTTGCCACAATCTGATCAGAGAGTCCCACAGACACATTCTTGGACCTCATGGCTTGGTTTGTGTTCTGAGAATGAAGTGTAAATTGTTGGTCCTTATAGAAGCAGGTGTGTGTCTTTCCGAACCATTTCATATCAATTAACTTAGCGACTGGTAGACTTCAGCTGACTTGTAGAAACATTTTAAGGATAGTTCAAGCCAGGAGTCTCAAACTGAATCCGCAGTGGACCGTGTTGACCAGCCACACCCGATAACACTTGCTTAACCAATTAGTTAGTCTTTAATCATCTGATTACGTGTGCTTCCATTTGACCGGAAAGAAAACCTGCAGCCACACCAGCCCATTGAGGTCCGATTTGAGACTCTGGTTTCATGACAACCTGCAAATAAGGAATTTTTGATTTGTAATTATTTATTGTTATTATTATTTTCTAAAGCTCTACAAAAGCTTCTTCAGTTGATAAAATGTGCAACAGGTAAATGGGTTTGTGTACTTTATGGATCCACTATGTTAACCCTTGAACATCATCGAGAAGGAAACAGCAATGGCTATTTTGTATTTTTGATTTGTTTGGGGCAATATTAAAAACAATTCATGTGTTTGTAAGAGTTCATTTTTTGAAATGTACATTTTTACCAAATGTTTGAGATGGTTCTTTGTGGTGAAATCAGAACACAAACCACAAATACAAATTATTTTAAAGTGTAATGACATGCGACCTTTAACTTGTGTGACTTTTTAATCTCAAGTCAAACCTGTATATGAAGAGTGATTTACTTGTTGCTGAATTCCTCCACGAACCAGAACTGCAAAGGCCTGCTGCCGAAAGACACGGTGACTTTTACGGGATTGTTTTCACCCAGTACTCAGTGCTGACGTTTTAGTCCCATAATCCCATTATTTAAACTTGTGTTCAATAAGAAAGTGTTCAGTGTAGAAACTCCAGACCCCGTTAGAAGAGATGCAGGTAAATAGAAAAGAGGAAGAATTTCTCATTCTGATGAACGTAGTTGAGATCTTGTGAGCTAGTTTGAAGAACAAAGCATGGTTTCTCCTGGACACCTCCAGCCAGCACCTGGATGTGTTCAATTCCATCAGCAGTGTACCTATTAACATCACTAAGCACTGATTTGCCCGGACGAGGTGTTGATGATGATATAAATATGAGAGCTATGAGAGGTATAAAGCCCCCCAGCATTGAGTCGTGGAGCAGTGGAACTGTGTTCTCTTGAATAATGGATCTCCATCCTGTACTTTTGGGAGGGATGCAGAGATGAGGATGAGGTGGAGGTTAAAGGTAGCTGATCATCCAGCATATCTCACTAAAGCCTTTTTAAATACCTTCCATTTCAGAAGAAACAGTGAATGAGCAGGTGTCCCAAAACTTTTGTCCACATGGTGTATGAGCAAACTGCTTCTTGCTGAGATTGTGAGGAGAATACAGTCATGTGATTCCAACCACAGATTTATGTGCACTGGGTCGCTTCATCTGGCTGGTGGTATGTCAGCATGGGACACCTGCTCTTTGCTTTCCTCCACACAAACCCACACACACACACACACACACACACACACACGCACGCGCACACACACACAAGCACAAGCTCATTCACACATCTGTGCCTGTGTGTGTGTGTGTGTGTGTGTGTCTGTGTGTGCGTGTGTGTAGAAGAGTGAAGAGGACTCTCAAGAATGCAGCCATGCATATCTTCAGAGAGAGTGACAGAGGGAAGGAGTGAGAATGAGAGAGAGAGAGAGAGAGAGAGAGAGAGAGAGAGAGAGAGAGAGGGTGTGGGGAGGTGCAAGTGAGAGAAGGCGATTGTTTCTCCATTCTCAGTCTGACTGAGACCCTTTATAGGCTGTGCAGAGGTAAGCTCCCATTCATTTATCTAATTGCATGCTTCTCTCTCTCTCTCTCTCTCTCTCTCTCTCTTACACTCAGTATGTGTTTACTACTATCTGTGCACTGTTCAGTACACAGTCTGTGTATCAGTAGTAGTACAGTCCTGTTTTCACTGTACAGTGTCTCATATTCTTTATGTTTAAAGTCTTCTGGTTTCATTATCTTGGTATATTGGGCTGCAAAAAAATGTTTTGATCTTTTGATTAATGAAACATCTGATTAATAATCATGAATTGCTCCATTAAACCTTTGCTAACAATGAAGACAATAATAATGAATATTATAATAATATACTCAGAGTCACAGTGATGATAAACATACAGAATGAACAGTATAATATACTCAGTCACAGTGATGATAAACATACAGAATGAACAGTATAATATACTCAGTCACAGTGATGATAAACATACAGAATTAACAGTATAATACTTGGTTCTGAAGCTCCAATGAACAAAACAAGTTAGGTACTTCAGAAGCTTCAGTAGTAGTGAGTTACTGTTTAAATCACACTAAAGCTACCCAACCTGCCCATTTCATAGGAGCTCAATTTCTCTGGGTACAGATGTTCAGGTGTTGGTTTCCACTCCTCCGTTCCTTGATGAGAACAGGAAGGCTTCATCACAGGCCCCATCTGGGTTGTCAACTGTCCATTAGATCCTAGATGAGACAACTGAGGTTAAGGTTGGGCTGTAACAACGGCTCATTTGGAAAGCCCAACTGGGTCCCAGTGATGATGTTGTAGTAATGTACAAAGCCACGCTGAGTCCATGTCCATTTGGACACCACCAAGCTCATGCTTCACCCATGTGATCCCCACATGAGCCTGTTGGCTGGGAGCATTTTGGACCACAGGTTTATCATAGGCTATGTTGCTTAGACCAGTGTTCCTCAACCCTGGAGGCACCCCTACCCTGCATATTTTAATGCTTTCCCTGCTCCCACCACAGCTGACTCAAGCCTCATTCAGAAAGGCATAGGGTGTGTTAAAGCTATAATGTGCAGGGCAGGGGTGCCTCCAGGGCCAATAGAAATGTTTTTACATGTTGAGATTTTTTTTTTATGCGTTTGGTTCTAACACATGGTCCATCTGTTTCTCTTCATACTTTCTCTTCCTTTCCCCAGAACCCCACAGGACACAATACCTGTTCTGCGGTGGTCCTGTGGGGTCCTGACCTGTATGGTACATAGAGCTGATAAATGGTAAGTGTAGAACTTTAGTAAGAAGAATATTTTTGGAATATTTTGGACTAATCTATCCATCCATTCATCATGACCTGCTCCAGAAGGTGCAAAGGGGCGTCTGGTGTTTTCATGGCTTTGATAGGATAGCAGAGCTGCTGGCTGGCTTTATGTAAATGTTGCTTTAAAAATAAAGCCTGAACCCAGCGGGCTTGAATGAAGTCAAGTGTAATGTGCAGGAGTGAAACAACTCTCAATAATTTACCAGTTTTGGACTGGTAGTGTGCGGCCGCATGCCTGCTTCAGCTGGATGTGTGTGTTGGGGGTAGGGGAAGTGAAGGACACGCTGGTTGCTTTTGCTTTGCTCTGCGTGGTTTCAGAAATATCAAAGTCAGAAGGATGCAGATGTTTAGAGGGACACCATATAGTGCCTTTGTGATGATCTTTAAAAGCAGATGTCGATCTCCTCAGTGATGCAAGCTCTTGGACATGCATGTGGGCTGAGGAAGAGAGGAACGAGGAAAGTGCCAATAATGGCTTTATAACATATGGGTTTTTACCCTCTTCTTTTCAGAGGTGGGAAAAGGGGGAGGGGTGTGCTGGGTGGAGTGGGGGTGAAGAAGACTGGTGGAGGGAGAATGATAGACGGATATGTGGAGAAATATAGTGACAGGCTCTAAAATCTAGAGGGACCTTTTGGACAGTTCTATCAGGAATGGAAGAGGAGGAGGGGGATGGGTGCGAGAAGGAAATTCAGAGGTGGAGAGAGGGAAAGAGAGCGAGGTCATGCTTTTAAATAGTTAATATGAGGCTGTTCTGTACATTGTCACTACTGTATCTCTGAAACATCACCATGCAGGAGATAAAACATGCTTAACCACAGGGTGCGCAGCCAAAGGGACGCAATGGGCCTGATTAACCCTGACAGCACGTTGAAAGCCGTAATGAGGATGGAGGGTACGATCCTAAACCGGATGTTCTCCAACAGTGACAGAGCCAACAGAATAAACATCTGCATGGACGAATGTGTGGATTAACAGTGGAAGCAGCGGAAAGTCAGGGTTGAAGAATACGGTATTGAACTGTACGACAAGCCAATCCTTTATATCTACTAAACTTCCCTTCCTCCTCCACCAGGAGCTACATTAAAAAGTACTTTACAGTATTAAGTATGTGAGTAAACACCAACACTGACTGGCCAAAGTCTGTTTAACTGACCAATGTCAGAGTTAGCGAAAGGGTTAAGACACTCCCCCCGGGGGTTGGGGGAGTCCTGTGGTTTTTTGAGGTTACAGGCTGAATTTATTAACATTTATTTAAGATGATCAGACGAAGAACGGGGTCTTCACGGAAATGAATGGCAGGTTCATTCATTCATCTTCTCATCTGCTTCATCCTGTTCCAGAGCCGACCTGGAATCGTTGGGTGCAAGGCGAGAATACCTGCTGGAAGATGAAACATTCCCTTTGAATTTAAAGCAAAAACAACGTTTCATTTTCATCTTTTACATTTTCAGAATAACAAAGCCACATTTTAGGCACCCTGCATGGTTAGCATCACATCTTGTAAAGGCTTGTAAAAGAGTCTTTCAGTTCACGTTCGAGGGATTTTCATCCATTCTTCATAATGGACTTCTAGTTCTGTGAGATTCCTGGGCCATCTTGTATGCACTGTTCTTCTAAGGTCTAACCACAGATTTTCAATGATGTTCAGATCAGGGGACTGTGAGGACCATGAGGATCTTCAGCGATGCCTTTTGGGGCCTATTGTGGATTTTGAGGTGTATTTAGTATCATTATCGATTTGTAGAAGCCATCCTCTTTTTCAGATGGTGTTGTTTGCTTCTAGAATTTGATGGTATTTCATTGAATCCATTCTTCCTTCTTCCCATGAAATGTCATATCATTAGCTGCAGCACAAGCCCAAAGCATGACAGATCCACCCTCATGCTTAACGGTGTCATTTTCCCAAAATTCTGTGCCCTATTTCTCCAAACATTGCTTTGCTCATTGCTGCCTAAGAGATACATTTTAGCCTCTTTGGTTTAGTTGTTTGTTTGTTTGTTTGTTTTCTTGAAAATCTTTGAATTTTGTGGCAAAGACACAGGAGAGGTTTTCTTCTGAAGACTCCTCCCTGAAGGCCATATAGGCTGTGCAGGTGTTGCGGAACCATAGAACAATGTACAACTCAGTCTGCTAAATCTTTCTGAAGTTCTTTCGCAGTAAAGCAGGGGTTCTGATTTGCCTTCCTGGCAATCCTATGAGCAGCTCTCTCTGAATTTTTCCTTGAACGTCCAGACCTTATCTTGACCTCCACGGTTCCTGTTTCCACCATTTCTGGATTACATTTGAACTGAGGAACATCTTTTTATTAACTTTTTTCAGAGTGCTTAGAGGCAGTTGCTTAGAACAGTGTTTCCCAACCATATTCCTGGAGGCACACCTGCTCTGCATGCTTTAGAGCTTACCCTGCTCCTCACACACCTGATTCAACTAATCAGCTCATTAACAAGCCCTTCAGAGTTGCAAGGGGTGTGAAAGCTAAAATGTGTAGGGCAGGTGTTCCTCCAGGAACAGGGTTGGGAAACACTGGCTTAGAAGAACCCATGGCTGCTGATTTAAGGTTAGTTTGGGTATTTCTATAGCTTTGAAATGTGCATCACCTGGCCTTTCCTAATGATGATCAGAACATTAACAGGCTAATTAAATTCTGAGATCTTGGTCAAAGTTATCTGAGCACTCAAACCTGCTTGGGTTCTCATACTTTTGCAAGGTACTCCTTCCCTTTTTTCACT
The DNA here is from genome assembly GCA_034509495.1 of Acestrorhynchus altus. Lineage (NCBI taxonomy): Eukaryota > Metazoa > Chordata > Actinopteri > Characiformes > Acestrorhynchidae > Acestrorhynchus > Acestrorhynchus altus. Next base: position 27,825,217 of record CM067515.1, on the reverse strand, counting down.
CTAAAACTGTCCAAAATAATACACTAGTGTTCCTTAAAGTGTTGAAAAGTGCGCTGGTTGTTGGCTTTCCATAAAATTACCCACTCATATTTACATCACAATGTCCAGAGCTGCCCTAAAGAAGAAAGACGGCAATTCTGAAATGCCGCTGGTGCTGCTCTTTAATAAGCTCAAATCCTGTGGATTAACGTCAGAAAGCAAATTTTGAGTGGGCTGATAAATATTGGAGGCAAGTCCAGCTACAATCCATACACTTGCATACTATCTGTATGCTTTATCTTGGTACTAGAGCTTCTACAGGATTTAGGGACTTGATTTGTCCCGTCAGAGACACCCACAAGCTGTCAGCTCAGCACTCTTTAGGGAATTTAAAGCTGTGTTGAGCTAAAGCTGGATATGCTGCTCTCCCTGCATATTCGAAACGCTATAGGAACTAATACACACCGTCTAATTCTAATACTCAGTTTCTATCCCCGTTCCACCACGTTTCCATGGCTTTCTTCATGTGAAAAGGACGTCCTTGCTGTGTGTCATATGGGACGCTGCCTTCTATTATATACACCTTTTATCCACCATCATACGGACACTGCTGGGCAGATGATGTGGTGCTGGACTGTTTTTCGCACAGCAGTGAAACTGGCAGGGTAGTGTGCTGTGCTGGTATGTGTACATCAGGACCAGCAGTGTAACTGTAGTTTGAGAATAGTCTGCCAGGCAAAAATATCCAGTCATCAGTGCTTCTGCGGATGGATGCTGACCACTGATGTAGGGATAGAGGGTGACAAACACGAATAGTGCCTGGAAAAGGTGTCGAAAAAAGTGATCAGTAAGTGTGTACTGTGTGTCACCAACCCAGCTGTACTGCTGCGCCTGATACAGGGATTAGTAGGGATGCATCGATCTGATATTAGTAGAGATGCACTTATTGCATTTCTTGGCTGCTAACCGGTGCTGTGAATTTCACGAGTTTGCTGTGTGTGTGTGTGTGTGTGTGTGTGTGTGTGTGTGTGTCTTGCTGTAGGAAAGTGAATCAGACTGATCGGCTGGACGCCGGTCAATCAATTTACATTTTGTGTATTAGGAAATTACCGTATTTTCTGGACTATAAGATGCTACTTTTTTCCACGTTTAAACCATGTGACATAATGAGGTGCAGCTTTTTCTTCTTATATATGTTATTTTCCAGGTTTTTAAAAAAAAACTTTGCAGGTGCAGCTTATATTCCAGAAAATACGGTAAATATTAGGATCAGATATTGGTCTGGATGTTAAATTTATTTACATCAAGTACCGGATAATTAGGCTGATCCATTGGACCAATCCAATAACTTTAACTCTAAGCTCCATAACTTCAGAGCTCAGGATCAGAGCAATCTACAGACATAATTCAATTCATAAAAATATGGTAAGATGTATCCTTTAACCAGAGACACAAGGCTGATCACACATTTGTAGTTCCATTCTCTAACAAAATGAGCTGTATCTGGTATCAGATAATTAGGCTGATCCATTGGATCAATCCATTCTCTTTGACTTGAAGAACCTGGGTTCTTCTGACTTCCTTTCTGGAACATTATTTTTTTATAAGGAGATGGGAGGGGAGTGGCTGCCTGCTGCTCTTTCCTTGCAAAAAAACCCCTCCAATTTCAAAATAAAAGTCCTGAAGCCATTTATTTATAATAATTGATTAATAACAATCCAATAAAGAAAGACATTCAGCTGTTATATTTAATTTATTTTAATATATTTAAGTAATTGGGCTCTTTTTTAGTTAGAATTTGAATGCTGTGGTATGGTCCTTCACAATTATTTAGTATTTTAGTGACAAATAAATAGCAAATTTGTACAATTATATATGTTAATTTGTTGTATTTTGTTTAATTAAGATAACAAAGGAACGGTTAAGTCAGTCTCTCTCACACGGTGAGCTATAAATGTATTAATATCTGGAAGTATCTGGAAAATATTATGGAAATATTCCATAATGTTTTGATAAGACTGTAATTTTAGTATTTTGTCACTGTTAACTTGCTCTTGTGGTTACTGTTAAAAAAAGGATATACATGCAAACCTGACACGATGTTCAAATGTTATAATTACAAGATTGTAGGGATTTGTTTTCTTTTTCCTTTCTGACTTGTTTACCAGTTGTTCCCAGTTCAGTTATTCCCAATCCACACCCACCAGTTAGGATTCCCCAACACTACACAAAGCTAGCAGTGCAGAGGGAGTGAAGACCCGAGTCCAGTTTTACTCTCTGGGTATCGCAGGAGATTCAATCAAAACATGGCCAGTGCTTAGAGAGCTGTACCACCACGTGTTTCTAATAATCTGACAACTCCCATTACAAGCCTCATTACACTGTTCAGATTGCTGGAGCATTTCTATTGGTCCAGTCATTGTGAAATTCCAAGAACAACTGCCAGGTTCACATTATGTCATATAGTTGAAAAGTGCAAATAATAGACACTGGGTTTCTGAAAGACGACACGCTGAGTGGTCAACGCACACCAGTAAGCTCGTCAGTGAGTGTGATAATGGGAAAAGGTGACACTGCGTGTTGTTTTCTGCGACAGTTCGAAGCAGCGTGGGGACTCTTTGTAAGCTTGAGGCGCCGTGCTGCGCGTGAATTTCTGAATCGTTAATTTGTTAATATGTTTCGGCTGGAGTGACAACGTGGAAGATTAATCTGGCTGGTTAGGCCGTGGCTGTCAGCGCGGTAATCATGAAAGCAAGTTAAACGGTAGATTAGTGAAGCGCACATCAAAGCTGCTGAGGCTGACTCATCTCTACATGGAGCTGCTGATGGAGTACGGGTGCTGCGGCCGGAGCTGTATCCATGCACGCTCATCACTATAGTCAGAGGTTTTCTTTTCAGGACAGATTCTTTTATGAGTCAACATCGTTTCATTTGTGGGTTGTGGGTTCGATCCCGGCTCAGGTCACTGTTTGGTGTGTCACGTCCCGCTGGTCTGTCTGTGTTTTCTGCTCCATGTGCTTTTGAGCACGTCATGTCTCCTCCCATTCCCAGCTGTGTTCCATCTGTAACCCTGCCCCATCGTTATCATGTCCCAGCCGTGTCTCGTTATCGTGTGTATATAACTCCCTTGTCTCAGTTAGTCCGAGTCCTTTCTTCTCGTTTGTAAGTGTGACCAGTTGGTTACTCGTGTCGTGTTTTCGTGTCTGCTACCAATCGTAAGTTATATGTCAATAAATACAACCCTGCAAGTACTTCCGCCTCCTACCTCTGTGTCCGGAGTCGTTACAGTGTGTTAGACGTCTGGTGCAGTAACTCTATTCTCCACCCGCCTCACTGGAATTTACAGGACAGGTGAAGTGGTCATGCTAAATTGCCCCTTGGTGTGAGTATGTAAGTGAATGGTTTTGTGTGGTACCCTGCGATGGGCTGCTGTCCTGTCCGGGGGGATATTCCGGCCTCGCCTCCAATGATTCCAGTTGGCTTTTTACCCGCCGACACCCTGAACAGGACAAAGTGGCTCAGATGAATGAACGTTTTATAGACAAATTTAAAGTATTAATAAATACCTAAAAAAACAGTGTTGACCGGTGGGTTTTGGAAGCAGGTGAAGAAATATTTGAGGTGTAAACATTATGATCCATGCTTTGGTGACAATAGCCTGCCTTAACGTCCTGGAATTGCTGTGAATGTCCCTGCAAAGAAAGTGTCTTTACACTGCAGACCAACCAAACCATGGTTCCATTTGATCCCGACTGAGACCTCATCCTTTGGTTGAGACAAACTGAAAAGACTGATTTGGACCAAGCAAGGTAGTTGAGATTGAAGAGGGACTGAAACATCTGTCTGACTCGTCATCCAGACCTCTGCACCTCTAAGAGAGCACCTCTGGTCCACCTAGTTCGGGATGAATGCACTGCAGCAGTGCTGTATCTAAGAGAGAAAGCCTGTCCAGTTGGTGCACAGCTCTGCTGGGCATCACGTACTCAAAGGGACTGGATACACTCAGGAGACTTGACAACTGTAGTTGCTGTTGGAAGTTTTCTTCTGCTGTACTGAACAAATACAGTCTGTGTGACAGCAGCTATTCTAGTGTGACGCTTATAACACTCAGCAAAGGCTTACAGTGGAACAACGCCTTCTCTACTTTACATCATATTTCATACCATCGCTGTCAAAAGAAGACCTCATAACTGTTTTTTGCCGGTATATTTTTATATAAAGTAGCAGACGTATGACCACATGTTCTCCTGAAAGAACTTCTTCAGCTGCTTGTCAGAAGTGAGTATTTGAGCTCCATCAAGTCACCGTCCACCCTGTAGAAGGAGGTAATCCAGGTCCCACCGGAATTCGACTTGCTGGACCTGAAACCACCACCTCTGCTGCTTGTTAATGGACTTTCAGGTCTGTTCGAGACATGGGTTCCTCAGGACCAAGGGCACGTCGGTGCATCAGAGTGAAATTGGCTGCTGCATGCAGGGCTTTTTAGCAAATGCTTATTTCCCCGCTTCATTTGAGGCCATATGCGTGAACGAAACCCTGCCAGGAAGTGATCTGCAAATCAGGTTTTCCTTTTATATCTTAATCAATACGATTAAATGAACAGCAGGGGCAGATGAGCCTACACCAGCAATCCGTCAGATACTTATACATAAAGGCTCTGGTGGTTTCTTTTTTTGGCTGCAGGTGAATCGAATGAGAAGAGTTACGAGTGTTTAAATCAGCTCGGGCTCTCGCTCCCAGAGCAGCCGGCACCTCCTAAAAATATCTGAATGTCTCTTCAGTTACGCCAGTCTGATTTCTGAACTCCTGGACTTCTTACAGCAGTGATATAGAGCCAGACTGTATCCGTAAGTGTGTTGCTGTGTTCCCACAGATCGCCAGTCTGTTGTTTTTTAGTGTGCAGGGAAGGACTACGGCCAAACGTAGCCTTTTTGCTATTCGTTGGCTGTTGTCAAAGTAATCTACACTCATATTATTGCCAATGGTGCTGATATAGTGATTAAATTAATGTTGTGTGTCATTTTATATTGTATATAGTTCCATTTTCAACACAGCGGTTTTATATGTAGGAAGTATTGTTCAGTGTAATGGTTCGTGTTAATGGATGTACCATAACCACTGGTGTAGCATTAAGATTGAAATGGATGTATGACAACAATGAGTTGTATCATAACCATGGAAAAGGATGTAGTATAACCATGGATGTAGCATATTCATGAAAATAGCACAAATATTAGTGTAGTTGAACCATGAAAATAAGTGTAACACGACTGTAGGTGTATCATGTCTATGGAAAGGGGTGTAGCATAACCAGGGAAATGGGTGTCGCGTAATCATGTCAATGGGTGTAACATAACCATAGGTGAAGCTTAACCAGCCACATGGGTGTAGCACATCCATGGAACAAGGTAATAGGTGCTCATTGACCCACTGTGCTATGCACACATTTACCCATCCACACACACAGTGACACACACATACACACTAGTGAATTCACACACCGGTGAGCACATGTGCCCGGAGCGGGGGTCAGCCCTCTCCTCAGTGTCCGCGGAGCAGCTGGAGTTCAGCGTCTTGCTCAAGGGCACTTCAGTCGCAACCTGCCAGTTCGGGGATTTGAACCAGCAACCTTCCAGGCACAAGGCTGGTTCCCCAACCACCAGACCACGGCTGACACTGCTTAAGATATTATTAAGCTTAAATTAAATAACCTACTCTAACCTAATTAGTAACCTACTCTGTATGGACAAAAGTATTGGGACAACTGCTCGTTTATTGTTTCTCTGAAGCCGAGATGGTTGAGAGAGTGGGATTGTGGAGAGTGCTGGTTGTAAAGCTTTGGCTTTCTCCTTTCTCTTCATTACTTAAATATTTAGTCATGCTTAACAATGTCTTAAGTAGTGTCAGTTAATAATGAAATAGTTCAGTAATCTTTATTACTGCCATAAGATCTGTTAACTGTTACCCATTTGCTTGTTCGTACTTTCACAGGCATAGAACTGTAACTGGGTTTACAGATTTAGAGCGGCACAACTGTCTAACTGTATCATGTGTTGGCATTACATTACACACACACACACACACACCCCACCCTGACATAACAGATGATGAAGCAACATTAATCCACAGTGGATGCAGTAAGGGATAACAGGTTTTGATGACGATATTTCCATCAACACATCACCGAGGCCCGACAGTGGGCACACAAGCTGGCACTGGAGGGGTTTGTGCTCCTCTTCATCCTTGCAGACACATATCTTCAGCGTCGTGCTGAGTGGTGAAGGCAGACTGTTTGCTCAGCAGAGTCCCCTTCAGTTCAGATAATCACCTTTGATTAAACCTGCTTGATGAGCTTCAGTACACGTACAATCAAAGTCACTGCGTTTATTATCTGGCTGCATCACTGCACGCACTGTTCTGCCCTGTTTCCTCTGATTACAGTCAAAACTAAATGGGAACAGAAGCTTATTGGAGAATCGGAAGGAAATACAAAATAAAGATGAATAAAACCGAAAGATATCACAGTGAAATAGCTGACCGGTGCTTTATTTAGTTCATAATAGAACAGACGTAATAGCTTTCTCCACTTTATTAGTTCGACGCATCAGATGGGGGAAGCGGCCTGCACCACCATCCCATGGAAAATGGGTAGAGGATCAACTAGGAAGTTCCATAAATGCTGGCGACCATTCTTGACACGTTTTGAGTCTCAGTAAATGCATTCTTAAATTATTTTATTTATTTATTTTATTTTATTTTCACAAGTTGTGTTTAAAGGCAAAATATACATAGTCTTAGTTTGTTTGTTTTTTTCCTTTATTCGTCTTTTGTCTGAAGGGTTTTTCTACTAATTTGAAAAAATCTATAAAAATATGTCAATACTTTCTTCATTATTACTTGGTGATGTGAATAAGAACCAGGCTGCGGCATGATTTCTCGCTGGCCAAAAGCAGAGGCTGCAATTCCAGTGAGTAAAAGCATGTAATTAAAGCTCAGTTTGTAGTATAATCACTGCTGACTTTTTCTTCATGTACAAAAAAGGTGTGCTATTAACCTTCTGACCTCCAAATTAACTATCATTAATAAGTAAAGTCAGATTTGTACTCAAAACCAAATGGCACTTTGATACTTTGTGCTGTCATATTTTGTTTCACTTTTAAAATGGCTTTGGTTTATGTAAGAAGTTCTACGAGACGGTCTGATCGATGCACAATAATGAAGAGTATTCGAGTGATAACAGATCTGAGTGAGAACATTCAAGCTGCCTGGGATGGATCATCACAGGACACCATTATTAACCTCTACAGCTCCATGCACAGACGTCTGGCATGTTGCGTTAAACCCGACACCGTACTGAGAGACTCGACTTCTGTATGAGTAGATCAATATTGATCATATCAGTACAAATGTTTAATCAGTTATTGTTTCTGGTCACTTTTGTCTTTGATGACGTGTGTAATAACGTCCCTCTTTAGTCTCCATCCACTCTCAGAATTGGTGACTTTAGTTCTTTGAAATAAAGATGGAGGATCAGACTTCCATTAATCCTCATTTATAAATGCTATTTGCTCTTCACACCATAGTAAATCTGTCAGAATGCATTGTAATTCTGGTCCATTGTGTTTCTGGTTTGTCTAATTGGATGGTAAATTACTTTCAAATGAATTTGAATATTTATAAAACTAAATGTCTGGTTCAGTTGTGTTTCAGAAACACAGTCCCTTTCGTCTACAGTTCATTAAGTTCTGTTCATTAACAGTGTAATGTGTGGAACAAGCTTTAAATAACCAGATCATTATTTTCAGTAACAGGACAGTAAATGAACGGAGTAAATTACACCGAAACTATGTGCTCAAAATGGCAAACTATACAACTAATTACAGACGTAGTGAAATATCTCATAATCGGTTGATGATGATAAACAGACAGATTGTACCAACATACACTAATGTGCCCTGTAGTGTTTAGCCTTTAGAACCCTAGATCAATTGTGTGGGACTCAAAAGGACTGAGAGGAGACCTACGACTGTTGTGTTTCTGTTTTTTGGGGGTGGGTTTTGCAAACACTTTTATTCTGAACACCGTGTGAGCAAAGAAAGAGAGCAAACAGCCCCTCCCTTCTGACTTTCCTCTGTAACCCAATGTCTGAGGCAGTGATGTCATCAGCCCCGCCCCCTCACACTGGTCAGTCAGAGTCTGTATGCAGGTCGAGCACATGAACAGAGCAGTAAACATGCACTGGACCCTTTTTTTGCATTGAAACTGAGATTTATTTCAGCTGAATTTTAGCTGTAAATGTAATTTTCAAATGAAACTGCTTGCAAACTGCGGATCTCGGGTTCTAAGAGTTATTCAGTAAAATTATGTTTAATTTTAATTTAATTTATTTTTTTCCCCCAAATTCCATTTTTTTTCCAAATTCCATTTTATTTTTATACACTTACTTACAGACTCTTAATATAAATATTACAGTTACACTTAATATAATATTACAGACACAATATAATTTCTATCTTGATCATGGAATTCAGTAAAATTTGCTGTGAATTCATTTGTTGTTATCACCCCAGTACAGCAAGTTTAATTCAATAATTAATAAGACCATACAATGTTGGTAACTCTTTCTAACTCTTTCTTTTACAAGTATTTACCAGGTAATTGTGGGGAACAAACTCAAGGAAAGTAGCTTGTAATTATTATGCAGAGCATGAGGGTAATTACTTAGACAGCCTAAATGAATTACACTGAAATGTCCCACAGGTTTTAGGAATTAACTCGGCATGTGTGAGTTACAAACACCAAAGTACTGGCTAATTATAATGTCTTTGTACGTTATTCATTAGCTATGTAGATACCAGATAGATTTTCTTTTTAATGTTCTGCTTATTATTTTATTATGGAATTTTGTGCATGTCTGTAATTACCCCCGTGGTATTCTGAATGACTTTCCAGGAACTCTATTCCTTTGTTGTATCTTACACTTACCTGGTCTGTGCCTAGAACCTGTGGGACATTACGTTTAATGAATTTAGACTGTCCTGGTATTTACCATCGTGTTATCCAATATCATTATCTAGTACTTTGGTTTGTAACACACACGCACACCTAGAACCAGTGGGACATTTCAGTATAATTATCTTGGCACTTGCCATCTTGCTATGCATAGTAATCGCAAAGCTTTTGAGTTTGTACCTCACACGTACCTGCTGAATACCTCAAATTTGGAAGACTGTCGTCCCTAAACATATGGAATGTAGTCTATTCCACTCATTCCATCAAATAAAGTTGATCTGTGTAAATTCCTGGGCCAAGAATGTCATAAATTCAACCGAAAGCTGTGTAAAAGACTGATGGAGAGCCCAGACAGGAAAGGTGTGATTGGTCATCAATGATATTTCACCAAATCATGATTTCTCAGTGAATACATTAGTATGATGTCGTTCAGATATGAAGATGAACTGGATTTCTTTGCATTATTTGAGGTCTGAAATTAAGGGCTGCACAATACAATTTTCCAGGATCATCTAATCATTTAATGTCATTTAAGGCAAATGTAATTATTTTTTATCATTTAATTTTAATATGAATAACAATTAACCTTTTATTTCTTTTGCTGCTTGATACAAAAGATCGACTTAAAGCAGATTCTCTCTGATCGCTATCATTTATTTTACTCCAGTATTTGATACTATTAATTATTACTTATTAATGTCATGAAATTTGGTGAAAAGTCCTGTATTTCTGAATATTGCAATATCTATTGCAGAAAAAAATATTGCAATGTCACTTTAGACTTTAAACAGCAATATTAGCAAAATGTGGAATTTGGGAAAATGTCAGTAGTTTATAGAATAAAACAAAAATAAACAAAAAACTGCAGCCTATAATTAAATGATAAAATGGAGAAAATGATCACGTGGAGGGCGTCTCGGTTTTTTCCATAGCTGTATTTTACTACTTTCTATAGTGATAATTAGAACAGTGTGAGCTTTTTATGTGTCTTAGTTTTGGGGTTTCTCAACCGGGGACCTTCAGTGGGTCTTGAAGCGGGTCTCTAGGGAACCGCAGGCCCATCCTCTCGGGGAGTCCGTAGTGGGTCATTCATGAGCACATCATAAATGTCTACGTAAAAAATGGGGACACATCTATAAAGGCATCTTTCCTGCTCATGTTTGTGAGGGACATCTGGGACAGATGTTTTCATGAAGACCTGCTGTTAATCACATATCAACTGTGTATCTTGTACCTCATTCTTACCTGGAAAATACCACCGATTTCTGGGTTTATAAGCATCGTTCATGTTGAACCTCAAAGTGTCTGTTCGTGAGCGCATGAAGCTCTTGTGGGAAAGGCTCTGCGTCCTTACGTAGACGGGAACGTGGAGTGTGTGTTTGTGCGTATGCACGCATGCGTGTGTGTGTGTGTGTGTGCATGGGTGTGTCTGTTTGCGTATGTGCATGAGTGTGTGCATGAATGTGCATGGTCATGAGCTGCATATCCCAGCTGAAGCACTTGGAGCCCTCCCATCTTGCGACAAATCCAATAAGACAGTGTGAAACCTCGGTCGCCACGGCAACGGCCACTCTTGACACCAGCTTCACCAGCTGCACCCCTCCCACATCCGTCTCTCGGCAACAGTCACTTAGCAACCCCCCCCCTCCCCTCTCCTGACTAAGCCCTCCCTCCCCTCTGTTCCTCTGGTCTAACTTGATTAGGGGAGAGTGACAACATAGGGAGGAAGTAGGAGGGACAGATAGAGTGATAGTGATAGGAAGAGAGACAAGGATACGCTGAAAGATACAATGACTGGAGGACAGGAAAAGAAGAGAGAGGGAGGAGGGAGAGAGAGAGAGAGAAATAGATAGAGACAGAAAGAGAACACAAGGGCAAAGCCATAGGTAAAGCGGATTACAATGGGCGTCCGCAAACTGGGGGAAGAAGGAGACGGCGCTGCTGAAGGATGAATTATAAATGTTTGGAAATGGTGAAATAAATAGGAGGGGACGGCAGAAAGTGGTCCCCTTCATTATTCATGGCTTGCATTCCTCTTTTCTTTTCCTTCCCCCGGCGCTCCTCCTTTTCCCAACACTCTCCTGCATCAATTGATCTCATATCACACGGTTTGTGTGTTAACGTCAGACCAGGCCGTGGCTGCTCAGCAGGAACCTGCGCCGATGTTCTCACCAGCATCTGAATAACCGCATTTGATCACGCAGTGTTTTATATCCAGCGTTTTTTTTTGTTGCTTTTTCAGATGACCCAGTTTGACGTGATTAATATTTAGTCTTTGGGACTGGGCTGGTGTTTAGGTGTCCTACGGATGAATTGTTGGCATCTGATGGCTCTCTTCAAAAACCAGTGCTGAGGAAGACAGAAAAGACTCTTTGCAATACAGTCCTACACATGAAGGTGGTTTCTGAGTGGTTCTTGGCTTGGACACACGCTGTGTTTGGAATCGCTGCCTATTAGAAAAATGTGGCATTATGGTGTGTATCACCCATAGCATTATGACCACCTCTTTGTTTCACCTTCCAATGCTGTGTCCATTTGATCAACTTTATCAGACACTGACATGGTGGGGGTGTTGATCAGGCACAGCAGTGCTGCTGGAGTGTTTAAACACTGTCCACCTGGTTGCTCAACCTCGTAGATGTAAAATCAGAGACAGGAGCTCATCTGTTTCTGCTCAGTTTGTGTTGGTCGTCCTCTGGTCCTTCGTCAGTGCTCACAGGATGCCAATGCATACCCTGATGTGGTGGTATCTCACTACTGTGTTGAGCCATGTGTATCCATAGTTTTTACAGGGAAGTCTGTTCACTTTGACGCAAAACATAGTGTCTACATTTACATTTACATTTATGGCATGTCCTTAGCAGGTAGACGAGGCTGGAATCTAGAGGTTCCTCACGCTTAGATCCTGCTGAACACAAATGTCTTTATGGAGTTAAATCCTCCTGAAACTGATGAGTCTTCAGTCTGCGTTTGAAGACAGTGAGGGACTCAGCTGTTTGGACCTCCAGGGGAAGTTCGTTCCACCATTTTGGTGCCAGAACAGAAAAGAGTCTGGATGCATGTTCTCCTGTGTTTTGAGGGACGGTGGGTCAAGCCGAGCTGTACTTGAAGCTCGAAGGGCTCTTGGTACAGCTCGAGTTTTGACCGTTGCCATCATGTATGGAGGGGCTGGTCCATTTTTGGTTTTGTAGGTCAGCATCAAGGTATTGAATCTGATGTTCAGCTACAGGGACCCAATGAAGGGAACGCAGCAGAGGAGTTACGTGACTTTAGGACCTTTAGGTCCTTTAGCTGGATTTTCAGCATACAACAAGGGTTTCCCAGGAATTTCACCAGTAAACTATAGCACTTCCTTGGTCTCAATGGACAGTGGAGCATTATGGGATCAGCTGGGACGTCAGCCTCGGCAACCAACGAGTGTGCAGGCTCTGCAGGCCCAGCTGCAACATCTGCGGGTAAATGTGCCCCAGGATGCCTCCATGCCCAACCGTATCTCATCTTATATCCAAACTAGAGGCCCAACGGGATTTTAGATACGTGGACTTAAAAACAGTGAACACTGGTGAGAGACTGACAGAGGCACTGCTGGGCTTCAGGTCTCTGAAAATGCCAAAGAGTGAGCGCATGATAAAGAGACAGATGACAAACACAGGGACGAGTCCTCTACATGGCCACTAATACTGAAGATAATGAATTATAGAGTTGTCCTAAGGCAAGAGAGAGAGAGCGAGCAGAAAACTCTTCCCCGTGTTTCCGATGAAAAATGGAGGCTGACTCGTCCTCTTGGCCATTGTCATAATGAGAATGGAGGAGTGCGGAGGAGAGTCAGTCATTTCGCTTGTGTCCCTGCTGGAAGGGATGCGGTCTGAATATGCCTCATTGGACTAAGTGCATTGGCAGAAAGCCATTGAGAAACACATTAATTAATTTTGTGTGTGTGTGTGTGTGTGTGTGTGTGTGTGTGTGTGTGTGTGTGTGTGTGTTTGTGTGTGGCATCATGTATTAGGTGTTTTGCGGGGACCGAATGTCTCCAGAGGGAATAGACATGCATATTGCAACATTGTGGGGACATTTGGAGGTCTCCATAAGGAAAACAAGGTTCACTGTAAAAAAAAAGAAGAAGCTTAATTTTAAAAAGGAGAAAAGACAAGCTATAATTACTTTTGGTCATACTTGGATTGGATTAGGTGTAGGCAGATGCAGAAGCTTTGAGGAGGGACCACATGTCCACAGAGGGATAGGAAAACATTATCACTGTGATGGCATTGGTGGAAAATGCCTCCATCTTCTTTAGTCTTTTTTTTCCAAATTTATTTCCAATGTTTACAAAATAATACCCTGATCTTCAATGATCAGGACCCCACAGGACCCCCACAGAGCAGCTATTTACGTGGGTGGTGGGTCATTCCCAGCACTGCAGTCTCACTGACACGGTGGTACGAGTGGCTCAGACACAGCAGTGCTGCTGGAGTGTTTAAACACTGTGTCCACTCACTCTCCACTCTGTTAGTCAGGGACAGAAGCTCATCTGTTTCTGCACAGCTTGTGTTGGTCGTCCTCTGGTCCTTCATCAGTGCTCACAGGATGCTGTTTTGCTTTGTGGGGACCAGAAAACATGAATACTGTAGCGCTGAAGGGACCTAATCAACTTATTTCAAGTGAAACGATTATAGATTAGGTGTAAGGATACTTAAGGCAATGCACAGCAAGTCAACACTGCCTTGCTGGTTTTCTCCAGGAGGCGCTGTTGTGCTGCGAAGAAGGGGTGTGTTGTGAGCTGCGGCAGCCTTTATTAAATAAGTTCCAGCTGAGAATCAAGCTTTCTGCAGGTGTGTTTATTTAGTTTCTAGGACAAAAACTGTTATTTAAGTCTTTGGGGTTTTTTTTCCCCGTCCGTTGGAGCGCTGACTCCGGACGCGTAACATTATATGAGTCAATATTGGATCATTAAAACAAAGAATGATGATTTTAAACCCACTCCTAGCTGTAAACACCAGTATTATTTTCCCCAATACTGCAAGACCCCAATCATTTCAGCCCACGGATGGGGGGGTGGTCTCACTTCATTTCATTCCTGCAAAAGAAGGGGAGGGTCCCGCTCTGTCCGGGGTGGGGGTGGATTGTACCAACATGCCGCAAAGTGTGCTGACTATACATTAGTTCAGGGTTTGTGAAGCACTCTCTAGTGGTCTGCAGGCCCATCTACACCTCGCCGTGGGCTGATCATGCAACTTTAAATCATAGACGTCCACGTCAAAAAAAAAAAAAAGAACCGCATAAGAGAGATCAGCATTAACAGAAATGCTGGAATAACAACATATCACAGAATAACGCAGGGCTAATTACACGTTATCACTTTGAGACAACACAGCTGCGGCGTCTGATGCCGACAGTTAATGAACCAGAGATGTAGAGGTTTCTCAAATGAATAATGAACGGAGACACTGTTTGCAAACAATCATCTGCCGGCACAATATACAGCACAAAGTGTTTCCTATAAAAAAGTTATGTGTCGGGGTTTGTTTTTGGGGCTGTTTTGCTTTCTAGTTTAAGGTTGTGAAGCCCTGCATTAGTTTGAATAGAAGGTGCTTAAAAATTGGAGGGTTTAACTCGTCCACGCAGTGAAATACACACACAAACACTAGTGAATACACACACTAGGGGGCAAAGGACACACGTGCCCGGAACAGTGGGCACCCCTATTCACAGTGCAGAGCAGCTGCGGAGTTCAGTGCCTTGCTCAAGGGCACTTCAGTCAGGTCCTGCCAGTTCAGGGAATTGAACCGGCAACCTTCCAATCACAATGCCGGTTCCCTCACCACCGGGGTACGACTATTTTCCAATAGTTTGGAACGAATAGTCCAAAATTACTCTAAAATGTACCCTTTTTTGGGTCACTGATGTCATTGGGTACCACTACAACAGGCAACCTACCAGTCAAAACTGGTTCCCTAACCACCTGACCACGGCTACTCCAGGATCATGGGTACACCGCTGCAACAAGTTGTATGAGTGTAAAAAAAAAAGAGATAAAATTATAAATGACTCCTACTGAAGGCAGCGTAAAGATGACAGACTTGTTTATACTGCCATGTTTTAGTGCTTTGTGGGGACCAGGGGCCGAAAGCACGAATACTGTGACATTGTGGGGACCTGTGGTCTTCAAGGCCAAAATGCATTCTTCTTAAAAGTGAGTGACAAGACCCCCACAGTGACATGTGGGTTGTTCAGCGATGCTGGGCTGGATTAGGAGGCAGGGTGGAAAGAGTACAAATCTGTGTGTGCCGACATGTTTAGGTGCTTTGTGTGGACCCACAGTGTTTATGAGCTTTACAGATACCATACCCTTCCTCCTCATCACAACACGACTGAATGTGACTCACAGTCCAAGTCACATGACCCTTCCGGTGGTCGACTGATCCTGCCACAAAACCCTTAATAACACCAGAGCATTCACTCAAGGGGTCCATAACAAGCCCAGAGAGGTGGGCTGATCACTGCTGGGCTGCTTTCTTCTCCAGCCTCGCTTCACCGCGTCGGAGAGGAGGAGGAGGAACAGGAGGAGGAGGAGGAGGAGGAGGAGGGGGAGGCGGGTGGAGAGGGAGGTGATCAGAGGGATGGAGATGGAGAGAGGCTTGCAGCTCGCTGTTTTTGCTGCTCTCTGATGCCTTTGGACTTTAAGCTTGTATCTCCTGGCTCCTCTGAACGGCAGCAATGTGGTGCATCAACTGCGCAAGCGATAAGACCCCTGCCATCCTCCACAACAAGCTTGTGTACTGGTAAGTGACGTCGTGGCATTTCTTCTTAGCCTTCCAGCTGAGGGTCTCCTCCAACATCTCGGATCAAGGGTCTCGTTTGGCATTAGAAACGCAGTTTGGAGTTGCATGGTCGCCCCTCTGTTGTGGGTGGTCTGTGTGTGGTCAGCATCAGTGCAGAAGTGCTGTGCTTGAAGGAGAGCTCTGACAGGGGTGTGTTGATGGTGTAACACGTTGCAGATCGAGGAGAAACAGTGAGCACATTTTGAGCATTGCCCTGCCCACTGGAGCAGTCCAGCACAGACTGGAGTCCAGCACAGACTGGAATGATGCCTGTCCAGCAGTCCAGCTATGAGATCATTCTGAACATGTTATTGATGGAGATGGACGGCTTTGAATGGTTTGGCTTTGGCTGCATCCTCAAACTAGATGGGTCTCTCCTTTAGAACTGTGGAGTGGTCATCATGGTCATCATGTTCGTTCACTGTGGGGAACCACTGCACCGGTTTGTGCTGCTTCTTGCTTCTTGTGTCTGTGTTGATATTGGTACAGTCTGAGCTAAAAGGGTTCTACATGGTACTGAAAAAGGTTTTTTGACTTGTAACCATAGTGGAAAACTTTCAAGCAGTATATAGAACCATCGACAACCAAGGAATGCTTCAGCCAGCAAAGAACCACTGAAGCATCCAGATGGTTCTTTGAGTTGTCATCATCCTATGTAGAACCATTACCTATACTAGAGAACCCTCCTTATTAAAAGTGTGTCAATACTGGTACCTGGTATCAGTGCCATCTCTGTTCCCATATTTCATCTCTTAAATGAGGTATTTTCTGCTTAAATTGATACATTCTAAGCTAAAATGGTTCTATATAATACTGGATAAAGGTTCTTTGACTTGTAAAACTTTTAAGCAACCATCTACAACCATTGCTCGACTGACCAATGAATGCTTCAGCCAGCAAAGAACCACTTAAGCACCCAAAGGTTTCTTTGATTTGCCATCATTGTATGTAGAACCTTTACTACAGAACCCTCTTTAATAAAAGTATGTTATTACTGATACTTGACATGTGACCGGTGCCATCTCTGATCTCGAGGAAAGGTTACGGACAGCTGACCCGAGGAAGCCAGCAGTTCTCTTATTCACCGTTAGACTCGTGCTGTTATTGAGAGAGATAGACGGGGTTTGAATGGTTGGGCTAAATGTGGAGTGTGGAGTGGTCATCAGTGGTCATCATGTTCTTTCAGTGTGGGGAACCAATCTCAAGGAGAAAGATGGCTGGATAGCACTTTCCCTTTTCCAGGAACTGATAACTATATTGAGTTTTGTTTGAGTTGATATTGATTCTGTTCCCACATTTCGTCTCTAAAGTAAAGTACCTTAAGCTGAAGAACAAAAGCATGTCCTCTGCTGACACTGGTATAGGTACTATGATACTGGAAAACCAGTGTTCTATAGAACCATACAAACAGCCAATGATATTGGATGGATGCCGTGTCTGATCTTGATTAAAGGTTATGAACAGCTGACCAGAGGAAGGTTCTCATATTCTCAGGATGAGTGCTGTTATTGAGGGACGAGGACTGTGTTGAATGGTTGCACTTTCTCCTTTAATTGTGGGGTGGTCATCATGGCCATCCTGTTCTTTAACATTGGGGACCGCTGTACTGGACATATGAATGCATTTCTTGAGGAGAAAGCTTCCAAGATAGCACTTATCAAATCCATATTTACTACTGATCTTAGTCCAAAGGAAGCTAAAACAGTGGTATGTGGTACTAAAAAGGGTTCTTTGACTTGTAATGATAGTGGAAACCTCATACATAGAACCACCTACAACTATTTTAGCAAAGAACCAATGAAGTAATTGATATATTCTTTTAAGAATCTTGACAGCTGTCTCAGACAGCTAATCAGAGGAAGTTCTCGTATTCTCCACTGAACTAGTGCTGTTATTGAGGGAGATGAATGGTGTTGAATGATTGGGTTTGGCAGGATCCTCAAACTGTGATGGATTTCTCCTGTGGAGTGGTCATCATGGTCATCATATCCATCGGGAACCACTGCACTGGCTGTATGACTGAATCTCGAGAAGATATGGCACCAGGACGCATAACAATATTACAACAATGTTATAACATTATTGATTTCTAGCGAATGAGCTGATATTGATTCTGGTCTTTTAAAACGGGCTTTTTTAAAAGGAAGAACTTCACATATGATGATCATCTAAAGGTGGGCTGTCGTGATGAAGCTCCTCAACCACTCTCTCACAGGACGATACACACTGCCAGCAGTATGCCATCACACAGGCTGAGTGAGGCGTTTCAGGCGTGAGTTGTGACGGGATTGCTCATTCGTTTTCACTCTGATGTCTGTTCCAGCATGTTCTATTCATATCGGTGCAATCTAAGCAAAATGGGTTCTGCACAGATCAACCATAACATTCTGACCACCTCCTTGTCTCTACACTCACCACTATTGTATCAGCTCCTCTGACCACACAGGAGCACTTTGTAGTTCTATAATTCCAGACTGTAGTTCATCTGTTTCTCTGCAGACTTTATTCTCCTCCTTTCACCCTGATCTTCAACGGTCAGGACCCCACAGGACCACCACAGAGCAGCTCTTATGTGGGTGGGCCTGATCTCCGACAACGACGAGAAGGCCAACCTAGAGGAGATTGCATGGCTGAGGAACTGGTGCCTGGGCAACAATCTCCTGCTCAATGTCAGCAAAAGCAAGGAGCTGATAGTGGACTGCAGCAGGAGACAGACGAGGAGCTACCAGCCAGCCTCAACGGTGCAGAAGTAGAGAGGGTAGAAAGCTTCTACTCCTGCACCATCGAGAGCATCCTCACGAGGAACTCCGTAACCTGGTTTGGAAACAGCACCAAACGGGACAGACAGACCCTGCAGAGAGTGGTGCACTCTGCTGAGCACATCATGAGGACAACACTTCCAGATCTGCTGACTATCTATAACAAGCTGTGCTGGTCGAAAGCCATGAAGATCGTGAAGGACCTCAGACATCCTAACAATGGGCTTTTCGCTTTGCTGCCATCAGGAAAGCAGTTCTGCTCACTGAGCTCCACCAGAGAAAGGATGAGACTGAGCTTCTTCCCTCAGGCTGTTCGGACTCTGAACCAGATCAAACTTCACTTTTCATCAAATACTTTATAAACATCTCTGCTCTCAGGTTCCTACACTAACTGGAAACACACCTACCTCCACTAAATTATTTACTTCCTCAGAGTCACTTATTCTCAGAGTTTAGTTATTTAGTGAGTTATTATTTCTTTTTGTACATATTTATTCTGTTTATTCTGTTTACCTTCTCCCTACCTTCTCCCTTCACCCCTGTGGATCTGTGGGTGCAGAAAGCACTTCACTGCATGTTGTACTGTGCATAACCATGTATGTGACAAATAAATCGAACCTCGAACCTTGAGTGACACTGACACGGTGGTGGTGTGTTAGTGTGTGTTGTGCTGGTCCGAGTGGATCAGGCGCAGCAGTGCTGCTGGAGTGTTTAAACGTCACAGTGTCACCAACCAGAAATCTCCAGCCCACAGCGTCCTGTGATCACTGATGAAGGACTAGAGGACGACCAACAATGACCTGTGCCTGATCCACTCACACACTAACACACCAGCACCATGTCAGTGTGACTGCAGTGCTGAGAATGACCCGCCACCCACATCATAGCTGCTCTGTGGTGGTCCTGTGGGGTCCTGACCGTTGAAGATCAGGGTGAAAGGAGGAGAATAAAGTCTGCAGAGGAACAGATGAACTACAGTCTGGAATTAAAGAACTACAAAGTGATGCTGTGTGGTCAGAGGAGCTGATAAATGGACAGTGGTGGACAGGAGGTGGTCCTAATCTTACGCTTGATCGGTGAATATAGTACTGTATCGAACCATTTGCTAGATGGTGTGAGGATTTGATTGCATTTAGTGATGAGCGCTAGTGAGTTATGAATGCCACCCCACCTCATCCCCATGATCACCACCACAACTCATCCCATTTCCCCAACTATTCTCAGAAGTACTGGATGAAGCAAATTCATTCCAGATAAGTCCACTCTCACAGTGGAGTTATAGCTCCACAACTCACAGCTCAGCATGATGAGTGGCATCTTTATTTGCTCTGGTCAGTTCATTCTCTGGACACAGGACTGAGCAATGATTGTGTACGACTGACCAGATGAAGCTAGTAGTTTTCATATTCTTAGCTGAACTCATGCTCTTGAGACAGATTATATGAAATAGACATGTTCTAGCCATGTCCTCCACTCTTTCTCTTCCCTGGGTAGTCCATGCACTGGAAGTATTATTAAATCTTGAACATTGTTTATGTGTAACTGACCACTGCAAGCCATTCATTCTCATATTCTCAACTGAGGGTCAGGGGATATACATCTTTTGAGGGGGACAGTATGTACACTCCTCAGGCAGTCGTAACAGTCATCTGCCAATGGTCCAATTGTCTCTCTCCCAGGTTCAAGTCACTGGCGTGTGCCTTCTTTCACTGTCCACAGTCCACAGTCACTGTCCAAAGCCTTATGATGCCACCCATCTCGAACTTTTCCAGCTGCTGGAATTACTTTAAAACTCTTCTCAAAGGCATACTTCATTATGGACGCTACCAACCCAACAGTACGAGTCAGAATGGAAAGCAAGTGCAACAGTCAGTCAGGTACAGTGATAATGCCCATCCTTGCTGGCATCTTATGCCCACCTGAGGATGAAACATGAGTCATTCGTCTCACAATGTCAAACCTACCGACTGTGTCATTCCTGTTTGTTGATTTCTTCTGGGTGCAACTCTTGGAGGCATAAAAGTTGAAGAATCGTTTAGGGGTCATTATCTCCTTTCGCCCTGGTCAGTCTGTATGGTGCACACATAACTAACGCTGTAATGATTATTCTCATCTGTCCAGAGGAAGCCAGTAGTTCTCATTTTCTCTGCTAGATAATGTGAATCCATACCATTGAAGCACGAGTAAATGTTGCATAATGATTATACACAACTCACGGGACAAGGCCAGCAGTTCTTGTTTTTTATGGTCAGCAGCCCATAATTGTCCTACTGGCGACTGGACTCTAGTGCTATTATCGAGGGCGGTGGGCTGTGTTGAGTGGACACACTCGAGCCGTGTCCTTCTTGAATGGGTTTTTCTCTGAAAAACTGCAGAATGACCATCATGTTCTTTTGTCCTGGTGAATCCATGCCATGGAAATGTGACGATTGGTAATGCATTACTGACCAAAGAAAGCCAGGAGTTCTTACAATCTCTGCTGGACTGGTGTTTTTCTTAAAGGACCCTCCACTATCTGTGGAGTGACTTCAGTGACGTTCTTGGGGCAGTTCCCCACTAGAGGTTTAAATGCTGAGACTCTTGCGACATTCTTCACTAGATGGGTTTTAATGCTGAAAGTCTTGTGACGTTCTCCACTAGATGAGTTTCAATGGTGAAAGTCTTGTGATGTTCTCCACTAGATGAGTTTCAATGGTGAAAGTCTTGTGACGTTCTCCACTAGATGAGTTTTAATGGTGAAAGTCTTGTGACGTTCTCCACTAGATGAGTTTTAATGCTGAAAGTCTTGCGATGTTCTACACTAAAGGGGTTTTAATGCTGAAAGTCTTGTGACGTTCTCCACTAGATGAGTTTTAATACTGAAAGTCTTGTGACGTTCTCCACTAGATGAGTTTTAATGGTGAAAGTCTTGTGACGTTCTCCACTAGATGAGTTTTAATGCTGAAAGTCTTGTGACGTTCTCCACTAGATGAGTTTTAATGCTGAAAGTCTTGTGACGTTCTCCACTAGATGAGTTTTAATGGTGAAAGTCTTGTGACGTTCTCCACTAGATGAGTTTTAATGGTGAAAGTCTTGTGACGTTCTCCACTAGATGAGTTTTAATGCTGAAAGTCTTGTGACGTTCTCCACTAGATGAGTTTTAATGCTGAAAGTCTTGTGACGTTCTCCACTAGATGAGTTTTAATGGTGAAAGTCTTGTGACGTTCTCCACTAGATGAGTTTTAATGGTGAAAGTCTTGTGACGTTCTCCACTAGATGAGTTTTAATGCTGAAAGTCTTGTGACGTTCTCCACTAGATGAGTTTTAATGCTGAAAGTCTTGTGACGTTCTCCACTAGATGAGTTTTAATGGTGAAAGTCTTGTGACGTTCTCCACTAGATGAGTTTTAATGGTGAAAGTCTTGTGACGTTCTCCACTAGATGAGTTTTAATGCTGAAAGTCTTGTGACGTTCTCCACTAGATGAGTTTTAATACTGAAAGTCTTGTGACGTTCTCCACTAGATGAGTTTTAATGGTGAAAGTCTTGTGACGTTCTCCACTAGATGAGTTTTAATGGTGAAAGTCTTGTGATGTTCTCCACTAGATGAGTTTTAATGGTGAAAGTCTTGTGACGTTCTCCACTAGATGAATTTTAATGGTGAAAGTCTTGCGACGTTCTCCACTAGATGAGTTTTAATGGTGAAAGTCTTGTGACGTTCTCCACTAGATGAGTTTTAATGGTGAAAGTCTTGTGACGTTCTCCACTAGATGAGTTTTAATGCTGAAAGACTTGTGACGTTCTTCACTAGATGGGTTTTAATCATCAAAGTCTTGCGACGTTCTCCACTAGATGAGTTTTAATGCTGAAAGTCTTGTGTCGTTCTCCACTAGATGAGTTTTAATGCTGAAAGACTTGTGATGTTCTCCACTAGATGAGTTTTAATGGTGAAAGTCTTGCGACGTTCTCCACTAGATGGGCTATTTTGCCTGAAGGACTGGAGGGACGGTCATTGTGTCCTTTATCTCTGGTGAGTCGACCCAGTGGACTCATGACTAAAGCGTAATGAATATGCTCGACTGACCAGAGAAAGCACACCCTTCTGGTGAGTGAATCCTTGGCTTTCTGTGGTCAGCTGCCATATAATCATCATGGGCTAGTTGTGCTGAACTTAGGTCAGTGATGGAGACTGAATGGAGTGGCTGGTGGAGTAGTCTGCACATCTTCTTCTGCCTGCTGAACCCTTATAGCGGAAGCATACTGAAAGTCGAGGGATGATTGTGGTCAGCTGAGTGGCTGAGCTCTGGCTGCGTCCTCTACTGCAGGAGAACTTTTCCGCTAGAGGAAACGCTGGGTCATGGGTCACTGTGTCCTTTTGCTCTGGTTGAGTGTATGCAGTGGACGCGTGAGTGAATCTTCAGAAGGGATTGAATCACTCTTTTGGGCAGGGAAGTGCTTGTGTGTTTAGTGATGGGCTCGGGCACGTCTGCCTGTTGGCCATCTGTGGTGCTCTGAATGCTGTGCTGGAGAACTTTGGTGGCACGTGATGCCATGCAGTCGAGACACACGTGCAGTTTCCTAATGATTCGTGTCCAGATCGTGGTGGTTTGAAGTGCTGTGTGTTTGATGGAGCAGCGCATGGAGGCATATGTTTGAGGACTGTAGTGTGGAGATGAGGGACCGTGTCTGTCCCTCTCCGTTTCTGTCTTCAACAGCACTTTCACGAGATTTTCATGTAACAAAAACCAACCACAACATTAACACCACCCCCTTGTTTCTAAATTTAAAGTGCACTACATGGACAAAAGTACTGGGACACCCGCTCATTCATTCTTCCTTCTGTAATCAATGGCACTAAAAAGAGTTTCTCTGTCTCTCTAACTCTTCTCTCCTGGTCTCTTTCTTTGTCACATGTCCTTTATTCTCTCTCTCTCTCTCTCTCTCTCTCTCTCTCTCTCCATCTCTCTCTCTCTCTCTCTCTCTCCATCTCTCTCTCCCCTGCCTGGTAGGGGGGGGTCTGGGTTTTTTTATTTCTGTTTTTGTTTTTACAAACCCCTGTGAATTACAACAGTGTCAGACAGATACGGGAGGGGCGGGGGGGAGAGAAGAGAAGAGAAAGAGTGAGAGAGCGAGAAGGCCGACTGGTTCACTGCCAAGTTGCGTTTCAGGCTTTGCGGTTGAGCATCGTGCAGTGACTTTAATGATTTATAATGGAAGGTGTCATATTTATAATGCGCTGCGCCAGACTGCGATATTTGTGGGACTGTAAAAAGACACTGTATCACTGTGGATGATGTAGCGGGTCTGTATAATGGAACGGTTCCGGGACTGGTGATGTATCAGCACGCTGATTCCCTTTTTGTGCCGCTGTTGTCTTGACACGGATTAGTATTTCAGCAACAAGAGCCGGAGGAAGCTTTGCGGGACGTTTTATGTAGGCGTACTTTTAAACTGTCCTGTGGGCAGCGTCCTGCGAGCACTGATGAGGGACTAGAGGACTAGAGTGGACACAGTGTTTAAACACTCCAGCAGCACTGCTGACCATTGGTTATCAGAGTGAAAGGAGGACAGCAAAGACAAAGATGGACTACAGTCTGTAATTATAGTAAGGATTAAGATGCTCATAATGTACTGTACGGTACAGCATATACATAATGTAATGGCTGATCCGTGTATGTCCAAATGTTTGTGGACACCCCTTCGGATGAATGCATTCAGCTATTTTAATTTGCACCCATTGCTGATACATGACAATGGTAAAAATATCAATACGTTATGATACAACATTTACAAATACTAAGTTTAAGTAAATACTAAATTTACTAAGTATCATGATACCTTTTGGTCATATCAGACAGCTCTATGGAATACACTTCAGTATTCCCGTGATATTTCGAGGGAAAACTGTAGTAAGAAAAATCTTCTTCTTCTTCTTCTTCTTCTTCTTTCGGCTGCTCCCTTTAGAGGTCACCACAGCGGACCATCTTGCCTTATTCCCTGCTTCCTAAAGTTGTGTAAGAAAAATAAACACTCTTAATAATGAAGGCCACTGAAGTGGACATTCAGTGCCATAGATGATCCACTGTGGTTAATTATTATAAAGAACCAAGTGTGAAGAACTTAGTGTGGTGTGTGTGCTGTTTCAGACTCAATCTGTTCCAGGATCAGATCCGATTAATTGTGTTTTTCCCCACCAATACCCCGTCCAGCATTTTCTGCTGATATCCGCCTGATACCAGTATTAGCAGCTGTTGTCTTACAGCTTAAAATCTGTCTGTGTTACATAACAGTATGACATGTTGTGTCAGGAACTACATGTGCAAGTGTGTTTGAGATGACTTGACTCAGTGGGATGATTCAGGCGTGCATGCGGGCTTTCGTGCATGCACGCTGGTTGTCCGTAGACTTTGGATGAAGGACTAGAGGACGGCCAACACAAAGTGTGCAGAAAACAGACGAGTCTCTGACTCAACATCTACAAGACAGTGAGTAGACATCGTTTAAGCACTCCAGCAGCACTGCTGTGGCTGATCCACTCGTATCAGTGCGGCACACACGAACGTACACCACCGTGTCAGTGTGACTGCAGTGCCTGGAATGACCCACCACCCACATAATAGCTGCTCTGTGGTGGTCCTGTGGGCTCCTGAGCATTGAAGATCAGGGTGAAAGGAGGAGGATAAAGTCTGCAGAGAAAGAGATGGACTGCAGTCTGTTATTATTATATTATTATAAAAATGAGCTGTGTGATTTAAAGTCTTTTAAGATATGGCCCTTCAAACTCCGTCCAGCTCACCGACTTGCAGCATGTGACTAGGATGAGTTCAAGTCCCATTCACCCGATTCTGCTGAGACTGAGAATTAAGTTCATTAAGTCCATGAACCGGGATCATGCAGTGATTATGTGGACAGCAGCGCAGAAGTGCCGGGATGACGGACAGCAGGTTCAGTTTAATCTCTTTAATCTTCTGATTTGAAATGGAACTGACCCCGATTGTGGTGACTGAGTGGGTGAGATTGTCCATAAAGGCAAAGTAATGGAGAGTGGTCTTTTGTGACTGCTTAACTAGATTGCCTCTCTTTGTCTCCCTCTGCCTTTCCCTCTCCTCTCCTCTCTTTCTGGTACAGATGTGGGCAGCAGGACTGTGCCTGCGCTGCCAAGTCTGTCTGCATGCTCTCAGTGTGGGCTTTCGGGTCGGATGCCAGCTCGGCTCTCCGCTGGTTTCGGAAAGCTGCAGAGGACAATGTGGTGATTCAGTGCAGAGGGCCATTTGCACATTCAAGTCGCTCTGGATTTTGATACATTCCTCCCCTTTATAAACGGAGCACTTGATCTGATCTCGGTCTGCTGCATCTGATGCACACAGTCCAGTATCCCAGGTGACCATTTCAGGCAGGTGCTGATTCTGCTGCCCATTGGCTTCCTTTACAAATGCTCAGTCCACGTTGATAGTCCAGGAAAACACGTCTAAACCATTGTCCAAAGCACCGATGGACTGAATAAATAGACTGATCGGATGAATAGAAGAGATTAAAATCATTTAAGGTCTTTCAATGCTTGAAAAAGTCATATTTGTGCTGGTAAATTAGGGATGCCTAAAGCCTAGGTTGAGAAGACTCATTGTGCATATAAATCAGCATCAGAACAGTCTGCCAAACACAAATATCCTGCTGACAGCAGTCCTGTGGTCAGAAACTGACCAATGGTGAAAGGCTCAAGGACAGAAGAATTGATGAATGAGTTTAACAAATGATTTCTTTATTTATTTTAATTATTATTAATTATCCAGTCCTATGTGACCCCTCTCAAAGTCTCTCAACTGGGCAAAATGTTATAAAGTGCATCATAGAGGCATGTGTAAGTGCCCTTTTTTGGGTTTTTTTTGTGTTGGTGTGTGTAAGGAGCTGGAGAAGGAGCTGCAGGCTGTGCAGTGAGTGAGTGGAGTTAAATGTGTTGGTCAATCTCAGACACCTGAGCTGACAGGTGAGCTGAATTAAAGGAAAACTAAAGGATGTTTAGTTTTCCTTTAAGGATGAAGCACCAAATGATCCCTCTGCTGCTTGGATAAGGATGAAAACCTATTTTTCATATGATATTCATAATTATGCATAATTAGTTTCTGACAGACAAAGTCATTGGATTAAGAGAGCAGCTGCTAAAATGCCATTACAAAACAAACAGATATTTGAAGCTGCTGGTGCCTCTGGATTCCCACAAATGTCAAGGTGTAGGATCCTCCAGAGGCTTGCTGTTGTGCAGATACTGCCTATTTGGCCACCCCTAACCACTGCTCACAAGCAGAAGCTGTTGCATTGGGCCTAGACTTACAAAACAGCAGGTTTTCTGACATCCTGCAAAGAAATTCAAGCATCTTAGTGTGTGTGCGCCCTACGATGGATTAGCGCCCTGTCTAGGGTTGTTTCCCGCCCTTGCGCTCACCTGTGACCCTATTCAGGAATAAGTGGTTCAGAAAATGGATGGATTTCAAAGAAGGGTTTCTATGTTAACAGAACTTGGCCTGTTAAGATGTTTTCGATTGGAATAGCTTTTTATTTCAGTAAATCTGACTGAAAATTCAACATTTTTAGTTCTTTACAACCTATAAAATGTTTTGAAATTCTGCATTTAAAACATAATCAACACACCCTCATAAACCTTGAACAGCAAAACGGATTTTGTATTGTTATGAGAGAAGCACAAGTAAAATGAGGCATATTTCAGTCTATGACTATGATGATATGATGATTTCTATGGTAACAGCAGAGTCCAGCAGCTCTTACTCTGGGATTACAAGCAAGAAAACATGTTCAAATGCCAATTTTACTCTTATAAGGGTAATTTTCACGCCGAGCTCGGCGCTTTAAGATGCACAGTAACGATTCTCTGCTGCAGCCGATAAAGCTGTGCCTCACAACACTGGTTTGTTGCTTTGTTTTGAGTTGATTTGACATCCCAAGGAGGATGGTAGTGAAATAGGGAATTGATATTTTGAACTGGGACTTGTGAATTGGAATCTAATTGATTTAGGAAACCAGTGACCCCAACCAGCATTGATGAAATAACACTTATGCCTTGTTTTATCACAGCTGTGCACCTTTTTCACTATTACTCATTCCCTCTCTTCTTCTGTTCTTCCCTCCTTCTTGTCTTCTGCAGCTGTAATTATTGCTCTATCACCTTTCCATTCATATCTGATTCTGTTTCTCTCAGCTTATAAAATACATGTGAGGAAACAACCAGTTCACCATTAGGTTTGGACACAGACGGAATCTTGCCTCTGCATTTAACCCAGTGCAGTGAACACACATACTCACATATCAGTATTGTTGTGTGCAATAGTCACATCACAGGACATGAACTATCACATAAGACACAATTAATTCAATCCTATAACTTTTTACTGCACAATGTTCTCATTTTCCATTATATTTTCCCAAAATAAATCATTTTATTCCAATTTGGGATATAAAGCACCTTTAATATTGCGAAATGAATGCAATGTCATGTTTTTCTAATGTCGTGCAGCCGTATTGAGCAAACACACACACACACACACACACACACACACACACACACACACACACACACACACACACCACAGTGACACAGTGAGCGTGCATGTGCCGAGTGGGGGCCAGCCTCCACTGTGGCACACACGGAGCAGTTTGGGGGTTAGGTGCCTGACTCAAAGGCTCCTCAGTTGTAACCTCACATCTATAAGCTTCCAGTCACAAGGCTGCTTCTTCTACCTGATGTGCCTGCTGCATCCCTAAAAGCGAATCCCTTTGAGATGGCTTAGAGTGGGAATTACACTTCCATACTGCTCCACAAAATGCAGGAATCTGATTGTGCAGAGATTCGATTGGAGAAATTCTGCAGCGTTCCTTTAAATAAAGCTCTAAAGAAGGAGGTTGTTGGCCTTGTTCTGAGCGTGAACCTGCTGCTTCTGAATTTTGAATGGATGCAGCCCTGAAATGCAGTGTTTCTTCTGACCCCTGGCATGTGCTTCTCTCTCTCTCTCTCTCTCTCTCTCTCTCTCTCTCTCTCTCTCTCTCTCTCTCTCTTGCTCTGCATGGTGCATCCCCCGCTCATTCTGCCCTGGCCACCTGTCTGCCCGTACTGCGTTCCAGCCAATAGCATCCCTCCACTGGTCCTCGTGTACTGGAACAAGGCCACACCCACCCTAACCTCCTCTTCTTCCTCGTCTTCCTCTCTCTTCTCTCTCTCTCTCTCTCCCTCCGTTGGTCTTACTCCTGCTCTTCTC
This sequence comes from Acestrorhynchus altus, assembly GCA_034509495.1. Classification (NCBI taxonomy): domain Eukaryota; kingdom Metazoa; phylum Chordata; class Actinopteri; order Characiformes; family Acestrorhynchidae; genus Acestrorhynchus; species Acestrorhynchus altus. Next base: position 27,796,407 of record CM067515.1, on the reverse strand, counting down.
ACCCCCTCACCCCCGTCCCTCTCTCTCAAGCTCTCGTCCCTCTCCTCTTAGAGACGCCCATGCAAAGTCAGCTCTTTTGCAGCCCCTGATACACTAATCTCTGTTGTGCTGAGAGGGCAGCTGGACTGAGGAGTGCGAGCTTTCCTCACACACTCCCAAAGAGGCCAAAAAATCGAACAGGGCAGAAGAAGACGTTTCCGCGGTACCCGACACCGGAGATGACACATCAGTGTCAGTGGGGCCAGTATCAGCAGGAAATGCTGGGCTGGACATTGGCAGGAAATAGATTGTGTCTCATCTGATCCTGTAACAAGTCTAGTCTGACCCAGCTCACACTCACCCTGTGAAAGACTCGGACTGATCAGTGAGAGGGGCTGACGGTGTCACTGACCCAGATGTTGTTTTATAGAGGAAAATGAGAAGGGTGGTGTCTTCTCACTTCTCACTAAGTTCAGATGGTCATAAAAACCCATATCGTATTCATTTAACTTGTTCGCTTTAATCTAGAGTTTAGCAGCTTGGTTTGGTCAGTTGGGTTCAAGTCCACCCCGATCTGGATGGAGTTTCCATGTTCTCCCTGTGAGTGGGGGGTTTCCTCCAGGGGGTCTGTTTTCCTCCCACAGTCCAAAAGCACGGAGATCAGGTGAATTGGCTACTCCTCATTGTCCTGATGTGAATGTATGTCTGAATGAACAGATATGGATTGGCACTCTGTTCAGCTACTGCTTGATTCCATCCTTCAGGAGGACGGTCTCTATGTATAAGTGCCACTTTCTCTATTAGGAGCATCTGACACCAGGAGGGTGAAGACTAGCACATGCTTCTACCCACTTTTGCTCTCTTGGACTCTTGGGAGCTTGGGTATCATTTAAGAAACTGATATTGACAGATTATTATTATTGTTGTTGTTGTTGTTGTTGTTGTTGTTGTTGTTGGTGGTGGTGTTGGTGGTGTTTTTGTTGTTGTTTTTGTTATTTTTATGATTATTTATATGGCTTCAGGACTCATATTGAAGTTTGAACTCAGAGCAGCCAGCTGTGGTTGTGATGTTAATTAAAAATCAATAATCAAGAATTGATACAATATCAAAACAATATCTTGATACTGAAGTATATTATCTGACACACTGGAAAGAACAATGTGGAAAAAAACTGCAAAGTGTACAGGACCATGACCATGATATACACAGGGGTTGGACAATGAAACTGAAACACCTGATTTTAGATCACAACAATTGATTAGTATGGTGAACTAGGGCCTCCTTTTGCGGCCAATACAGTGTAAATTCGTCTTGTGAAGGACATTTTTTGGATACAATCCGGGTTAGCACCCCAACATCCCTTTCAGACAGCTTCCTCTTGCGTCCACAGTTAATCCTGTTGGATATGGTTGGTCCTTTTGGTGGTGCTGACGTTACCCTGGATACCGTGGCTCTTGATACATCACAACGACTTGCTGTCTTGGTCACAAATGCGCCAGTAAGACGTGCACCAACAATTTGTCCTCTTTTGAACTCTGGTATGTCCCCCATAATGTTGTGTTCATTGCAATATTTTGAGCAAAACTGTGCTCTTACCTGCTAATTGAACCTTCACACTCTGCTCTTACTGGTGCAATTAATGAAGATTGACCACCAGGCTGCTCCAATTTAGCCATGAAACCTCCCACTACAATGACAGGTGTTTCAGTTTCATTATCCAACCCCTGTATATATATATATGTCCTATAAGAATATCATATGAAGTGACATCATGCTTCTGTTACTGCTAACATCTGTGACTCCTCAGGGTAAAGTACTGCGATATCAAAGTTAAGCTCCAAAAAGTCTAGTGAGACATAATTAATCATGACTGTCAGTCGCCCACCCCAGTCAGGATTACAGTGCAGTGCTGCTGGAGAGCTGCTTTACGTAGTGTTTCACAGCGTTGTCCGCGTGTTTGTTCTGCCTTTTTTAAATAAGCCCCACTGATGCTTTCTCCTCGTTTAACCTGAGAGAGAGAGAGCAGTGAGTCTGCACACCTCACTTTCTCACTCAGCATAGTGTGATCTCACACAGACTCATAGGCACACGCACACACACACACACACACGCACACACACACACACACACACACACACACGAAGTGTCGTCTTAAAATATACTCAATTAAACACGCTGATGACTCAGACAGGTTACAGTTCTTTTTTAAGCTGTTAGTTGAAACCATATGGTTCTCAGCGTGATTAAGGAGCCACAATTAAACAGGTTCTTCTCTAAAGCTACCACTGTCATCCTAATCCACACACACACACACACACACACACACACACACACACACACACACACACACACACAGAAAAAACTTGAAAAATTATGGTTCTTCAAGGGTTCCTTAGTAAAATTAATCAATAAAGGGCTCTTTTCATTGCGATTGATGAAAGCAAAATCCAAAGAATCCCCTCTTCATGGGCTGAGCCCTGGCACTCCTGTCCTTTACAGAACCTTAAAAGGGTCTAAGTGACACTGAACGGGTTCTTCTATTGGTATAAACTTGACATTATAAGAAAATATGAATCATTTTTGTAGAGATTTGTTTTAACAACGTTGAGAAATGGAAGTGATAAAGCTAAACACAAACAGTGTTGTGGTGAAAGAGTTATGACTTTCTATACCATAACATTTCCTTCGCTTGAAATAATGTCGTTAGATGTTTCCTACGGCCACCTACCCATCGGTTATGAGATGTTCCCACTCCTCCATGTAGAATTCTTTCAGCTATGTGATACTTCAGTGTCCGTCTTTGTACAGACAGTCTTACATTTTCTTCAAGCTCCCTCTGATACAGTAATGATTTCACTGTGATTTCTATGATGGAGACATCTCCAGACCCTGCTGCAGCGAAGCAAATCCAAACCATCACCCCTCCACCACCATGCTTCACAGAGGATATGAGGTTCTTGTGCTACAATGCTGTGCTTGGTCTTCGTTTACTGTACCCAAATAATTCAACTCCTTGCTCCCCTCCCATGAAAATCAAACTACTTCAGTCTCTTTCTGATGGTAGATGCTGCATTTTGACATCTACAGGTCCTGTGATGACATTTTAGGATTGTTGGATCTTCTTTACGTATCTCGTGGTCTGATCTTGGCTCGTTTAAATTAATTATCTGCATCTACAAACTTCTATCTGAAGGCCTCAGAGAGCTGGTGTCTATAAGGGGTGTCTAATACTTATGTTCCTCTCTCAGTAGAGTTAAAACGAAGATCAAATGTCCATATGTTTAAATATGTTAAAAAAAAAAGATGATCTTCATTGTATAACATATGACTGTAACATATGACTGTAATCTGAAGAACCCTGTTAGGATGCAAAAGCCCCTTTATTCCTGCAAAGGGTTCTTTGCATGTTTACGGTTCTATTAAGAAGCATTCTTTTACTAAAGAACCCCTGAAGAACCAAACACATGAATACACATAAACACAATATCACACTCTATGCACGCAGCCTGCAGCAGATCATCATCGTCTTAAGGCTGTAGCTCCATTGATCAAAGGCAGGCTTGGCCATGTAAAGGGCCCCCGAGGGCCTCCATTTGGTGCCTGGGCCCAAAGCCGGCTCTACAAGCCTCAGCAGCCACTCCCTCACTCACTGCCAGCACAGACAGAAGTAGGTCTAGAAGACTCCATCATCATCACGGAGATCACTGTCGATCACACGGCTCTCGGAGTGAGAGTGTGCTGTCTGTTCAGCCCCGAGCCAATCAGAATGTGTGTAAACAGTCAGGCTGGTGCTGCATCTGAGGGGATAACTGGTATTCGGGGGAAGCTCACTGGCGATAGCAGGAAAACCAGTGGAATAGATTTGCGTTAGTGGTCAGTATATGCCATACACTATATGGGCAAAAGTTTTGGGACACTTGCCCATTCATCTGACAAAGTAGTAGTATTAGTATTGATTCATAATTAATCAATAATATAAAAATAATAATAATAATTACTATTATAAAGTAATTATAAGTACTAAGTTGATAACTGTCTCTACTCTGGACAGACTGCGGCTCTGTGAGGTGGGCTTTGAGACCCTTAAGGGGAAGCCCCCCTCCTCTGGTTGACACCACAGTGTTGCGGGGTTACTCTGCCAGCAGACATTACAGCATAAGTGTGTATGAACCCATAAATAGACATTCATATGTCAGCTGTTTGAATATTGATGTTACACACACACACACACACACATTTTTTTTTAAATGTAAACACACTCTCAGAGGGAGACAGATTAAAGTGTGTACACTAAATTTGGAGTCTCTAGTCAGATGAACATGTGCCCTGAGGCTTTCCAGTGGGAAGAGACGGAGAGGGAGGTATTTCCCTCGTGTCCCCTTACAAACAGCCAAATTTAAGTCAAGACAGACAGAGTCTGGTTCATTAATTCGCTACACCACAGGAGGATGTGTAACCCCCTATTTGAGATCTCTGGGTTCTCTTTGCTGCTGTGTAATTCATCACTAAACAAGCTCACCATGACCCCGACTAGACATGGCACAGTAAAGGGCAGAAGAGAAGCCCTTAACTTCTCCCACCTGAACTGAGTAAATGTAAACACCTGACATCTGTATTATGTCATTTCTTCGTTCCGCGGGTAGCAAGCATCACGCACTGTGTTCCGGTCTTTCAACAGCTGACGTGGCGGTGGTGTGTTAGTGTGTGTTGCGCTGGTACAAGTGCATCAGACACAGCAGTGCTGCTGGAGTGTTTAAACCCCTCAGTGTCACGGCTGGACCGAGAACAGTCCACCAACCAGAAACATCCAGCCGACAGTGGGCAGCGTCCTGTGAGCACTGATGAAGGACTAGAGGACGACCAACACAAACTGTGCAGAAACAGATGAGCTTCTGTCTCTGACTTCACATCTACAAGGTGGAGACACTCGGTAGGAGTGTCTAATAGAGTGGACAGAGAGTGGACACAGTGTTTAAGCACTCCAGCAGCACTGCTGTGTCTGATCCACTCGTACCAGTGCAACACACACCAACACACCACCACCATGTCAGTGTGACTGAAGGGCTGCTCTGTGGTGGTCCTGTGGGGTCCTGACCATTGAAGACTACAGTGTGTAATAATAGAAATGGTGATCATAATGTTATGGCTGGTTGATGCTGAGCCAGCCAGCTCTGGCAGAACAAAGGACTGGCACGCGTGCCTGCTGTGATACTGCTAATTACACTGATGGTGTATTGATGCACAGTTGATGTGATCTATAAAGCCTGCTGCTAGTTTTTGGGATGACCTCAGAATAAGGATAGTCCAGTTAGCAGCTGTGTGAATGCCCTGTGGTGCTGGGTGCCGCGGTCTGCACTGCACGGCTGGCTGCGTTTGTGTGTTTGTGGGTTGCAGTGTGAGGTGCCACTCACAAATGAATTGGTTTATAGATTTACACCGAGCTCGCTGAGGACGCAAATCGATAAGGCCTCTAAGACCAGTGTCGTTTTCTCTCTCGCTATTAATTTCGTCCCTCTTTTGTTGTGTGATGGCAGAGTAACCTATTAATGTCCACGTCTGAACTTTTACATTGTCTTTGAACCATGAGCTCAGATTCTGGGGGAGCCTGGGGTTGGATTCCCAGTCTGGGTAACTATGCTGTAATACTCTGTAATACGAGTAACTATGTAAGCCGCTCTGGATAAGAGTGTCTTCTAAGTGCCATAAACGTGTTAAATTCAGTGTTTGAAGAATGAAGATAAAGGTGACCAGAAAATTTTAGACTGATCTGATCAATATTTATTGATCTACTCATGCAGAAGTGGTGTCTCTCAGCACGGCGTCGGGTTTAACGCAACATGCCAGACGTCTCTGCATGGAGTAATGGTGTCCTGTGATGATCCATCCCATGCAGCTTGAATGTTCTCACTCAGTTCTGCAGACTGTTATAGGGGAGGAGCGTTGCTAGAGCATCCAATAGCATCCCACACAATCACAGATAGGTCTGGAGATTCGACTGACCACGACATAGTGTCTGTGTCTTCAAGGCGGCAGCAGTATGCGGGTGAGCGTCGTCCTTTTGGGACTAGTACACTGGAGTTTGTGTTCAAAAAACATAGGACTACTGGTTGCAGAACCTCATTAACGTAACGGTGGGCTGTTAAAGGGCCTGTAACGAAGACCGAAGGTGATCTGGTATCATATGTAATTGCACCCACACCATGACACTATGACAACAAAGCGTTGATCTTGGTGCTGACCACGGTGCCTCCACACACTTGGTCGTCTCCACCGAGACAAAAACGAGACTAATCCCTGAAGAGTTTCCTTAATTATCCAGTTTGCAAGGACAGTGGGATCCATCGTTTATAAGAGCAGAGCTGTGAACATCTGCACTTTAAAAAATGAGATTTCATTAGAACTTAATATCTCAAGATCAAATGGAGGAAATTATTGGGAAGATATTAGAAGCCCATTGGTTCTGTGATTCTTTAGGTCTGTTGTGATGGATTAGTTGGGAGTGGGGAGGTGGGGCAAAGTCATGTTTCCCGGTGGTTCTCAGTGACGTCAGTCAGTTTTCCCGACTGCGAAGCATCCGTGTCAGTAACAGTTCTGGACTATTTTACCTCCTGTAAAGTGAGCCGTAAAAATGAATCCACATGAATCCACGTGTAGGTAAACATTCCCTCAATTCCTTTGGAAAAGGAACGTTGTGCCAGATTGCTCAGTACTGAGGTCACGAGGTGGTATTTCGTTTAGTTGTACACCTCGGAGTGTTCACGTCTGTGGCAAATGGTCTGTGTGTGAGAGTGAGTGTAGGCCGTGTCAGATCACAGTAAGTGTAGAACAGTTGTTTCAAAGGACATTTTCATCACTAATTGGTTTTCATCCCTTGACTTTATCAGTGGTCAAGTCATCAATTCCTCCCGTTTTTCAAGGTTCAAGAAGGTGCATTTATTGGTCACGCGCACAGTCATACGCAGCACAACAATGTTATTGCACCCGGGAGAACGTTGGGAGAAGGTAGGCAGGACAAATATGCCTTAGAGACGTTATTCCTGAGGAGAAAAATAAATAAATAAATAAATAACTCAAAGGAAACAGAAAAACGTAGCTTAGGTGGAGGTAGGAGGTGTGGGGACCCTGAGAGTTGTTGTCTAAAGCTACATATTTCTGTGCAAGGAGACCACACTGTAAGCGTCCTATGGGCTTTAAAGTAAAAGTTGGGTCAGGTTCAGAGTCCGCATAGCCTGAGGGAAGAAGCTCAGTCTCATCCTCTCCTCTCCGAGTTTACTCGTCCCTCATAAGAACCAGTCCTGTAGTAAAATGCCTTCACTCCACCTCCCAAACAGGCATTTACAATCTAATTTACTCTCCACCAATCTGATCATCCGATTGGCGACTGTAGGTCTTATCTCTAATCCGGCAGCAGCTCGCCTCATATGACTAATCAGCTGTTTGAAGACAAAGCAACTGATTAAACCAATGACATGTTCCGCCACATGGGAGCGCTGCAGATAAGACCGGCCACCTTTGTCCCGAATAATTAAAGAAATGACTGCTCGGGAAAGTGCTGAACGTTTAGATGGGACTGTAGAGCAGCTCTGATCTGTGTGTTAATGAGGTGTTATAGAGTCAGTGACTCACTGAGCCGGCTGACTAACAGGACTCTTTTAAGATGCAGTTCTTGGTTCTGTTAGGATGCTTTGTTGGGGTTTTAAGTGCCTCCAGAAATAGATATTCTTCTATTTTGGAGTTTTAGCTCTTTTGCATTCAGGGCTTTGTTTTCTGATGCTTGTCTAATGTAGCTGTAATGGGCCGCGCCTTATTTCCATACTCTACACGCCCTCCTGCAGCTGCTATATCACATTGATTTGCTCAAAACAGATGGCCACAAAACCGCACGATGCAAAGTATATATAGAACATTTGATTATAACACATTATATGTCCAAATGTTTGTGGACACCTCTCCTAATGAAGGCATGAGGGTAGCATAGTTATGTTGTTAAGTTAAAATAGAATTATTTTTAATGGGTTATAAGATTATCATTCATATATACTGAGATTTCTTATCCCGTGTAAAATTCGCTGACATCCTTTAGTAAAATGACGTTACTCCACCGCCCCATATAAAACCGAACCTGTCCGAATAGGGCTAGACAAGCCGTGTGCATTTGCACATGTCAGTGGGCAATGGGAAATGGGTGGGTGCAGCTCTTCAAAGCTTCATACCTTCATATCAGAGTAACGTACAGACATGATGCACATACCACAACAAACACTCATTTCCAACTGAATTAAATACCAGTTTAAATGCCAAATATTTCCAGTGCATGTTTACTGCTCAGTAGACGAGTGCATGCTCGACCTGCATGCAGACTCCGGCTGATCGGGCGAGAGGGGGTGGGGCTAATGATGTCACTCCCATATTGGGTTAAAGAGAATAATGGGAAGGGAGGGCTGTTTGATAAAAGAATATAAAAAATAAAAGTCCTGAGAAGGGACACATACTTAAATAATAAAGGACATTTTTATTTGATTTGGACTACTGCCGAGTATTTTTAACAACATATTATTATAAATATCTACTCATTACAAATATTCCCTTTTCAAGACTTAACACTCTGGATAATCAACTTCCATTTTGTTAATATTTTCTGTTAATTCCTGTTAAACTTTACATCTCAAATGAAGACAGATATGAGGAGCCCAGGATCTCCTGAAAATAACAATATCTGGTGAATAAAAGTATGTCAGTCTATGAAACATCCCACAAAATTGGCCCAGGGTTCTCACGGGTTAAAGGAGCTGAACGATGGATTCATTAGAAGGGGTGTCCACAAGTATTTGGACATATATATGTATGTACATAAAGAATACCAGGTATCGGCATCAGCTCACAATTCCCATGTGAATACATCCCTAGTTACACTCCAGTAGACCAGTAGAGCGGAATTCCATAACTGTAGGTATGTATCCGGTAACGGATGAGATGTCTTAACGATCTGTGTGGTGATCTACTGGACTTTCTGGACACAAACCTCGGCTGCAGTCTGAGCAGCATGTTTAATGAACTGCCCTTCAATTAATCACACAGGACGGTTAATTATATCCAGCACTGACTGACTGTGTCCTTGTGAAAATGACTGCTCTCTCTCCCTCCCTCCCTCTCTCTCCCCTTTTCTCTTGCACTCGCGTGCAGGTTCCTTCCCAAACTACCTGCTGTGTGAAGTATTGAACTTTGACTCTCATCTTAGTCCATCAGTGAGATGATGGTCCTTTGATTTCCTCTGTTGAGGTCAGCAATTATTTATGTGCAATTAAAGTGATATTAGGCTTCAAGAGAGTCTATCCTTTAGTGGCATCTTAAGACCTGTATCCTCAAGCTCACGTTCACGACTCGCGTTCCGCAGTTTGTGGGCAGTCACGTGCTGTTTTCTAAGCTCCATAAAAACATAAACTATAAGACTGACCCTATATAACCATGGTCTCATCATTGTGTGATGAATTATCAGAGAGATATTCAGCTCAGCGTGCATGTTCACCACTCTGTCCATGAGGGGGCGTCGACGTTAGATTAATGATGTTACTGATCATATAGTTAGTTAGTTACAATCCTATAGCACCGCATATAAGGCAGCATACTGTCCACCAGAAATGACCGTCCCCCTGGAGGACAGCTTGAAGCACTGGGGGCTTCACCCAGGACAGAGTGCCAATCCACATCATCACACACACACACACTTTCATTCACACACACCAGGTCAATTTAGAGTAGCCAGTTCTCTTTGAGTCCCTTATCCTTAAACCCTATATGTCCAAATGTTTGTGGACACAGCCTCCTAATCAATGCATTCAGTATCATCACAATAGAACAGGACTCTCCAGAGCAGATAAACAAACATGAACCTGATGGTACCATGTCTAATACCAGGCAGGTGCGAGAGGGGTATTAAAGCCACCAGCATAGAGCTGTGGAGCAGAGGGACTGTGTTCTGCATCTAGTACGTTTGGGATGGGTTGGGGAGTTGGGGGATGAGTTGGGATGATGATCATCCAACATCCTGATGTGTCTGATGCTCTGGTGGCTGAATGCAATCCAATCCTCACAACAGTGCTTCTCCAAAATCTAGTAGAAAGTGTCAAATTTTAATATTTAAAATCAGGGAACCATGGGGGGGGGGGGGGGGGTATTCCACCCGGGGATTAATAGGCTCCAGACACAAATTCCGATTTTCCCATAAAATCTCTGGAGAACTTTAATATAAGCACGTGTTTGCTTTCTGACTTCTGACTCACACCAGTAGATCTGTCCTCATCTCACCAGTTTTCCATTTTCCAGCTGAACTTCTTCTCATACACAGCTTGCTCACTCAGCTGTCCCGATGCAGGCTTTCTTACAATCCATTACAAACCGTTGGTATTAGATTCTTCTCTGCCTACAAGCTCTGGAATTCCTTACCTCGACACATCCGGGCTCCCACTCACCACTCCTCTTTCCAATCCAAACATAAAGGCAGAGTTCACTCACTTTCTTAATTACACACATACACACACACACACACACACACACACTGCTGTCCCCCATTACATAAAGGAAGGTGAAGACAAGCACATTCCTCTGATACTCTCCACCTTTATTGGAACTGCCACCATTGCGTCACTGTGGCAACAGACGCCTGTGGGAGAAAGCGATTTTGCACTTTCGGACTCCAGCTGCGGATGGCAAGCGGCATCCTCGGGTCCAACCCGTGATCCTCGGATCATAGTGTTGGTGCTTTAGGCCACTGAGCCACTCGGAGCCCAGTGCTGTTGTTTAGAAGTCAATCCTGATGCGTTACGTCTCTCCCACATGGTCAGGTATACAGTTTATTAATCCAACAGCATCGTGTATCAGAAATTCTCTAGAAAATTTTCAGAAACAGCCAATAAACTACATCCTGGTGGGCAATGGGTGGGGCATTATAGCCATTATATATATATATATATATATATATATATATATATATATATATATATATATATATATATATATATATATATATATATAATTTATTTGTTTATTTTTAATTATTATTATTTATTTGATTTTACAACAAAGTGCCAAAATGTACTTTTTCATATTTAGAATGTTAATGTCCATGTATACACTCTTCATACACACACACACACACACACACACACACACACACACACGCTGCACACTATAATTTATAGGCTGGTGCACTTTTGTTCTGGTTTACAGAGACAGGCAGTGAAAGCAAAATGATTACAGTTGGGTGCTGGGTGTGAGTGTTCATCTATTCTCTTTGCTCAGACTTAATATCATATAACAGACTGAAGAAAAGAGTGTGTGTTTGGTTAGCGTGCTCTAGTGTAGTGCGGAGTTGACCTTACTCTTTTCTGGGTGTGTAGGCCGGCCTGCTGGGAGGGGACGGCGTTCACACAAACAAACCGTCATGATTGTCTGGGGTGACTGGGGCTTCACCCATTAACTTATAAGCACACCACGCACATCTTTTTTCTATACGGTGTCAGAACATGTGTGAGGTCATACGTATGTTCTGTACAGAATTTTGAGGAATGTTCTGGATCATTGTTTAATAGCTGCTTTGATATTTGCATCCAGGATTCCTGTGTGATATTCTGTCACGACAGGCAGTAACACAAACTATAAACACTTAGTATGCAAGATCCATCCAGGGCTGGGTGATATCACCCACCAAATGATCCAGAATCTGCATTTATTAACTGGCTCCTGAGTTTCACTATACGTCCTGACATACTTCTTTGTTTGTGCATGTACACCAAGGTGTGTAGCGTGGGAAAAACATTGAGATGCAACTGGAATACTGAGTCCAGTTCATAAGAACGGGAATGGGAGTGTTCCCTGTAATCCATTCATAGAGGCCACCAATACAAACCGCCACATACAAAGTGGGACAAAGGGCTCAGGGTATGCGGGCCCATTCCCTTCCCTCCAATTCCTCTGTTACCACCATCTACATATCTATCACACCTAAGCAAGCACCTGGAGTACCCAACCAACAAGCAACACCCTAGTGTCCATGTGGAATTCTATAGTAGCCACCTTGCAACACCCGAAGCCCCTACCTAGAACACCACAGCAGCTACAGTGTGTCTAGAACCCAAGATCATGACATGAAAACAGCTCAAATTCACTCACTCCCAACTGAATTAGATCCCAGTTTAAATGCTAAAGGAGCTTCCAGTGCATGTTTACTGCTCTGTCCACGTGTACACGATCCACCTGCGTACAGACTCTGACTGACCAGCGAGAGGGGGTGGGGCTAGTGACATCACTGCCCCAGATATTGGGATATAAATGAAAATGAGAAGAGAGAGGGGCTGTTTGATCTCTTTCTGTGCTCAGCGGCAGAAAGGTTGCTTGTTTAAGGCTGTTGGTTGTCACTGCTGGGCGCATTATTGTGGTTGCTAAAGAAGCTGTGCTGCTGTGTTGATGATTTATAGCCCATGTTGTTGCACGGAGAGTGTGCGAGAGATAAAGAGAGAGAGGGATGAAGAGAGACTGCTTTTCCTGCTGCTGTTCAGTGGGACGTGTGTGTCGGCTTTGCTGTTAAACAAAGTACATTCATTCTGTACGAATGGACAGGAAGTCAGTAGAGGCATCAAGAGTGTTTCCAGCATGATCCTGCTGATCTGAGAGCAGCTCCGGAGAGCACTGAGACCTACACTGTGTGTGTGTGTGTGTGTGTGTGTGTGTGTGTGTGTGTGTGTGTGTGAGCCATGTGGTTCCTCCGGAAGAGGAAACTCCCAAGTAGAGCCCAAGCCTACATGTAAGTATAAGGAGATGGAGGTGGAGGAGGAGATGCAGGATTGCACCTTCTTCCAAGGGTTTCTTTAGTGAAATCAGTGGTTCTTGTGGAACCATGGAGCTCAAAGGCCATTTGAAGCTCTATATGGAACCTGTTTGCTTAAGGCTTATGGTTATAATGGTTAATACTTTTAATTGTATGCCACTAAAGCCAGGGTTACACTGCACGATTTTACCCCAGTTACCCCAAGACTGGTCAGCCACTCATAATCTATAATAATCTAGTAATGTATACTGGTCAGCGGCTCAGTCTGACTGACTATGATCATAATCCGTGGTATATAGTGGTCAGCATTCAATCTGACCCAACTCTTGGAAGTGTAATCTATTATTGTATACTGGTCAGCGACTCCAGTGTGACCTGACTCTACGTGTGATCTAGTAATTGTATTGAACAAAACCCATGTCGACCCAACTCCTGATAGCGTGTCTCTTTACATCTCTCTCTCTCTCTTTCTCTCTCTCACTTTAGCTATCTTTGTCTCTCACTCTCATTATCTCTCTCAGATGTCTCGCCTGTCTCTCTCGCCCCTCTCTTTCTCTCTTTGTTCTTTCCCGTCTTTCTCTCCCTTCTTTCTCTGACTTGCTCTCTCTCTCTCTCTCTCTCTCTCTCTCTCTCTCTCTCTCTTTCTCCCCCTCTCCTGCTTTCTTTTTCTCTGACTCATTGTCCAGTGACTCAAATCTACTAAAGCTGTCAAGCTTCTTATAGTGCCTGGCTTCTCTCACATGACAGAGTGGCACACATGGCTCTGTTTTTACTCTCTTCTCTCCTCCCTACTCCCTCCCTCTCTCTCTCTTCTCTCCCTCTCTCTCTCTCTCTCTCTCTCTCTCTCTCTCTCTCTCTCTCTCTTCACCCTCCATCCTCCATGTCCACTCTACATTCCTCTTTCACACTCTCCTCTGGTTCCTCAGGTTCCTCTGCTGTTCTCCTGTGTCTAGACCAGATGGCCGGACCCGGGCTGGGTCACATATGGGTCTTCGCGGGGCTAATGTTGTGTTAGAATTACTGAATTATTGATATTGTTGTTTACACACACACTGTATCTGACGTGTTAGCAGCACAGACGTGTTTTGGTCTCGTCTTGTTGACAACTTACTAAAAGTTTGGCAGACGATGACCTTGTGTCGTTTCTTTGGCTCTGTTATTGGTTCTACCTCTCCTGCCCAGTTCAGTTTAAACGTCCACGCATGGTGTCCACTCAGACTGTCCTGTCCGCCTTATTTTACCTCAACTGTTTTGAAGACCTGTTCCTTCCTCTTTTGTGCAGTTCTTTTGAACAGGTTGCTCGTAGGTGTTGGGAGCAGTGGTTACATGAATGCACACCCAACACACAGGTTTCAGGTTTAGCAATGAATCCAAGTTCTGTTTGGGATCCTACAACAGTTGGTTGGGAGTGTCCTGGGGAGTCATTGCATGCAGCAGTTGGTCACCCATAACAGTAATACGAGGGACACAAGGGAGTTCAGTGGTGTGTGCAGGACATCCTGCGGCCACATGTGTTGCTGGACCTCCAGCTGGCATTTGTCAGCAGGATAATGCTGTGAGTGTGCAGGATCTACAGGCCCAGCTGCAACATCCGTGGGTAAATGTGCTTCAGGATGCCATACAGAACCAGTATGTCTGCATGCCCAACCGTATCTCATCTTGTATCCAGTCTAGAGCCCCAACAGGGTTCTAGAGCCTCCTTTCAGTTGTACAGTTTTCCTCAAATAACTGACAACTCCTTACTGGTGTGTTTATTCTTTTGTCAAAGAGTGTGTGTTAAAAATTTAGAATATAATAATCATAGTTATTCTCTCTCTCTCTCTCTCTCTCTCTCTCTCTCTCTCTCTCTCTCTCTCTCTCTCCCCCTCTCTCTCTCCAGTGTGGAGGGTGACCCTCAGTGTGGGGACACAGGCAGTTTCTCAGACAGCTCCTGCAGTCAGGGCCCGTACCTGGGCAGTTCGGATCGTTACGGGAAGCCCAGCGGAGCTCCCCTTGGTCCTCAGGGGCCTCCTGTGGCCCCCCCAAGCCCAGCCAGCCTGGCCTGGGCCCAACGCACTCGTCTCCAACCTGCCAGTCTGGCTCTACGCAAGCAAGAAGAGGAGGAGAACAAGCGCTGCAAAGCGCTCTCAGACAGCTATGAGCTCTCCACAGACCTGCAGGATAAGAAGGTGTGTGAGAGTGAACGTGAGGATGGGCAGTATGCCATCATTATATAGGCTATTGAGTGTGAACAAGACAGCATGCACTTTGATCAGTGGGAGTAGATGAAGGGCACCAGGAGTACAACAAAGGCAAAGGCTATGAAAATGTAAGATAAATAAGATAAATGTCATGATGATCGGGCATCTAATGAGATTATGAGTTTATGGATTCTAGTCCATCTCAGAGAATAAGAATGTCATGAAGAACTTAAGCTGGTCAGCAGATGGAAGCACAAATTGCTCTAAATCTCCTGGAATAGGCTGCGTTGACTCTGCGGACTAACATCAGCAGATGACATGACCCCCTAAACCATCACAGACTGCAAAAACTTCACACTTGACCTTTCACTTTTTGGAGTCTGGTCCTCTCCACTCTTCCCCCAGGAGCTCCAGTTGTGACTCTAGGACTCTTGATTTCCAAATGAATTGCAGAATTTACTTTCATCTGAAAAGGGGACTTTGAAGCTCTGAGCAACAGTCCAGTTCTTTTTCTCCTTAGTCCAGGTAAGACACTTCTGACACCATCTCTGCTTCATGAGGGGCTTGACATTAGGAATGCTGGAGACATCTGTGTGTGGTGACTCTTGATACACTGACACCAGCCTCAGTCCACTCCTCGTGAAGCTCTCCCATGTTCTTGAATCCACTTTTCTTGACAATCCTCTGAAATCCACTGTTGCTTGTGCACCTTTTCCCACCACATTTTCCCCTTCCAGTCAACTTTCCATTCATATGCTTTGATAGAGCACTCAGAGGGGGTCGATGATCGACGTCTGGACACCTGTGAGGTCAGCAGGCTTTCCCGTGATTGTGGTTGAGTGTGCTGAATTAGACACAGTATTTATAATGTTTGCTTAGTGTTTTACCAAAAATCCAAATTAAACATTGTAATAATAAGAGAAACTCTATTTCTGACTTAGAAAATGTATTTATTTATAAAATATTATAAATGATCTTCTTTATTTGACCTAACTGTCTCTGGTGTTAAGGGAAGACGTTCTTCTAGGTTTCAGTGCACTGCTGTAAGGATTTGATTGCATTAAACAACTAAGCCTTTGGTGAGGTCTGGATGCTGGATGAGCACCAGCTTATCTCATCCCCAACTCATCCCATGAGTACAGTGCTCCACAGTGCTCCACAGCGCTCCAGCCCACACCTGATATTAGTCTCGGTGGCAGTAGGTTAATGCTTATCCCATTCTATTGGCAGGACTTTTCTCCAGCTGTGCGTGCGTTTGCACATCTGTGTGTATGTACAGCTGAATGTACTCATTAGAAGGGGTGTCCACAAACATTTGGACACACTGAATATTTGATCGAGCCCGTGATACACATCAGCCCTGGCCATGTCTGCTGTCTTCCTGCTGTGCTGTGGACAGTGTGCCTTTCAGGCATTATGCCAAATCTCCATCAGCTGTAATTGTGAGGAAAACAAATGCAGCAGGGAATCATGGGAAAATCAATACAGTGAGTACGTACAGTAACAGGATGTATAATATGTTGTACTTTGACAGAGGACAGCGCGTGACATAATGTGGAGATTAAGTGACCGTTCATTTTAATTGCATTGTTGTTCAGCCTCATTTAACATTTAAGCGCCGGAGCTTCATGCACACCTCTGAATCACTTTGCAGCTCACAGTGGAGACGACTTGCAGTGTTATTTAATGCCGTTTACACTCATTAACTCACAAAATACATTGCTTCCCTCGCTGCCCTGGTCTGGTGGTTTGGGGGAACCAGCCTTGTGAAACCCTGAACTGGCAGGACATGACTGAAGTGCCCTTGAGCAAGGCACTGAACTCCTCAGCTGCTCTCCGGGCGCTCAGGATAGGGCCGCCCACCGCTCCGGGCACATGTGCTCACTGTCCCCTAGTGTGTAAAGTCACTAGTGTCTATGTGTGTATCGCTGTGTGATTAATTCCCGTGAAAAACACTGAGCTACTGCCCCAACTGCTGGTGTGATGATCTGGGGAGCCATTGCATACGATTGTGACACAAGAGACACTAACAGCTCAGCGATATGTGCAGGACATCCTGGCAACACAGGTGTTGCCTCTCATGACAAGGCTTCCAACTGGCATTTTTCAGCAGGATAATGCTCCCCCACACCGTAAGGGTGTCCTAGGAATATTGTCGGTCTGCCCGCTCGCCAGATTTATCACCAATCAAACATATATGGAAGCATCTGGGATGCCAGCTTCGGCAAATTATGAATATGCAGGACCTGCAGACCCAGCTGCAACATATGTGGGCAAGTGTGCCACAGCGTGCCATAAAGAACCTGTAAACGTCCAAACCCAACCAATGTTGTATCCAGGCTAGAGGCCCAATCAGGTGCTAGAGCCTTGTTTGAATGCATGAATGCACACTGTGATATTTTTACAGCTTCAGCTGACAGATGGAACCTCTCAGATGCTCGTCGTTGTAGCGAGGGTGGTATGTGTTATTCAGAATGACTGATGTCTCCTCCTTCTCTCCTCTCTGTCAGGTGGAGATGTTGGAGAGGAAATATGGCGGTTCCCTCCTGAGCAGACGGGCAGCGCGCACCATTCAGACGGCCTTCCGGCAGTACCGCATGAATAAGAACTTCCAGCGGCTGCGCAGCTCCGCCTCGGAAAGCCGAATGACTCGCCGCATCATCCTCTCGAATATGCGCATGCAGTATTCGTTTGACGAGCGTCAGCCTCAGGTGCAGATACACAGACTAAACCAAACCCTCACCTTGAAGCGAAAGCTAGGCTTGGACTTATTAAACATCTGCTGATAACCTATAGGGGGCTAAAGAATACCCTTTAAGCCCTGTTGTGAGATGGGGTCTGCATGAGCTTAGGTGCCCGTGACCCTATCACTGGTACACTGATTGTCCTTACTAGGTACTGAGCACTGCATACTGGGAACGACCCACTACACCCACCTGATGTTTTGGAGACCCATTTGTCTAGAGTATCACATGCTTCTACACATCATCTTCCAGGACTGAATGCTCACTTGCTTCATTGTTTTTCACTTAACCTGCCAGTGGTACTAATGTTATGTCTAACATTGCTAATAATTAAACATATATACAATACTCTATACTTCAGCACCATGGACAGGGCTTTTACTAATTACGGAAAAGGGGGACGCAGTCAAGATTCTGCATCCTGTTTCCAACGCCAAGCATGTCCAGCACCATTTCTGACACTGTAATAGTTGTTTATTGACACCAAAAGGTGTTCTTCTATGTTGGTTCTTCAGGTGCAGCCTCAGACTCCCCAACAGCAGCAGCAGCGCTACCCCCCACACCACTCCTCTGCCCTGGGCATGGCCAGCCAACTGGGCTCCACTAACACGGAACAGGACACAGATTCACCCTCACACTGCCCCTCTGACCGTGAGGAGTACAGACATGCAGACGATGCCTTCACCAAACAGGTGAGCTTTGTGTGTGTGTGTGTGTGTGTGTGTGTGTGTGTGTGTGCGCGTGTGTGTGTGTGTGTGTGTGTGTGTGTGGTACATATTAAATACAGTAGTTAAGAGTGTGAGATAGAAGAAGAGTAGTGTGCTGCTGATTTTATGCAATATACACTTAAAGTGATGGTTCTTGAAGGGTTCTTTATATATGGTACATAGACAGATGGTACGTAGAAACATATTTGCATGATTGATGGAGAATGTGCTGTAGAGTAGCCTGGGTAGAACCTTGAAAAGGGTTCAATATGGCACCAAAAATGAAGGTTAGTAAAGAAAGAAAATGGTTCTATTATAGTTCACAACTCAAAGAACCTATTGTATGAATAAACGGTTCTTTGTATCATCAAATGGTGCTTCAGATTGATGGAGAATGTGCTGTAGAGGGTTCTATATAGAACAATTTGTACAAACGTTCTATAAGGCACTAAAAAGGTTCTGCTATTGCTTTTTTCTATATAGGTTTCTTTGTAGAACCCTCTACAGTGCATTCTCCATCAATCTGAGGAACACTCTCATGAGGCAAAGAACCCTTTAATCATGCAAATGGTCCTTTTAATGATAATGGTTCTGTATAAAACTGTTTTCTTTAAAAGAACAGATGACAGACAGCAGGCCACACATAGGGGAAGGAGAAAAGGGCAGTGTTCCCATTCCAAAAGCAGGAAGTCCAGAAAGTGTTTCAGGAAAATTGACTTTAAAGCGACGTCCTGCTCTGTGCTTGGAAGCTGGTTTGTTTACTGCAGTCGAAAGATCTGAAATCACTTCTATTTGACACGTTTTCAAATGATATGCAGAACTGTCTCCGAAGCAGAGTAGGACCAAAAGGAAGATGAACTTCTGAAAGAGAAGATTTAAGAGAAATTGCTACATTCCAGACGCGCTGCACTTTAGGGCATTGACAGAAAACGGGAATAAATGTTCCATCAGCTCCCAAACAACATTTGTGGCACAATTTGTCACTAGAGAGTTTAATCTGGAATGTGCTGTAAGGTGGCGGAAAGGATCTTCACAGGATGTAAATGCTATTCCAGACCAAATAGGAAAATCCTTCTTTTTTCAATGGACAAAAGTATTGGGACACCTGCTCATTCATTGTTTCTTCAGTTCACCCTGCACGTCTCATTGATATTTTGGTCTCATACCTCCCCAAAACCTTTTTTTTCCAGTAGGCTCCTGGCTTTTCCATGTGATCTGTATCAAACTGCAGATGGTCAGCAAAGTTATTTTTGAAGAGCAACCTCATGAATCAACGTCATGAATGTTCAGTGTTGTTCTGGTGGCTTCATGAACATTAACATTAGACAATGTAAGAAAGGCCTTCAGTAACGTAGAAGCCTTGCTCTTGGCTCCTTCCAACAAACCTCCTTTGCTCATGCTATGATGTACCGGGGTTGGACAATGAAACTGAAACTTGTCATTGTAGTGTGGGAGGTTTCATGGCTAAATTGGAGCAGCCTGGTGGTCAATCTTTATTAATTGCACCAGTAAGAGCGTGAGAGTAAGAGTGTGAAGGTCCAATTAGCAGGTAAGAGCACAGTTTTGCTCAAAATATTGTAATGAACACAACATTATGGGGGACATACCAGAGTTCAAAAGAGGACAAATTGTTGGTGCACGTCTTGCTGGCGCATCTGTGACCAAGATAGCAAGTCTTTGTGATGTATCAAGAGCCACGGTATCCAGGGTAATTGAAGGAGCGAGTCAGGAAACATTTTTCCTCCACCAGCATCACGTAGTGACCTGGCCACTATCCTGCAAGAAGAATGGCTTAAAATCCCTTTGACCACTGTGCAGGACTTTATTCCCAAGACAAATTGACGCTGTATTGGCCGCAAAAGGAGGCCCTAGTACACCATACTAATCAGTTATTGTTGTCTAAAACCAGGTGTTTCAGTTTCATTGTCCAACCCCTGTACTTTCACAACTGTGTTGAGACTTTGATAGATCCCTCTTCTTGAAACATGGAATATACCAACATATGCAATATACAGGGTACCATACAGGGTACCAGTACCATGGACTGCCTTATCTGTGAGATTGTATATATTTGTGTGTTCATCGCACAGGTCACATCCCTCGCAGACTCAATGGATGATGCTCTGACCTGCCGGTCAGGCCGAGGTGACTCTCAGGAGGGCAGTGGCGATGGTGCGGGTGAATCAGAGGATTTTGGTGAGTGTGTGTGGACCAGCAAGCCCCCATCCCGTCGTGGAGTAGGTGTGGGTGACTCTGAGCGCAGTGCGCCCACCATGCTGGGGGGCATGCATGAGGACAGCACAGCCACGTCCTACAGCGATGTGACACTCTACATGGATGATGGCGTGCCCTCATCACCCCTGTCCATCGAGCGTGCACCCAGCAGCACTGACACAGAGTATTGGGGTGTGGGAGGTGGCGCGGGGGGTCGCGAGGACAGCCGAGACACAGAGGGTGGTGGCAGCAACAACAGTCGGCGCAGCACACCCTGTACTGAATGCCGCGATTATCGGCTCCGTGGGCCTCACCTGCCTGTGCTGACCATTGAGCCACCCAGCGACAGCTCGGTGGACATGAGTGACCGCTCGGACAGAGGCTCACTCAGCAGGCAGATGATGTACGAGCAGGAGCCAGGAGGAGGAGGAACAGGTGGAGGAACAGGTGGAGTTGGAAGTTCAGGTTCACCACAAGGAACTCTCAAACACAACCCAGCCGTCCGCTCAGCCAGTGCCTGCACTGCCCAAGGCCAAACCCGCCCCATAGGACGTCCTGTGCCGTCACCCCTGCCTACTCACCTTCCTCACCACTCCATTCTGCTGCACCACCAGCACCCACACCATCCGCTCCAGCACCACCCGCTCCACCATCACCACCACCACCCCCTGCCCCCCCACCTGCACCACCACCCAGTACCTCACTACCCAGACCCTGGCTCGCCCTCTCCCACACAGCCACCACCTCTCACGCCGCTCTCCTCTGCTTCATCCGCACCCCTGCCCTCTACAGGCATGGAGCAGTCAGACGGCGACAACGACTCGCTCAACTCTACCACCAACTCCAACGAGACCATCAACTGCAGCTCAGGTTCTTCATCCCGGGACAGCCTGCGGGAGCCGCTGCCCGCACTGGGCAAGCAGACGTACCAGCGGGAGAGCCGCCACAGCTGGGACTCGCCCGCCTTCAACAACGACGTGGTCCAGAGAAGGCAGTACCGCATTGGCCTCAACCTCTTCAACAAGTAAGGGCAGAGCAGACACTGCAAATACCAACTGCAGTACCACACGTTCACCACAGTGATCACTCCCAGTCTGTTGATGTACTGTACAATATTTCTCCTGGGATTAATCAGGGATGACATTGGGTTGGAAAGGTCCAGAACAGAGTTTTTACACCCATTACATTGTTAAATGTGATCAGAGGTGACCAGTTTGATCCGGCCAGAATAGGACTGGACAATGTTTGGTACTGATTTCTGAAATGCAAAATACAAAAAGGGACAACAGTCTACAGAGTGCAGTCTTGTTATGTCAGGTTATGTGGTAGAAACATCGTAATTAAAGTGGCAGCATGACGACTTGATTTCAGCAGCTCAAACAGTGTAATCCAGCACAGGTTACTGACCCCACCAAGAGTCTTATGGTCACATTTAGAGATATACAGCATGCTGTTTCTGCTGTTACAGATAGATACTGATACTGATACTCTGTTCAGGTTTTCATAGTATCGTATCACTGTTTCTCTTAAACATATCCAGATATGAGTGGACGGCCCTGCCTTGTGTCTAGGGTATGTGGAAGCAGTAACAGTGGCATTTTGATGAAACAAAAAAAGCAGGGAAACTTGAGGATCAGGTCAAAGGGCTTTATTTAAAACTGCTGCTTCTCCAGTGTCACACGGACCCCTTTTTTCCACCAACATGGAATGGGTTCCAGGTCCTGAACCAAACTGTGCATTTCCACCAGCAAAAATAGATCCTGCAGTTTGAAAAGTTTGAAGAACCGAAGATTTTCCAACTCAAACCACTGTGGGCGTGTCTAGTTGTACAGGAGCAATGTCATACCATTCGTCTCGTATGGTGTCGCCTTCTGCGTCTCTTTATCGCCATGTTTGATCTTTCTTTGATTCATGTTTGCTTTTTGGAGAAACACACGTCTGTAAGAACTCATATGCTGACGGGTCGTCTATACGCGCTACCACCTTCTCACTTCTGTTTACTGATGCTGTGCAGCGCCCTCTGTTGGTGACAAATTGCATTGCAACTAAATGCAGGCTGGTTCGCTAAAACAAACACCAAGAGCCATAGTTCTGTTGGTGGAAAGGCCTATGAGGGAATCTGTACAGCACCAAACAAAAGAACAGAGGAGGAGGCTTCGAAGACGAGTTAAACCACTGTATCGATGCATCTGACATCTGACTGACAACTACTCGGAGCTCCGTTTAAGCGTTGGTTCAGGAATTGGTTTCGAAGGGTGTTATTCAACAGTATGGAATAGTTTGGAACAGTATCTCCTGGTACATTTATACACAGATTAAACCTAAATGAATAAAATATCATAAATAAACATTTATTGTATGATATAAACATGATAAATAAAAAATGTATATACATTAAAAATACATTCACTAATTCAGTTATTATTTATTATTAGTTAATTATTAGTATGTTTGCGACAGAGAAGAACTTTCTCTGAATATTGGAATGAAGTGGGCGGAGCTTCCAACATATATTTTGTCTGTTCTTTTATACAGATAGCTACTCTATGTTCTACCACTTTCTAGATATATGTGTAGAGTGCATTCTACACAATCATAGCCCAGATTTCCAGGTCAGCATAAGAGCTCAGGATGGAAACTGACAGTTAATTAAAAATGATGCTGTATATATTCTATATACATCCTTTTGCCTGTTTGCCATCTTCTGCTACATAATTCCAGACAGTCAGTTGCATCCCGATGGCCCCAGTGTGCAGCACCACATCTCACTGTCAGACCCTGTTTATAAATTACACCCACTGTAATTTCTGAATTAGTCTCTCCTGCACAACGACATTGATAGATTAAGTACAGGCCGTGAACAGCAAACCGCTGTAGTGCACTCTGTTTAATATTTCACAAACAACGACTGATATTTTTTTTTTATACGAAAGATTAAGTCGTTTCGGTGTTTTATTGAAATTGCGGGTGTGTCGGAGGCTCGGAGTGCTTTAGTGAAGTAACAGCTCTGATGTTTAGGCAGCCTGAAGCATTCGCAGATGAAACGCTGGGTGGGGATGAAAAAAGCTGGCCGTCTGAGGCTAAATGGAGAGATAGAGAGGAAGAGGTGAGATGAGAGCTAGGGGTAAGTGGAACAAGATGCAGGCTCACACACACAGCTGTATGTGCCTCTGGCCCCGGGCATCCACTTCAGCGATATTGCAGCGTGAGTGTATGGGTGGTGTGAAAGTGAGCCACACCACAGCAGTCCCCTTACAACCCCATCCCCTCTCAATATCTCTATTTCATTCTCTATGTGTGTGTGTGTCTCTCTCTCTCTCTCTCTCTCTCTCTGTCTGCTTCTCAGGAAGCCAGAGAAGGGCATCCAGTACCTGATAGAGAGGGGCTTTGTGTCGGACACCCCTGTGGGCATTGCACGCTTTATCCTGGAAAGGAAAGGTCTGAGTCGGCAGATGATCGGGGAGTTTCTGGGCAACCGGCAGAAGCAGTTCAACAAAGACGTGCTGGAGTGAGTTGGGCTCTGCTCGCGCAGTGCTGTTGGAGCCCTGCCGTTCAGAAAGGGTCACGCAGAGGTTGGGAGTCAGCCTCAGGACAGACACACACACAGTGGCCAGAGTTCAGACGTTAGATCTGTAGATACAGAGGCTGCAGGTGGACGGACAGACTACACTATGAACATACAGTGTGTTCTCTCCTTAGAATTGTATCATTTTATCATACTCCATTTTATCAGCAGACTTTATTCTCCTCCTTTGACCCTGTTCATTGTTCTGGACCCTACAGGACCACCACAGAGCAGATGTTATGGGTGGGTGGTGGGTCATTCCCTGCACTGCAGTCACACTGAAATGGTGGTGGTGTGTTAGTGTGTGCTGCGCTGGTATGAGTCGATCAGACACAGCAGTGCTGATGGCGTGTTTAAACCCTCCCTCGGTGTCACTGCTGGACCGAGAACAGTGCACCAACCAGAAACATCCTGCCAACAGCATCTTGTGGGCAGCGTCATGTGAGCGCTGATGAAGGACTAGAGGATGAAATAAGGTCTAATAGAGTGGACAGTGAGTTTAAACATTCCAGCAGCACTGCTGTGTCTGATCCACTCATACCAGCGCATCACACACTAACACACCACCACCATGTGAGTGGAGCTGATAAAACGGAAAGAGAGTGTAGAAACAAGGAGGTGGTCATAATGTTATAGACTTGTCAATGCATAAAATACACCGGTCAGCCATAAATGATTTTACATCCAATTCAGGTCACAATAAAATAGCCCCAGGTCTGCTTACAATCACAAATGTGTTTCAGTGAGCTTCAAGTGAGAAGGAATGAGTGTAATATTGCACCACGCAGCTGGAACTGCTTCACCAGTTAGACCTATGAGCTCTATTTTGGTCTTTTTAGCAGGACCTGTAGTCGGAAACGCAGTATATTAGGCCCTGAGTGGCTCAGCAGTCTAATGCACCACCACTGGAATCTGAGGATCGCAGGATAGGTTATGTCACTTGCTATCGGCAGCCAGATTTTGAGATAGAGCGAAATTGGTCATGCTCTCTCTGGGCGGGTAGATGGCGCCCTCTCCCCACATCACACTCATCGTGGCGCTGACCGGCACAGGCGTCTGTTAGCCTTGTATCAGAGCTGGGGACCCGGTGCTTTCCTCTGAGCATGTTTGCAGCCCAATAATGATACAAAACAGCAGCAGTTAGAAAAGAGGCTGTGGTTGACTGAGGAGACGTGCTCTTCCTCACCTTCCAAGTGTCAAAAGCATCCTATGTGATAGAGGGAGAGGGCTAGTGGGGTGGGTGAATTGGCACTTTGGAAAAATTGGGGGGAAAAAGAAATGTAGTGCAGTTACTGTAGTGAGATAATACAGCGTAAGAGTCCAATAAATGACTCGAGCTGTTCCTGCCTGTAAATTGGCGTAATGATGCGTCTCATTAGTCCTCTGTCTGCTCCACAGCTGTGTGCTAGACGAGATGGATTTTTCCGGCATGGATCTGGATGATGCTCTGCGAAAGTTCCAGGCTCAGATTAAGGTGCAGGGAGAGGCGCAGAAAGTGGAGCGGCTGGTGGAGGCCTTCAGGTACACTCTGATCATGTTCATGCCTTCTTAACTGTCTTCTCTCCCTGACTCCCCACATTGTCCTCTCAACGTGGGCGTTGTTGTCAGTCTGTGCCGTTAATTCTCTCTCTGTCTCTTTCTGCCTCTCACAGTCAGAGGTACTGTGTGTGCAACCCTGCACTGGTGCGACAGTTCCAGAACCCTGACACCATCTTCATCTTAGCCTTTGCCATCATCCTCCTCAACACGGACATGTACAGCCCTAACGTCAAGCCGGAGAGGAAGATGAAACTGGATGACTTCATCAAGAATCTAAGAGGTGCTTGTTGAGTGCTGGGTTGGGTGCAGACTGGTGGTGAAATACAATGTATGTCCAGATGTTTGCTGACACAGATGTGCAAATGCACACATAGCTGTCGAAGTATTGCCAATACAATAGGACATGCCAAATGCCAGGGCTAGAAGGGGTATAAAATCCCAGCATTGAGCTGTGGAGCAGTGGAACTGTGGGGATGAGTTGGGGGGGACCTTGCTTTGGGCACTGCAATCAAATCCTTACAGCAATACAAAATCTAGCTACAAGAGAACCAGAGTAAACTTTTTAACACCTCTGATTTCAGAAGAAACACCTGAATGAGCAGGTGGCCCAATACTTTTGTCCATATAGTGTGTTTGTTGACTAATATATTGACATCATTAACATAATGTTTGTCTTTCTCTCTCTTTATGTGCCAGGAGTGGACAATGGGCAGGACATTCCGAGGGACCTGTTGGTGGGAATCTACCAGCGCATTCAGAAGTGGGAGCTGAGGACCAACGATGATCACGTATCACAAGTGCAGGCTGTGGAACGAGTGGTAGTGGGCAAAAAGCCCGTAAGTGAGGATATGAGTTTGGATCTAAAAGAATAACAGAATAAATATTTGATATCTGATGGTTACGTGAATATTTTCATTTAAAATGTCGACGTTTACAGCAGTAATATCTTGGTGTTTGATGAGGGTGTAGTTGATGAGGACTGAGTGTGTAAATCTGTGTGTGCAGGTACTCTCCCTGCCCCATCGAAGGCTGGTCTGTTGTTGCCAGCTGTATGAGGTTCCTGACCCTAACCGGCCCCAGCGCAGTGGGGTGCATCAGAGAGAGGTCTTCCTTTTTAATGACCTGCTGGTGGTAAGAGCCTTCCCACAATGCAAATCTTCATACTGTAGACGTTTCATAATCATGTTCAGTACCGGTGAGCATGTTAACCTGCACATCATAAAGCAAATCAGGGATCCTGCTGAAATTGCTTTTTAGTTATTTTTATGGGAGTTTGCGTGTTCTCCCCGTGTTCGCGTGGGTTTCCTCCGGGTACTCCGGTTTCCCCCCACAGTCCAAAGACACGCATGATAGGTGAATTGGAGACTCTAAAGTGGCCCTTAGTGTGTGGATGGATGTGTGTGTGTGTGTGTGTGTGCATCCTACGATGGATTAGCGCCCTGTCTAGGGTTGTTTCCCGCCCTTGCGCTCAGAGTTGCCGGCTGGGCACCGGCTCACCCGTGACCCTGTTCAGGAATAAGCGGTTATTTTTATGTTGTTGTTTTTTTGTTTTGTTTTTGTTCATTTTTATTGATTTATTGGTAAATGTTTTGTATTATTATTAACATTAATATTTTATTTGTACTGTTATTATTTTTCATTTTCATTAGTTTGGCTTCATTTTACTTTCCTTGTCTGATTTTACTTTTTTCTTTTATTCTTTTTTTTTGTGTCATTTTGTTTGTTTGTTTCAAAATCCTACTCAACGCTGTGTCCTTTAATTATCTCAATTCTGCTGTTATTTCTTTATTTCTTCATTTATTTATGTCTGTTTATGTCTTTTTTGCTTTCTCTTATTTTTTGTTTTAATTTTTTCTTTGTGTCTCTTACTAATTAAGTCTTAATTTGATCGTTTATCATGCCTTACTTAATTACGTCCATTGCTTTCAGTTTAAATGATTGTATTATTGCACCCTCAGTGCACCTCCTGGTGAAAATAAAAGCCGATTGATTGATCGATTGATTAATTGATTGACTGATTGACTAATAACATTCTGCCCTATCGAAAAGACTTGATTGTCTTCTTATAGCGTTGCCCCACCTTGTGGGCATAGAGGACGTATTCCAGGTGAATGGACAGTCGCTCAGAGGAGCGAATGTTTAATGAGCGTTAGTCCAAGCTTTGAAAGTCGTTTTTAATACATTTTGAAAAATTGATTTTGCTGACAGTCCTTAATTACAACATCCCTCAGGCCTGATTCGCTGCTCAAGGTCAGAGATCCTGTCAAAGACAGTCTGAGCCTTTTCCAGAGAGCTTTTCAGATACAGATATTCTAGTGTTTTATTTTGATGTTATGTAAGACAGGTTAACTGTGTATTAGAATCGGCTGTAAAAAGTGTGTTTTATGTCTGATTAGCTACAGAGGCTGTATTTAATTCTACAGTAGAGTAAATTACATAACAATGTTAGAGTGATCGTATCAGGGTGCTTTTAATCCAATGTCCCGTTCCAGAGGGGGTGATTTTTTTATTTGGACGTCCATCCATTTTATTAAAATGTTTATCTTCCAATCACAGGCCATTTTCTGAACTAAACCTATGAAGGTATACAGTTACATACTATAGCCCATCAGGTGTCATCATCTACGTTAGTGGTTCTCCAACTGTGCTAAACAAGGCGTCCCAAAGTGGAACACCAGACGACATAACGTTACATTTATTAAACGTGTATTTAGTGCTTAACTCATGAATGGAAGCCCACGTGTCAGATTTTCACTACAGTACTATAGGTATTAACGTCAATTTCATAGGTCCTACAGCAGAACCCTGTGGAACTCAACTACATATACTAAACCAGCCGGTTACCAAGTAAATCACAACAGTTTCTGCATTAATAACTGAATTAATAACATTGGGTTTATTACTTTTATTATATAAGTTTAGTAGCAGGTAGTTTATTTTTATTATATATATATACGCCGATCAACTGTAATATTATGACCACCTGTTGTTTCTACACTCACTGTCCATCCTAGCAGCTCCTCTGACCACACAGGAGCACTTTGTAGTTCTATAATTACAGCCTGTAGTTCATCTGTCTCTTTGCGTCCTCTGGACAGCGACTGATGAAGGACTAGAGGACGACCAGCACCAACTGCAGAAACAGATGAGCTTCTGTCTCTGGCTTTACATCTTCAAGGTGGAGACACTCGGTAGGAGTGTCTAATAGAGTGGACAGTGAGTGGACACAGGGTTTAAACACTCCAGCAGCACTGCTGCGCCTGATCCACTTGTTTTCTTCTGTCTCAAGCTTTCTGAGTAGGCCTGATTATGAGTCTGAATATGGGCGATACATGGTCTTATAAGAACCACTGCTTCACCTCGTTCAGTTCTGCTTCAATTCTGAACATGACTACTGAGATGTGGGTGGCAGACCACTCTGTGGCACTCGTGACACTGACATACAGTGAACAGTGTGTATGGCACTGGTGCAAGGGTCTGCAGAGTAGAAGTACTGGGATTTTATGTATGTCAGTGTCACTGCTGGGGTAAAAGTGGCCATTGAAAGTACCCCAGACAAGAACAGCGATGGGCTATAGTACCTAACTGTACAACACTGAAGTGGGCCTACATGGTCTGTGTTTCCAATAAACTGGCCAGTGATCTTTAGTTCCCTTTAGGTTCCGCAATTGGTATAATCCATATCACCATAACGTCCAGTGATTATTCAAAGAGCTCTACTCAACAGCTCTCCATCTAAAACACACACACACACACACACACACACACACGCACCTAAACTGTCTTTGTGTGTCTGTAGGTCACGAAGATCTTCCAGAAGAAGAAGACGTCGGTGACGTACAGTTTCAGACAGTCCTTTCCGCTGGTGGAGATGCAGGTTCACATGTTCCAAAACTCCTGTAAGTATATTCGTCCCTCCATCTGTCTCTCCATCTGTCCCTCCTTCTTTATTTATACTACCACTCCGTTCTGGCTCAGCACGCCGCAGCGACATTTAGCCGCTCTCTCTTGGCCTCCCGTGTACATTTGCTGGTGACAGGCGGGTGTAACCGAGACCCGGTTGATTGTGTGTTGTTATTTTATGGTCTGTTGGTTCTCCTCGCTGTACCGTTAGTACTCTAGAAAAACTGCTAGGGCTATTTGTGTTTTTATAATGAGAACAGCATGTGTTCAAACACTGCTAATCAATCAGAGAGCCTTTTTTATAAGGGATG
This sequence comes from Acestrorhynchus altus, assembly GCA_034509495.1. Lineage (NCBI taxonomy): Eukaryota > Metazoa > Chordata > Actinopteri > Characiformes > Acestrorhynchidae > Acestrorhynchus > Acestrorhynchus altus. Next base: position 27,766,441 of record CM067515.1, on the reverse strand, counting down.
CGCTGATATAATGAGGCTGTCAGCCTCTATTCATCACACAACTGTAGATAATAAATAGAAGGGAATCAAGGAAATGAGCAGACCGGGGCTGAGGATTCCGTTTTCTATGCCTCAGGATTGATTAGGCTCATCATCTAGTGTTATTTTACTGCCAATAGTCGAGGGCATGCGAGAGCAATGTGAGAGCACCCAATTCGTTTGTTCACATGCCAGATATAAACATGCTCTCTCAAATGTGCCATGCTCTCACTCAGACTGGCTTTCTCAGATATAACCTGCTCCGATATGATCAATGTGTTCCTACGTTTTGAAAGTTTGCAGAACATTTCGCGCTCTCGCGCTTGGAATTTCCAAAAAGTCCTCAGCCAGAAGCTGGTCACTGGTCGTGACCAATGATCTTTTTGCCGTCACTCCTCTACATTCTCACTAGTTGGGAAAAGTGCAATGACCTGCTGTCTGCTTTTGGCAGCTTTGTTGCACTGAAATATTTGTGCAAGTGCACACACTTTCAAAACATACGAACACACCAATCGTACTAGAGCTGGTTATGTCTGAGGGCGTGCATAGTTCCGTACGAGAGCAAAGCCAGTCAGAGTTGAGAGAGCACATTTAGTAGTGCATCTACAAAAAAATTATCATTTAATTCAAAAATTAAACTCATGTTTTGTATGTGTTACTTTTAAAGTGATATATTTCAAACGTTTTGCTTAAAAGTTCCCATTTTCCCATATTCCCATATTCCCATTGAATTAAATTGAACAGTTTGAGATTCTGGATTAAGCTCTCTGAGCTCATGAAATGTAACTGATCAACAGTAAATATGAAATATGACATTTTAGAATGAAATTGTGATCACGAATGAGCCTTTTCTCTATATTCTAATTTTCTGAGATGCACTAGTTTATCTTGCATATAAACAAATGAAATCCATGAATCTGGCATCAGTTGTGCTCTCAGATTTTCAAAAATCCCTCTAAAATATCACCACATTATCATCACCAGTCTCATAACACCAGTCCCATGTACTGAGCAGACTTTATGTGTGAGAGTCATAATCTCTCTCTCTCTCTCTCTCTCTCTCTCTCTCTCTCTCTCTCTCTCTCTCCCTTTCTCTCTCTCTCTCTCTCTCCCTCTCCTCTCCCTCTCCCACCCAGTTTACCCTCACGGTGTCCGGTTAACCTCGGCAATCCCAGGAGGCGAGCGCAAAGTCCTGATCGTCTTTACAGCTCCGAGTCAGCAGGACCGCACGCGCTTCGTCAGCGACCTGAGAGAGAGCATCGCTGAGGTGCAGGAGATGGAGAAATACCGCGTGGAGTGTAAGTCTTCACCTCACTCCTTCTCCACTGATCTGCACACCTGACCAACGCACTCTTCATTCTTCATGCTGGGAACATCTTTCTAGTGTTTGCTGCAGAGAAGCCCATTTACACTGGATGGTAATCCTTTGTGTTCTTCATTGTGGAGCAGACTCTCACTAATGTCTCCGGGTTCCAGTGCATCGCTTTGGCTTCCCCGGCAGAGTGCTCGTGGTACATTTTCGTTCCTCAGCAGAGCAGCTGTGAACAACAAAAGGAATGAAAGCAACAGTGAATAATGTTTGCTGATCATATGCTTCGCATTTGTCACAAATCATTTCATTTCCCTACAAGCCTTTTCTCTCGTGCCATCTTGCGCGCACTCTCACATTCTCACTTTCTCTGACTCACTCAACCTTATTTAGTCTTGCTTTCTCACTCTCTCTCTCACTCTCTATTTGTTCTTTCATGACTCTCATTTCTGTGCTCTTTTCCTTTCTACATAAACCCACCAAGAGTGGATACATGATGTACTTTTGGAGGCTAACAGGTTCCATGTGGCATCCTGTGGCACATTTACCTGCAGATGTTCTCATTGGTTGCTGAAGCTGCTCCTATAAATGCTCGGTTGGCGATGGATCTGGCGACTGGGCAGGACAAGGAAGTGTTGCAGTTTGGTGGAGGCGTTCCTGGGAAACCCTTGCTGTGTGCCAGAAGGGCGACACGTGTTTCCAGAAGGTGGCCTACACACCACTGAGCTGTTCTTGTCCCTCGTATTGACCACTACTATAGGTGGTCACCAGGCCTCCATACTCGAACCTTACTGTCATCAGATCAAACAAAACCTGGATTCATCGCTAAAGACGGTGCAGTTCAGGTCCGGGTTTCTGCTGGCTCGATCAGAAGGAACTAGATGCCAGAAATGTGTTCAATCAAAAGCAAAAGATCAATGAGTGTCGTAGAGGCAGGTCTAGCAGTCAACGATCTTTCCCCATGAGGTACACCACCCAAAAGTAGACTCTGAGACCCTTTCTAATCAGACCACGCCTGTGATATGTCTATACTGTATGTGTATCTTTGTATCTGCAGCGGAGCTGGAGAAGCAGAAAGGCGTGATGCGTCCTGGTCTGATGAGTGGAGATGGTAGTGGTGGTGTTGATGGGATGAAGAGCGAGGCAGTGAACGGTACTCTGAGTAGAACAAGCCTGGATGACACGTACGCCACGGGGGAGGGTCTTAAACGCACAGCTCTCAGCTCGTCGCTCAGAGATCTCTCAGAGACAGGTACAACAACCACGCGCACATACAGTACAACTCACACACTAACGTTACAATCACTGCTCCTCACTGCCCCCAGCTGGAGTTCAAATCCACCAGCAGCTCACCTGGACTGCACCCATTCATCCGATCAGGTACTGGATGATAGCTGCAGACTGAACTGACCTTCCAGAAGTGTTGACCGATAAAGACACAAACACACACACACACACACATTTAGAGCATTTCTATTGGTCCCTTCATTATAAACGTAAATAAGAACAGTTGTCAGTGAAAAACGGAAAAGGTGGAGATTCAGGGACTCCTAAGCTCTTCCAACCTCCTAAGCTCAACGAGCCTCTCGTTGGATGAGTGGACAGTGGGTCACAAAGCAGATGTTAGTGATTGAACCAGTAGATTGATTGTATCTGTGTGAAGAAGGAGCTGATGCAGGGGTATGGAAGTGAACGCTCATACTGGTCTACCAGCGGTGGCGGTGTACCACTCTGCTCCATATGTTTATGGTCCGATAGTCTTTTCAGAAACTGGTTGCAATGTTCTCTATTGTGCTGTCTCAAAAACCTTGTATCTCCATTTTCTTTCTGTTTTTCACTTGATGAATGGATCAACAGAAATGCTCCAAATGGATCTTCTTTACACTGACTTCCAGTAAAGGTTATGAATGTTTTTCTTCTCCTGTAGAGTTGCAGTTTTGAAGATATGAGGTTTTTGCATGACAGCCACAAACACACACACACACACACACACACACACACACACACACACACACACACACACACACCACACACAATAATTGGCCATTTCTCTGGACAGATAAAACCCACATAAGAAAAGTATGAAGGACCTTTGGCTGAATAACAGGTCAGGGTGGTTTTGCTGCAGCAGAGTGGAAGTGTGCTTTCTGCTGCCCCCTAGTGATTCATCAATGACTTGGTCCACAGCTTCGTACACTGAGCTGTGGTGTGTTTAGGTGTCATGAGCTTCACAATAATCAGAAATCCAGTATCTCATGTAATTTGAATATTTAATAAGATCAGAACAGGATGTACATACAGAAATGTCCAACTCCTGGCAGGTCTGTTAATTTATACACTCAGGAGATGGTTGGGCCTCCTGATGTTCCTGAAGCCCAGGTTGCTGAGATAGTGGCCTAAAGCTTGTCTGTATTGCTGGGGCAAGTGTTTCTCATCTTCCTCTTGACAATACCCCATAGATTCTTTATGGGCTTAAGGTCCAGAGAGTTGGTTGGCCAACCAAGGACTTGATAAAACACAGTGGACCAACACCTTCACACTGGACTTCAGACATCTTGGGCTATGTGCCTCTCCACTCTTCCTCCAGACTCCAGGAGCTTGAGTTAAGTCTCTGGGACTACAAATGAAATGCAGAATTTACTTTCATCTGAAAAAAAGGACTTTTAAAGCTCTTTGAACAACAGTCCAGTTCTTTATCTCCTTAGTCCAGGTAAGACGCTTCTGACGCCGGCTCTGCTTCAGAAGGGGCTTGATATTAGGAATGCTGGAGACGTTCCTCTAGGAATCCTGGAGACGTCTGTGTGTGCTGGCTCTTGACACCAGCCCCAGTCCACTCCTTGTGAAGTTCTTGAATCCACTTTTCTCGAGAATCCTTTTCTTGAGAAACACAGACACTGTGTTTATACTGTTTGATTTGTACTTTAATTTAACTTCAAATCAAATAATTAAAACAAAATGAGAAACTAGATTTCTGGGAGCTTTAAGCCACACTAATCAAAAGTAAAATTTAAAAGGCTTGAAATATTTCACTTAATGGATATAATAACATATACTGTGTGTGTGTGTGTGTGTGTGTGTGTGTGTGTGTGTGTGTGTATCGGTATTTATAAGGATGGGTTTTTATAACACAGTTAACACACTTGCTATAGATTGACCAAGTTGTAGTGCAATTATAGATAGATAGATAGATAGATAGATAGATAGATAGATAGATAGATAGATAGATAGATAGATAGATAGATAGATAGATGGGCGGGCAGGCAGGCGGGCGGGAGGACGGACGGACGGACAGACAGACGGGAAGGTAGGTAGGTAGGTAGATAGATAGACAGACAGACAGACAGACAGACAGACAGGTAGACAGGTAGGTAGGTAGGTAGGTAGATAGATAGATAGATAGATAGATAGATAGATAGATAGATAGATAGATAGATAGATAGATAGATAGATAGATAGATAGACAGATAGATAGATAGATAGATAGATTACTTTTTAAATGCCATTTTACATGAACATTTACAATGACATTTTCTCCAGTATCATGCAGCCCTAATAAACACACTATATAACAATTAAATAAATACAAACACTTACGTTTATGTTACATAAATTGCATGTTTTCATAATAAAAAAACAACTAAATACAGTCTGTCTCTGAGCACCTGATTCAATTTGGGTCAAACCAGGTACTGGATGGTACCTAAACCTTAGCCTTCTTTTGGACAAACACACCGATTCACATAAAAGCCTGCAGTTATGTTTTTGTTATTTATATTTATTCTAATTTGAGTGTTTCAGAGCAGATAAACACTCTCCGCCAGGTAGTGCTAAATAATGCGCTCCAGGAGATCCAGGAGACATAAGCTCTCAACGTCTGTGACCACGCGACCGGAGAGAACAGACCTGTAACAGATACTGTGTGCATGTGAGGTATGAATAGTAAACCCTTCATGGATTTTGACTGTGCTTGGTTGGATGCAGGGAAGCGCGGCCGCAGAAACAGTGTCGGCTCTCTGGACAGTACCATCGAAGTAAGTTTTCCTCGGAATCTCACTGCTTCCCGCATGGAACAGCCCTGTGTTGTCCGTTCTCACACACTTTCCTGCATGTTTCATCACTCCGCACTCCCTAAATATGTGTCCGTCCTGCTGTGCAGTCATATTTCCCTCCGTGTTGCCAGGCAGCAGAGCTGCTTCCTACGCCTGATCAAAACACACATCTGTCCTTACTGTGTCTCCTGCATAGAGAACAAAGGTGTTGGTGCAGCTGCGTTTTGAGCTACAGGTGCATGCGCATCCATCGTCATGTCCTTTAAGTTCTGTACATAACCTGATTATTTTACTGTTGTGAAGGTTGTAACTCGTTTTGTCTTGTTACCTTTGTGGAACCTGTGGTATATATACACCGATAAACCCTACCATCATGACCACCTCCTTGTTTCTACATTCACTATCCACATTATTACCCTGATCTTCAGTCATCAGGACCCCACAGGACCACCACAGACTATTATGTGGGTGGTGGGTCATTCTCAGCACTGCAGTGACAAGTGGACCAGACACAGCAGTGCTGCTGGAGTGTTTAAACACTGTGTCCACTCACTGTCCACTCTATTAGACACTCCTACCGAGTGTCTCCACCGTGTAGATGTAAAGTCAGAGACAGAAGTTCATCTGTTTCTGCGCAGTCTCTTTTGGTCATCCTCGAGTCCTTCGCCAGGATCTTTCTGGTTGATGGACTGTTCTCACTGAGGGGGTTTAAACACTCCAGCAGCACTGCTGTGTCTGATCCACTCGCACCAGCGCAACACACACTGACACACCACCACCATGTCAGTGTGACTGCAGTGCTGAGAATGAGCCACCACCCACATCATAGCTGCTCTGTGGTGGTCCTGTGGGGTCCTGAGCGTTGAAGATCAGGGTGAAAGGAGGAGATGAACTACAGTCTGTCATTATAGAACCACAAAGTGATGATAAAATGGACAGATATGTAGAAACAAGGAGGTGGTCATAATGTCATGGTTGTTTGGTGTAGGTTGTACTAGGCCTGCACCTCACAGTGGTTAACTGTGTTTTTTTCATTAGACACTGAGAACGACCCACCACCCACATAATAGCTGCTCTGTGGTGGTCCTGTGGGGTCCTGATCATTGAAGATCAGGGTGAAAGGAGGAGACACTACTGTTACACGAATGCAAAATAAATGGACATGCTGGATGCATCACATTTGTGCTCACTGTCAAAAAATAGTTGCACCCAGAAGGGATCAACCAGTTGCAATGATGTCATACCAGTCTGTCATGGTCAGTCATGTCGCCAGACCTATTCCCGATTGAAACTCGGAACCGCTGCAACTCCATGCCGAGACGTGTGGCAGGTTGCGTTTTACCCCTTGCCAAACTGAGAGACCCTACGTCTGTATGTGTAGTTCTATGTAGACATCAGTCATATCTTCCTTCCCAGTAGCAATCCCACATTTCCTTCTGGGTGCAGATATTTTTTGTTCCCAGCTTAGATACAATGGTTAACAGATGCCTGTACTGGCCAGCATCACATTTGTTTTGATGTGAGGGAGAGCGCCATCTACCCACCAAGAGTGAGCACAGTTGTGGTCTGTCGGACTCAATCTGCTGAACGCAAGCAGCGTGATCCAGGATTCGAACCTGTGGTCAATAGACCCATGAGCTACTTGTAGCCCCAGTTTCAGGTTCATGACCAAATGGAAGACTTTTCACTTCTACCACAGCTTTAACTGAACTCCCACGCTGCCTGTGCTTACGCCCACTGGTGCTTCAGTGTCAGGGACACGGTCGATTTCTTTATCATCATTAGAAAGCAGTAGCAGTACCTCTGTCTCAGCTCTCAATGCTGTTCCCGGAAGCATCAGCACTTATACGTACGTCTTGCTCGAAACTCTAGAGCAGCAAACAGTAATCATGTCTCTGTTGGAGCAACTGCTTCCCTGGCGTAAAAGAACAGATGTAGCAAAGGAAAGAAATAACTCCACCCTTAAACGCATTTTAACTTTTAGAACCCAAGATCCACGTTTTGCAGGCAGTCACATGCCTTTTCCTAGGCTTCATAGCTCAGGATCAGAGTAACATTTAAACATGATACACATATCATAACAAACTACAGGACGTAACAAACTACAGGACGTAACAAACTACAGATCTTGGAACAGTGTTTGATGAATTATCAGTGAGAAATCCTTGGAAAACTGCTAAAATTCACTCCAACCCAATGGATTCCCAGTTTAAATGCCAATGGACCTGCATACAGACTCTGACTGATCAGCCAGAGGGGGCGGGGCTGATGACATCACTGGCCCAGATATTGGATTATAAATGAAAATGAGAAGCTCACTTTTTATGTTCACACAGTGTTCAAATGTCAGAATAAAAACCCTAAAAAGGGATAATACACACATAAATTATAAAAAAAAAAAGGACATTCGGGTGTTCGTTGTATTTGGACCACTGTCTAATTTCAAATGACTCAAAATAAATACAAAAGAAATTGTAGGCGCAAGTACATTGTTGATGAAAACAAGGTCAAATATGTACAAATATTTGAATTCTCATCATTTTTACATCTCAGATGAGGACAAATGGGTGTAACCTAGTTATGTGTGACTGTCTCCTATAAATACGTTTCTCATTTGATGAATAAAAGTACATCAAACTACGAAAACATCCTGCAAAATTGGCCTCGGGATCTAAAGGGTGACCAGTTATTTTCATGCATTTATCCAAATAAGAGGATTTAGTTGGTGCCTCGGGCCTAGTATGAATACTACACTTCAGAACTTTGGAATCATATGTACGAAAAAAATGGATTGCAATCTTTTGAGCGGCAGCATGTATGAATGTCTTCATCCCGTCTGTTTTCAGCGACCCTTTGAAAGCCTGAGTGTTAGTGACCATGTCTTTCTGGTCTGCCTCCTGTGTCTTTTCAGGGCTCCATCATTAACAGCCCGCGGCCTCACCAGCGACTGCCCATGGGAGGTGCCCTTCCTGGCTGCTATGGGCTAGAAGACTACCGGCCTCACCGCCCCATCCTGAGCCCCGGTGTAGGGGTGGGGGGTGGTCCGGGGCAGTTCCACAACGCGTCGGGGAGCGCAGGAGTGGTGGTTGGGGCAGGGCCGCTCCCCGGCGGCGGCGGTGGGGGGACGGGGAGCGGCTCTGGAGGGAGCAGCTCCGGTTCGTTCCTGGGCTCCCTGTTTGGCAGCAAGCGAGCCAAGCAGCCTCCCGCACCGCTCATCCCCCCAGGGCCACACTACCCTGCCCCCGTGCCTCCACCTACTACAGGGGGTCCACCACCACCCTCCCCATCTGCCCTCAGCCAGTCAGATGGCGGGCCATCCAAGATCCAAGCGCTGCACGCCCAGTACTGCCACAACAGCGCTGGACACAACGTTGGCCAGCCTCCACCTCCGTACCATCACCACCACCACCGCTACCAAATGCAGCCTTTGGTCGCCGCTCAACCTCCTACGCATCACCATACCCTTCAACGCAGCTCGCTGCCTCGTCGCGGCCCGTCTGCTCCCTCCCACATGCAGCTATCCCAGCAGCTGTCCCAGGGTCGCCACTCGAGTATGGGCTGCACCCCTCCGCCTCTGTCACCTCACTCTCCCCACTCACCAGTGGCTCCGACCTTCAGCTTCTACCACGTCAGTCCCAACCCGGCTCGCATTCCAGGCCCTACAGGCAAACTTCCACTCACTCTGTCTCACTCGCAGCCTCATCCACACCCTCACGGCCACTCCCACGTTCACTCTCATATCCACAGTCATCTCATCCACGCGCACCCACTGCTGCATCACCCGGCCCACCATCAGCAGGCACATCACTTTGTCTTCGCCCCACCCCCTCAGGCACCCTCAGCCATCACGGCCCGCCACATCCCACAGGGCGCTCCCCAGTACATCCCCTTGCACTACCCGCCCCTGTCCTCCATCCCACCGCCGCCGCCGCACTCGCCTTTACCCCCGCCTACCTCCCCCCTCACCCCTCTTACACCGCTCACGCCGCTCTCGCCGCTGCTTCCACCACCCCCTCACCCAGCCCCCGGACCTCCACAGGTGGGCATCCAGGGGCCCGGCACAGTAGGGGGAGGAGGCACAGGGGGAGGGGCCAACACCAGCACGGCAGGCAGCTCCAAATCCAAGCCCGTCAACCGCATCAGCACAGTCGTGTGAGGGGTGGAAGGCCTCGGAGGGGACGGAGGGGCCCACGGAAGCGGAAGCACACCATGCTCCGACTCTGCTACTTCCACATTCGCTTTCCGCACATGTAGAGCTGATGGCACTGGAGGGATTAGCTTACCCCCAGGATGCTAAACGCATACACTGCTGTTGACTCATGCCAGTACTCATGACTTCTGAATCATATTCATCAGTATGAATTGAAGAGGTTGGAGCTGAAAGTGGAGCTAACTGTGGTCTTCTCCAGAAGTTGGCTGAAGCTGGGCGTTCTGCTATGAGTTAGATAGAAGTTGCCAAAAGGGGAGGCAGTGACTGGCAAATGTAACGGATCCAGCTCTTCTAGTACAGGTGTGCCATCAAGCTTCATCAAGCCTCCCTGCTCTTTAGCTGGGCTGAGGACAGGAAAGCAGGCAGAACCAGGAGGACCAGGAGTTTTGGAATAAAGCTTGAACTTGAACTGAGATTTTAAGATTTCGAATCATGAATTTGCTCCATGAGATGCATATTTGTTTTTTCTCAATTGACAATCATTCCAGATCCAGGTGATGTTTTTTTTAAAAAACGAAAATGTCAACAGATTCCTCCTGTGCAAGTGGCTCTCAACGTTGGACTACAGCTTTAAACAAGCCAGCCATGCACTTTGAACTGCAGCGCACCCTTCTTCTCATATTTGTAATAGGACTTTTTTCAGTGGAAAGAACCTATAGGAGAGAGCCATTCTGGAGGCATCATTCCAACATGTGGGTCTAATATTGCAGTGGAAGCTTTGAGAATAGGACAGCGTACACAAGACATGCAGTTCAGATTATTTTCAAATCTGCAATAAATCAGATAAATCAGCCATAGCCTGCAAATTTCAGATTTCTTAGGGACCTCAGCTGGTTTTTACTGGAGATGTCATGGATTCAGAGAAGAACTTATTTTGTTTTTGACCTTTAGGAGAAGATAACGAACAGAATTAACTATATATTTTTCTCATTCTAAATGAAACAAATTACAATCGCATTTTAATTGTGAAATTCCATTGAACTTTTAATACTGACCAATCCATCAAATTCATCTAACTACCTAACGACAGACATGTTCGCGTATATGTCAACTTTGAATAATGAAATAGCCTTAGTGCCCGTTGTAAGCTTTCAGGATCGGTGCAGTGGCACTTACTAATGTACAGCGCCGCCACCTGTTTCACCAGAACTACACAGCGAATAAAGCGACACACTCGAGAGGTTTAAAGAGGAGTGTAATTTTACGTCTTCAGAGTTTATTGTGTAGGCATTGACTTTTGCTTGTTTGAGAGTGGATCAGATGTTTTACATACATGAGTAGATACTGACATTCTCCCGAACGCTGATTGTACAGTATGAGTCATGTTATGGTTTAAATATCTTTTATTTTCGTTATTACTATTATGATGTCAAATACTACTGATATTATCCTTGATATTTTTGGTGTAACAGTTACTACTAATGCAAGTGGATATCGTTTCTGTGCCGGTTTGTTTTCTAAAAGCTTTTTTCCCTTCTTTTTTTTTTTTTTTTTTTTTTTTTTTTTTAGAACTAACATGGTGTGATTTCATGTGCACAAAACGGAGAACTTTGGAGAACTGGGCTACCTACTTCAGGAATTGTTTCGCAGAAAGCTTGAAGAAAAAAACAAAACAAAACAATGTACTTCACACCAAACGCATTGCCAGAAGCCATACACTCTTTACTTGAGCGAGTCACTCTTTTTAAGAATGTGAAATTCCATCGAGCTGCATATCTGTGCCCTCCTGTTTCTATATTATAAAGCATGCTCATTCGGCCGGCACGTACGTGGGCACACGCTAACACATTTCCGCGCGGTGGAATCTTTCGTATGAGGCTTTTATTGTCTGCTAAGGGTTTGTGGGGGTTTTTTTTTGCACACAAAGAGTAAAGGCTCATCAGTGCAGTGCCTCGATACAAGATTAATAAGATTATGTCCTACCCTGTACACAGTAGTCCTTACGCACAGCCGGCAGTCCCCAGAACTGCCAGAAAGACCCATCCGGACACTTTGCTCATTTTGATCTTCTTTTTATAACCTTTTTTTTTTAATACTTGGACCAACAGAAGAAGATCAGAACATGAGCAGTTTCCCCTCTTAGACATGCTCATACTCACAGGTTTACACGTGGTACCAGACTTTTATAGGGCTGTTTATCCAAGAGAAACCAAACACCCTCCAACCGAGTGTTGATGAAAGATGAAATCTGCTCTTTTTTTCTTTTTTTTTTTACCATCGTCATGTGATCTAAATTTAGAGCACAATTCCGAATGCTCCTCCTGTCGCTCTTTGTCCTCTAATGAGCTTGCTTTTGTAGACTCTAAAGCTACACTCTTCTGCTTGCGTTAAGTGTTTCGATGCCTAAAGGACACGAAAAAGGCGACCGATCTGGACAGAGGACTACCAGACCTATGGAAGTAGATCTCGTTTTGGAAAGTGTGCATCCTTACTTCTGATTGGCTATGCTGATGTCTTGCGCCAATGTGCCACGTGTTGCATGTTCTACTGCACTTAACTGAATGACGCTGTATAAACCTGAATGTACATATTAGCCGATATAAATACTCTGTATCTACTCTGGAATGGGCTGTGTTTATAAGTGTCTATAACTGGCTGGGAGAGAGGCGAGCTGTTGTTTACACTTTAGGGCCTGGGGAACAAAACGTACCTGTAAAGTTGTACCAGTATGTGTGTGTCAGAGCAGTAACTATATTTAAAGAAATGAAATTGTATGAAGTTTTATTTGTATATATGTATGGGGTTTCAATGAAAACCTGATTCAGAGAAATTATATGTGATTATTTATTGCTTTTATTCTATAAAACATGTTCTTGCTGTTGGAAAGGCTGTTCTTTTCATGCTTAATCACAGGCTGTGATTGAAATGCCAGGATCACACGTGTCCTCTGTTGCCTTGAACGCCAAACTCAAAGGGCTCAGTGGTCTGATGCACCAGCACTACGATCTGAGCATCACAGGTTCGAATCCTGGGTCATGCCTCTTGCCATCGGCAGCCGGAGTCTGAGAGAGCAGAACCGGACATGACCCGTCTGGGTGGTTTGAGGGCACTCTCCTGGGACCTGGCACTTTCCACACAGGGTGTTGGCATGTTGAACCCAGTTCAAAAAGACGCTGCGGATGGCTTCACATGTACTGGAGGAAGCGTGTGCTGGGAGCATCATATGCAATGGGGGGCCATAAATAGCCAAACGTGAAGTAATCAGAATAACACCAGGGAGCAGTTGGTTTATACTAAGCATACAAAATGTGTTTATTTCCCTAAAATGCCAAAGATTTCGACCATTTCAACAGTACACTGAATTCACCATTTAAGATCTAACGCATGTATGTCTTGTGTCAATAGGACCACTGATATCAATCAACAGTTAGAACAATAGGACCATAGAAATCTACTTCATGACTAACACACCAACAAATTAATAGCAACAAAAGACAGTTCAAAACTATGATCACATTATACTGAGCAATGAATATACGATCATATAATCCATAGAATACTTCTGTTAATGTGATACCTCTTGCTGTTAAAGTCATGCAAAAAAATGTCCTAATGTTGGGAAAAAAAAAATCACTTGGTCAGGACAGAGTGGTAGATGTAGGAGTGGTGAAAATTCTGTAAAGCTTTTACATTTTTCACATTCATTTATAGATCTGGGCGATTCGTTACTTTCTGCTTATCAAAGAAGTGTGTGTTTACCCTGGTATTCAGGTCATCCTGTAGGCATCCTTCCGCTGGTTCGGTACGTTGGCTTGTTCTTCGTGTTCATACGTCAGCTGACTGCTGGTGATAACACTTGCTATATTTTCAGTGAACAAAGTATGGTCATCCCTTCCACAGCTGAGATAGAACAACCCAGCATTGGGTCAGTGCTGGATAAACAGCATGGGGCTGTTATGATCCAGCAGATTGGGTTATTTTTCTGGTTCAGTATTTTGAAATAAGCATTTAAGATTTTAACTATATTTCTGGGTTAACCAAACCACAGTTTAAACACTTATCAACTTCATAGCAACCACTTAAGAATTCCATAGTAACCACCTAGGAAACGATAGCAGCCCAGACATCCCAAGTCTCCCGGATGTTCCGGGAGTCTCCCGCATATTATATGATACACATAGCGGCCCCCTGATTAAATATCTGGGAACCTAGAACGAATGGCCAAGAGCGCCCACAAACCTATCCTACCTTGTGGTTACACGCTCCCCTTGTGTGCATATTCATGAAGCACATGCAAAACAGGGAGGGTTCTGGTTGGCCTGTTCTGAGTCTGCCAGTCAGTTTTTAGTGTGGTCAGGCAGTGTTTTTTCTCCTGGACGGCGTGTGTTCAGTGGCTGAGAGAAGGAGCATCATGGCAGAGGCAGGAAAAGTGGAGGCAAGGCCTTCTGAAAAGAGACCATACAAAACTCAATTCACCTCTGATAACTCGAAAGTCTACTCATGTTTGATTAAAGTGAAAAGCAATAAAAAACTTGCCGACTAAATGAAGTCGGGGTCTGGCTCTGGGTCAGCGGGTACCTCCCTGAAACTTGGGATGTCTGGCAAACAGCGTTATGCCATTATTGGACAATCACAGTATTTTGGGTCCTAAATGCTATAATTTTAACTACATCAGAGGGTTAACACAACCAATGTTGGGGTTGTGTTTTGATCATCGTGCATTGCAAACCAACTTGGATGCCCACCAAGTAACCACTTAGCAACACCATAGCAACCACTTATCAATTTATCACAACAACTTATTGGTAGTTACTATGGTATTCAAAATGATTTGCAATGCACAACCATAATCCAAACACAAGCCAAACACTGGTTACCGTTAACCCAACAATGCAGTTCCATTGAACGTAGGAGCACGGTATTCAGTATTTCCATTTTCTTGAAAACCATTCGTCCACAATCAACCAATCAAAGTGCATTTGTGTTGCTAAGCACTATAGCTCAACCAGTCATTACAGCATGTATTCATTTGGGTATTTGTATAATATCCACTAAAAATGGAAAAGTGGAAAATACTGTAATGGTGTACAGAATACTGTTCTCCTGTGTTATATGGCATTTAGGAGAAGGCTTGACACAAAACGATGGGTCAGAATCATGACCCAATCCACTGGGTCAAGACAGCGCAAACTGTGTTTGACCAAAATGAACCCATTTTTAGTTTGTAGCAACACCATAGCATTATAATTCAGGTGTAGTGTAGGATGCATGCTATTGTATGAAGTAGGTAAGGCAGGGGTAGGCAACCCTGGTCCGGGCCAGATTTTTGCACAGATTTGTGCTCTTCCTGCTTAAGCACACTTGATTTAACTCACCTGTTAATTTCCAGGTTTAGTCGGTCTGCTAGAGCAGGCCTCCGAGCACATTGAGGAGCCTTTGGAGGTTCTCCAAAACTGTGAAGGAACATTGTATTGTGCTTCTAGGAGAAACCACCAAAGGTTCCTTAAGGATCTTGTACTTTTAGTAGTGCAGGTGTTGGCTATGCTGTCTGATTACTATAGTATCCAAAGTGGTTGCTATGAAGTTTCTAGGTGGTTGCTATGGTGGTTTACAATGCACAACTATAAGACAAACTTTGGTTCTATTAACCCAGCAATGTAGTTAACATGCTAACGTACTAGTGCATTTGGGTTAAATGCTTGACCCAAAATGTTCAGTCAGAACAACCCAGTGCTATGACAACCCAACCCGATGTCCAACACTGACCCAGCACTGGGTTGATTGAACCCAGCATGTTAGTGTGTGCATTCATTATTGTATATTCCCTCTTTGTGTTGGTTCATAGTGTGTATGTTGTGTCTTTGAGCTGCAGAGTAAACAAGTCATCGTAGTGAAGCACCAAGCACCACATCACCATTTAGCACCACACCATCTCATAAACCTCACTCTATCTAAAACATGTTCCTTCTAAGAAGAAATGGCACAAACTTGTACGGAATATAGAAGACATACCCAGATGACATGCTCATGTGGAGCACCCTATCTGGTTCCTAGTGCCCATTTTTGTCTCGTTCTGGTTCCTACTTGGGACCAGGAGGGGTTACACATGGGACCCATCTAGTTTGTACATTGGACATGGGGCCTAGATGGCACCCAAGTGAATTTAAGGAAGGTTGTAATAATGGGGAGCCTAACAGGGTCCCGGTAACAACACATACGAACCCAATCAGAGTCCATGCCCAACAGGAACCCATCTGGAACCCACCTAGCCCACGTTCCACCCATGTGAGCTTCACATGAGCATGTCAGTTGGGATGGCACATACCATTCTGAGTATTAGGAGGGAGAGCTGTGCTAAAATGTAAGTCGTATCTTGATTGTATAAGCATTGTATGGCGTTGTGTATGTGACCATAACAGTGTTCTGCATTTATATTAAAAAGAAGTGATTGTAAGCCTCCATGGCATAACTGTCCATCCAGGTCAAATCATGCAGCAGGGAACACATTCAGACTTGATGCTGTGCTTTAAGGTCTTGCAGCAGTATGGTAATTGTAGTGTCAGACATACTTGTCGGGGGAAGAGTCTCTGCAGTTTCCTTGGGACAATGTGTATAAAACATGGAATGCACCTCATGTTTCCTAGTTCTTCTCATGTGTTGAGTTACTTTTTGTGCAGACGTTACTAGCAACTGTGCTTTGAGTTCCATCCAGATATCGGAAACGTAATACTGATGTGCTTTGGAGGTTTATGACTTTTCAAGGGATAAAAATCATTCACTCATACTCTCATTGTTCTCTTGCCCTGTCTCCCTCCTCTGGGTCAGTCATTTACACTGTAGTGACAGAGAGAAGAGGGTTGTACACCCTGGTCCCATCTGGAGAGCGTGATCCATGGGCCAGAAGCTCTTGAATGGTGATCCAGTTGTCCAAGATGCGACGGTTACGCTTCTTTGAGCTCTTCTTCTGACTCAGCTCCAGAATGGAGTCTGGGGTTTGGCCTGACTCCTGCTGGCCTTCCTTCCTCGGCTCCTGTCCCTGGTCACGGAGATAATCGAGCCGGCACTGCATCATAAACTCACGACGTCTGCGCTGCTCACGGGCCCTTAGCAGCTGCTGTTTGCGCTCCTCTTTGCTCCAGTAACGGCCCATTTTCATTTCACTCACGGCATCGTCATCAGTGGTCATGCCACTGCGCTCCTCACGGATCTTCATAGCCCGGGCCTTTAGCAAGCGGTCCCGGACAGGTCGTTTTGCCACATAGCGGGTACCATCGCTACGGATCTTCACCTTCCACTCCATGCGTGGGGAGGCAGGGGGAAGTGGCAGAGGCAAATCCAGGGAGTGTTTTGCTGGGCTGTGATGAAGGACAGGGCCAAGGGTGCTGCTCCCCAAGCTCATGGGGCTTGCCCTGCCACTGCTACCCACTGGAACCTCACTTTCCCCTTCCCCAGTTCTCTCTATGTTAGATTCTGAGAAGGAGGACCCCAGCTGCATGCAGCTCTGGTAGCGCTCTGGTGGAGGTCGGTTAGAGTGATGCCGTCGGGTGAAGTAAGGACTTGACTCTGCACTGTGGCCACCAGATCTTTCATGGATGCTGTTGGCTCTTGAGCTCCTGCATTGTGCACCTCCTTCTGCCAATGGATGAGCGGTCCCTTCCCGAGAAAGAGACCGAAACTTCTGGTTGATGTTCATCTGGAATTTCTTGTAACTGCTGGGTGAGTAGGAGGGGTTGAAACCAGCACGTCCCCTTTCACTCCAGTTGGGCCGGTCTCTGTGTCTTCCTTGTAAAAGAGAACCGGATTCTTCCATCTGGGTGACAGGAGAAAGGCGATCGTTCACCAGTGGTGTGCTCCTGCAACTTTCTCCCCCAGTGTTGTAAGCACTGCTGGTGTCCTTGTCTGATTTTTCTCTCTCTGGGAGTTCTTTGATATCAGAGAGCTCATGTAGTGGGGACACTTGCAGTTCTGGAGAACCTCTACCAGAAGCTTCCTCATCCAGCAGCCATGCTTTCAAGCAGCGCTCTCTCAGTTGCTGCATCTTCTGTGCCCGCAGGATGTTCCGACACTTGAACTCGAGGTGTCTTAACTCCTCCTCCAAGAGCACCATCTCATGTGGAGTCAGGCTCTCATTGCAGTTCTCATCCAGACCCACTTCTTTCTCTCCATCCTCATTCTCCTCCTCATCTCCAGCTTCCTTCTCTGTTTCCTCAAGCTTTTGCCCAGTGTTGATATTCTTCACATTTCTTTCATAGCGACACTTGATCTCCAGCAACTCCCTGTACCTTTCACACTCCTCCTCAGTCAAACCAGGCATCATCATGGTGCTCACTGGGTCATGTAAGTATCCTGCTCCTGCACCCCCACAGTCCAGAGAGTCCACACTAAGGTGGAGTTCTCTGATATGAAGCAAAGGGGACGGTGTATCTCCCCCACTTCCGCCATTCCTACCAGGTCTGAATTTGCGTAGGCTATGCGGGGTGTTGGTGGTGTTTGTATTGGAGGCACTGGTCTGCTCTTCGCCCAGTAGTATATCATGCTCAGACGATTCTTCGTTTTTTGTGCTCTCATCTGTGCGGCCTACGCCACTGTCCAGCTCTTGACTATTGTTGAGGGTGGCCAGGCTAAGCCTGTGTGACTCCCGATGTAGTGGGTTCTCATGAATGCCTGCCTGGACTCTTTGCTGCTGAAGACGATATAAACTGGGCAAATGAGAGGTGTTGAGACTGTCCACACTCATGCCTACCGGTAGGTCACAATCTATGTCCTCTGGATCCATCTGAGCGTCCGTCTTTCATTGGAATATGAAAAATTGTCCCATAGTTTTGTACATTTGATTGAGAGAGAGAAAAAAAAAACACTTATTAGAAGCCAGTTACCAAGCAACAGATGTGAAACCATCAATATTACTTAAGCCCTTTAATTGAGTGCATGCACTAACACATTGTAACACTAGATGGCAATGTAAATACACGGCTCAACAAGTATTCTTTTAAAGAATTCGGGTCCTTCACAGCAGTGCTTCTCAACCGTGGTTCTGGAGATACTCCTGCCCTGCTTGTATCTGTAGATTCCCTATTTTACACACTTTGTTAATGAGCCAATTAGTTCCATCTGATTTGTTGAGAGCAGGGAAAGCTCTTAAATAGGCACGGTAGGGGTGCCTCTAGGACCAGGGTTGAGAAACACTGCTATAAATATTCTTAACATTATTAGAACCTCCAACTTAGGTGTCCTTTGTAGTACCTTTGTGTGTGAGAGAACCTTTGTGTGTTCGTCACCCAGCATATCAGTACAATCACATAGGTGTCCTGATTTGGTTGAATTATATCTATTGAGTGCTTCTGCCAGAGGTTGTTTAGCTGGTAATCAATTGCAATATCTTCTCCTTCTGCAAAGGTTCTCCGAATTACATGGAAAGAAGCACTGATTATCTTCCCTATCTGGCCATGACATGTCTTAAGCCACCACCACCCCCCACCCCAACACACTCCACCTCACCTCCTCTTGATTTAGTGAGTCCTTAATCTCACTGTCCTTCCCCCTTCTCCTGTTCCCCTTTCTTTCTCTCCATCTCCTTTTTCTGTCTTGTTCTTCTCCAGAAATGGCAACTCCATTCATTACACCCCTACCCCATCATTAATCACCCGTTCTTTTGTCTCGGTGAAGATGATACAAGAGGGGAGAGCTGGAGGTACAGGATTGCTCTTCCATTGGTCAGATCTTGTTAATGTAGCACGTTGCTTTACATGAGCTCAATGTTTTATTCAGTAGGGTAGAGATGTTCGGGGTTTAAGGGTATTTCATAGGTGTCCCTTTGAGCTCCTAGACGGTGGGATTTTGACTTTAACAATAGTTTCTGTTCTAATTTCTAATTCTAATTTTCAGTCCTAATGTAAGGCCCAGGATGAGGAGAATGGAACTTGCTTTTGTACAGTGAGAGGTATGTCGGTTTTATGATGAAGCCCCATATATTCTTATTATTCGTAGAATTATGATGTCAAAATAGGGCCAAAAAGCACAATCCATATCTGAGAAAGGACAATTTGTAGGTGATAGAATTGTTATTAAATGGAATATGTCCATATTTAATTGTCTATTTTGAAATAAACATTCATAAACAATCCGTCATCACTTTCATTGCTGTTTGTTTCAGTCATGTGTCTTTCATTCTCGCTTTCAGTTTGAAGAGTTACTCGATTTGGAGTTTTGGCCCTGTGTTGATGACAGGGAGGGTTCTAGGCATTCACTGACCCATCAAAAGTCATTAGAAATATGGGTCGTGTTCATTTTATTCTGCATGTCTTTGCTGTTCTGTGAGGTTCAAAGTAAAGTTGACACTTTGTTAGTGGCGGTCCAACAAAACCAAGTGACTGCAAGTGACGGCATGGATACTCAATGGACATGGGTTAGCCCCAGCAGCCAATGGCTGACCGGTCAATGCAGAGCCAAACTCAAAAGCGGGAAACGTTTCAAACTGAAGTCGAGACTGAGAGACTCATAGCAAAGCAAATATGATTTTTTATGAATGTTAAATACAGAAATATTCTGTGCACAAGCTGGTTTTTATTTAAAATCAAATCAAAGTTTGTTTTTAAAGCAAATTATTATACCAAAACTGTCACAAAGCAGCTTTACAGAGGTCCGGACCGAGCCGCTTTTGAGGAAACATTGAGAAGAACCACAGCTCAGAAGGGGAACCCTTCCTCCTCTGGTCGACACCGGATAGTGCGGTCAAATATCAACACAAGAAAATGACATGAAGAACAAAAAGAGCTTTTTTTCTGCATTGCATGTATTATATTAATTTACAATGTAAATTGATGGTGATGGATTCTGCTTATTGGTCCTATTTTGACACCTCCGAGTGTACCCTATAGAGACAGCAATATCTGGAGACAGAGATGCTATATCTTCACGTGTCCTTCTGGAGAATGCAGACCATCTAAATGCTCATTTGTGCCCTTGAAGCCTTGAAGCTATAGAAAAAGGCTGACTGTGGATAATTCCTCTGTCCTCTTTCCCTGCCATTGCTTCTGTTTGTATATGCTCTCCATCAATCTCTCCACTCGTCCCCGGCCGTGCTCTCCTCGTGTCTTTTTAATGGGTTCTCCACTGTGTTTCCTAAACCTGTTTTTTCCGCTCACTCTCAGATTTTCCTCCTCTTCTCCTTGTGGAATAGCGTTAATGGAACTGCTGCAAATCCTTGACGGTCATCATTAAGAGTGATCACATGATTCAGCCATGACTGATGTGAGCACTCCATTCCCCTTCCATCAGCAAAATAAGCCATTAATTTTGGAATGTGTTGTCACCAGGGATGGAGTAGATGTATTAGCTATGCATGTGTATTTGAAAGCCTGTGAGTGCAAGTGTGTGTGTGTGCGTGTGTGTGTGTGTGTGTGTGTGTGTGTGTGTGTGTGTGTGTGTGTGTGTAAGTGTGGTTCAGCTCACTGACAGAGGTAAGGTGATGTAAACCTGATCTCTGTATGTTTACCTCTATCTCTGGTCTGGCCAGCAGCAGTGAGAAGTTGATGCTGTCTTCCCGGGTGAGGATAGCCACCGCCTCCTCTCGGTTCTGGACATCCACTCCATTTATCTGTGAAGCATAGAAAGGACAAAAGGCCTGTAGTTTATTTCAAAGCATTGCTCAAATAATGGTACGTCTGTCTGACAGATACACAGTGTTCAAGGTCAAGGAGTAAAATGGTGTCCGGTGTCTACAAGCTTCTGTAGACCAGACTTGAAGTTCTGACGGACATGAATACACTCACTGACCCATATCGACATGCAGTTGTGTCTGATTAGACTCTGGGTTTTGGCACTAGATGCTACTTTTGGGTAGTGTACGCCTTGGCGAGATATTGTTGACTGCTAGCCACACTTGAAGACATGTTGCCCAGTTGACAGACTTTGAGACTAAGAGGAATAGGATGTCCATGATCTAGGCCATTCTGGCTCAGCCACTATTGTCTTTGTTTGCAGTGGTGTCATGAACCACTTGGATTAAGAGAAGCAAGATTGTTGTTTGAATTAATTGCTTGATTGAGCGTTTCAATGGAGCACACCTCCCCAACTGCTGGGAACCATCGCATATGACAGATGGTCACCCCTAATAGAAATGGCAGGGCTTTTAACTGGCATTTCAGCAGGATAATGTTCCCAAACACAGCAAGGGTTTCCCAGGAATGTCTCCTCTAGACTGCAGAACTTTGTTGTCCTGCCTGGTTGCCAGATTTATCGCCAATCAAGCACATATGGGACCAGCTGGGCTGCCAGCTTTTGAAATTTTCAAGTGTGCAGGATGCAACATCCTGTAGGTAAATGTGCTGCAGGATGCCGTAAAGGACCTGTAAGCCTCCAAACCCCTCTCATCTTGGATCCAGGCTAGAGGAGCCCAACAGGGTTCTAGATCCTCCTTTCAATTATACAGTTTTCCCCAATAAACTGATCCTTTCACTCTAATACATTCAAACACACAAAGATTCATTCCATTCCAACAAGGCCTTACTGGCGTGTTATTTTTTGTCACTGGGCGACAGTCCAACAGTCCTCTGAACAGTATGTACCTGCAGAATTCTGTCTCCCTTTCGGATACGTCCATCTTTGGCTGCTATACTGTTGGGATTGACCTACAAACAAGCAAACAAACAAAAAAACATCAGTCACGTTCTACTCACACACCTTTCACTGCAAATTGGCTGCCATAGTCTTTCGCTCACCTCCCCGACGTAAATCCCCTGGTCCTCCTCTTCATCAGTACGGTAGCACACTGTTAAGCCCAGCTTGTCCTGTTGACTGGACTTGTAGAGCTCCACTTCCTAAGAGAGAGAGACAGGGGGCTCAAAGCAGGGCACAGATCAAACACCATGGCTCTGAGAAGCACAGCACGAGAGAAGCTTCTAAAGGAGCAATTAAAACTCACATACTGATAGAACATCAGGGGCTAGAATGGACAATATGGTAATTTGGTAAAAAGGGAATAGTGGAAGACTGGGTGTAAGGGATGCTACCAGTGGAAGGCAGAATGCTGCCTGTTAGAATGTTGGGTCCAAACCTCGTATTCCAGCTCCTCTTGTCGATCCACATCATGGTTGGCAACATCAAGGTAGTCATTGAGATCAGCACAGTCGTGTCCCAGAGTGCAGCTGGAAAGAGATTCCCCACATGTTCATGCTTAGATTGGATTTTAGTCCATAGTTTGTTATGTTGGGTAAGTTCGTGGATAATTCTGTATTGAAAGCCTGTTGTAGCAAGTAATGGAAGTGTACATGCCACCAGATACCATCCAAACAATATAATTTATAAATGTAGCACATGGACAAAAGTATTTGGACACCTGCTCATTCACTGTTCCTTCTGAAATCAGTGGTATTAAAAAGGGTTTGTCATGCTTTTGTTGGAGTAACTGTCTCTACTGTGCAGCAAAGACTTTCTGTTATATTTTGGAGCTTTACTGTGAGGTTTTGATTGCATTCAGTGACAAGAGCTAGAGTTAGTAAGGTCAAGATGTTGGATGACCACCAGCCTACCTCATTCCCAACTTGCCAAGTCATTCCAAATGTACTGGGTTGAGCTCTATCATTCCAGAGAATACAGTTCCACTGCTCCACAGATCAATGCTGGGGGGGTTATTCTATTCATAAGCCATTGTTAGTGCAGTTTGTATGAGTGTTTCCCCCAAACAGTGTATCTCAGGCCGTGCATTGTCCCTGTGATGCCTGTGGTTTCATGTAATTTGTTTTTTGTATCGAAAATGAACCAATTTTGAATGTAATTTGACCCATTTTTGACCACAGGGGGATTTGAAAAGGGCAGCATGACTTAAGTTATGGCCATGACTTAAATCTTTGAACCTACCCAAGATCCACACTTTCTAGGCTTCTTAACTCAGGATCATATTAAATATCTATTTTTCCATCTATCTATCCCTCCATCCATCCATCTAACTAGACGTACCCTGTCTAACTATGTGGTCTCATCAATGTGTGATACATTATCAGTGAGTAATCCAGCTCAGAATAGAGCAAAAACTCCACTCATTTCCAACTGAATTAAATCCCAGTTAAATGGCAAAGGAGATGTTTACTGCTCTGTCTTGGTGCACATGCTCAACCTGCGTACAGACTCTGACTGACCAGTGAGAGAGGGCAGGGCTAATGACATCACTAACCCAGATATTGGCTTATAGATGTTCAAATATTTTTCTGATCAAAACATAGTTTTGAATTACACATATTTTCATTGCTCATTTTTACATCTCAAATGAAGACAAATTTGAGTGGCCTAGAATCTCCTGAAGAGAGCAATGTCAGGTGTGTGTGTGTGTGTGTGTGTGTGTGTGTGTGTGTTCAATAATTACTTTCTAATTTTTTGGTGAATAAAAGTACAAACTACAAAAACATCCCACAAAATTGGCCTAGAATTCTAAAGGTTAACTAACTCAGTCCCACACATTACAAAGTCATAACCACAATCAGCCATTTTTTTGTTTATGCAGGATGTCACCGTAGAGGATCTGTGAAGGTTAAATTTTTTGGTGTAAATATGTGAAGCTAAAGCAAAAGAAGTAATGAAGAAGAAGAAAGTAAAAGAAAGAAATACGAGTGTCATGTATCAGTCTGGTCTATCTCCTGTCTTCCTGTCTCATTGTTGTTGTTGTCTTTCCTCCATGTGCTTCTAGACACACCTGTCTTGTTTTGGTCTTTTCTCAGCCCTTGCCCCGCCCATTCCCACCTGTGTCTCATTTCCTACCCAGCCCATTCGTTATCAGGTCCAGGTGGGTGTAACGTTGTCATTGTATTTAAGACCCTTTTGTTTGTCTTTGTCTGTCCTTTGTTTTGTCACTGTGTTGGTTTGTCTGTATGTTTCCATGCAGTTTGTTTGCATATCAGTTCTACTGAGTCTGTTGGTTTATGGTTTATTCATGGTCTCTCTGTTTGTGTTTGTATCCGTGGTTTGTTTTCTTCGTCATTAAATTGGAAACCCCTGCCCGTACGTCTTCCTACCTTGTCCAAGAAAAATGTGCGATGTGTCCATCAAAGCTGGAATTTGATCAACACTTGTACATCTTATAGTTTACAAAACCACGTGAACCACATTTAAGCAAGTCTGTTGTAATTTCTCATTTGTTCTTGGAAATCCAACCTGATCTTCCTAAATCAGGGCTCGTCGCTCCAGGAATGTGAAACTCCAGGAATGGGATTACCCACCCTGTCCTATATGCTCAATAAACACACAGTGTCTCTCTTTCAGTGGCAGAACCATTCATCAAAGACACTCACAGTTCATTCAGCAGGTACGGCTCCACCAGTGGAGGCAGTGGAGGTGAGGGAGGAGGTTTTGGAGAGCCACCGTCTCCACAGGATGCTCGACCCATTCCCAGAAAGTTCTGGAAGCTGATATCGGTCTGTGTGGAGTGATCCACACAGTCTGTGATGGCCATCAGTCTGGCAGGGCCTCCGAGAGTGCCTGCTCTCCTCCTGTGTCCCTTACGTACCACCTGCAGCAGCAGAGGATCGTGAGGATGCCCATCCTTATCTTGAGAAAGGTGAGAAGTTCTTCTGCCTTTAAGCTGCGGATGAGAGGAGAAAAACAATTATATGAGTGAGTTGGAGATGAAATCGCTTCCAAGCAATGGTTCCCCACCCTGATCCTAGAGCACCTTCCTGTTTGAGGAGGAAAAAAAATGGACAGGGCAGGGATGCTTCAGGACCAGGGCTGGGGACCTGTGATACAGAGAATTACCTGAATGACTGGTCAAGACAGATATTGATCAGTGGATAATGTTCAGGACTGATAAAATGGTGTGCAAAATAAAAATGGTCAAACAAAAGTTTAAAATGTAGTTAATGAGATTTTCATAAACAAATAACATGAATTTTATACTTTAACCTTTATTTCAGCATCAATAGGACGCATCGTGTTGCCCTTCTGTTGAAAAGACCAGAGAAACCAGCGTTAATATTTCATAAATAGTGAAATCTGAGACAAGTTGTAAAATTTGATCAAATTTTAACTCCTAGAACCTGAGATCTGCACTCTGCAGACAGTTGCATTCTGTTTTCTAGGCTTCATCATTCAGGATCAGGGTAAACTAGAGACACAACAAAGCCAAAATTCAATTGTTTCCAACTCCTTTACAGCTTTGTCCTTGTGTACGCGCTGTCTGCAAGCAGACTCTGTCTAATCAGCGAGAGGGGGCGGGGCTGATGACCTCACCGATCCAGATATTAGGTTAAAGAGGAAAATGAGAAAGGAGGGGCTGCTTGCTCTCTTTCTTTGCTCAGATTTCAGGGTAAATATCCTGAGAAGGGATCATACTGAAACATATATAAATAACACTTATAATAAAAGACACGCAGGTTGTTATTGTATTTTATTTGGACAGCTGTCAGTTACTATGATTTGTTTATAAGTAGCCTTGTCCATCTAATTATTACAAATAACTTCTTGCATTTCCAGTTCAAAATTACTCTGGATGATCAATTTAACGGGATTTTTGAGATGTAAAGAGAATGATTTTAGTCCTTATACGCAAAATAAATATGTAAATTTGAGTAGCCTAGGACAGTGTTTCCCAACCCTGTTCCTGGAGGCACACCTGCCCTACACATTTTAGCTTTAACACACCTCACCCTGAGCTTGTTAATGAGCTGATTAGTTGAATCAGGTGTGTGGGGAGCAGGGTAAGCTCTAAAACATGCACAGCAGGTGTGCCTCCAGGAACATGGTTGGGAAACACTGGCCTAGGATCTCCTGAATAAAATATCTGGCATATGTGACTGTTTCCTAAAAATTATTATAGGAATTTTAAGGAAAATTAAAGTATGTCATATCAGGAATCTGACAAAATTGGACTAGAGTTCGAAAGGTTAATTACTTGAACAGAAATTGCAGCCGAACAAATCGTGATTAGAACCACTATCAAAGAAGCCACAGCACAGCTGCGTGTGTCTGCCAGACAATATGTGTCTCCAGCATTGTTCCCAATATCCTCAGGCTCTCCCAACTCTCATAATGATTTAATTTTTGTTCTTTAATTTTCCACTACATTGACTCTTTGCCAAGTCGTTAGATTTCCGCAGAAGAGCACGAGCAGAATACGCATCAGCTCGTTCATCCCCCTCTATCCAGCCCTGTGGGGCACCGATGAAGACAGTAGCTCAGATGAACAGGCGATGTATACTGCAGGAATGCTGTTCTCAATCAATAAGAGCTTAATCCTGCTGACGCTCGCCATGACCTCTGCCTCAGTCCTCTGGACCCCGCTCAGCCTCAACATAACTGACCCCTGGAGACCAGGGCTCATCTCAGCCCCTCATAGAGTTTGACTCTGCGCGTTTCACTGTCTAAACGACACAGTGATCCATTTATTCTCACTGTATGTATGTGGGATTATTGATCCAGTGGGAGGATTTGATTAAACATAGCTGCTTTGCACACAGGCCCTTCAGTACAGCATGATGAAGCGGACGACTGCACTGGACGACACTGGATTAAGAGTATAGATTTCTAATGTATGTTTAAAAATGAAGATGTCAGAAAGCAGTAGTGCTTCCCAAAGGTCTGAAACAAACCTGTGGGGGCAACTTATTTGAATACACTGCTTGAAATCTTCTACATTTCTGATTACATTTGACCTAAAACTTCAAACAGATGAGGCAAAATGCTCATTTTTTATTGAGGAAAATGATACAAGTATGTGATGTTGGGTGTTTTTAATCAATGGGAGACAATCAGATGTGAGTGGACACCCTGTTTTATTTAAAGAACAGGGATCTATCCAAGTCTGATCTTCACAACACACATTCGTGGCTCATCTGGCTGGAAAAAGAAATTTAAGACCATTATTACCCTCCCTAG
This sequence comes from Acestrorhynchus altus, assembly GCA_034509495.1. Taxonomy (NCBI): domain Eukaryota; kingdom Metazoa; phylum Chordata; class Actinopteri; order Characiformes; family Acestrorhynchidae; genus Acestrorhynchus; species Acestrorhynchus altus. Next base: position 27,739,053 of record CM067515.1, on the reverse strand, counting down.
TCTGAGAGCTCACAAAGGAACCCAATGTACCTTCTAAACCGTGACAAGCCAGTCTCACATTAGCTAATGTTCATGAGTCCACTATCAGAAGAACACTGAGCTACAATGGTGTGCTGCTCAAAGCTGCTGCTCTCCCAAAAGAACATTGCTGCTTGTCTGCAGTTCCTACAGAAACAATATTACAGGAGTCCCTGAAATCATAATTGAGCTGCTTTTGAGCCTCAAACCCCTATACCGCTTGTGAAACATGGTGGTGGTAACATCATGGTTTTGGCATGTTTTGCTGCCATTGAGGGAGCCATGAATTCTGAATTTTACCAACAAATTCAAAAGGAAAATGTTAAGAAAGCTGTCTGTGAGCTGAATCTCAAGAGAATGTGGGCCATGCAGCAGGACAATGGTTCCTGGTTCCTCCCAAGCCTGGTTCCTCCCAAGGTTTCTTCCTCCAGCTGAGGGAGTTTTTCCTTGCCACTGTCGCCATGTGGCTTGCTCACTAGGGGATCTGTCATTTATACATTCTGTTTCTGTTTCTGTTTTAACCTTCCTTATTTATTTATTTATTTATTTATTTATTTAATTTCTGTGAAGCTGCTCTGTGACAACTTCAGTTGTGAAGAGCGCTATAAAAATAAATTTTGATTTTTTTTGATTGATTTTTGACAATGACCCTAAGCACACAATACGTTCTAACAAAGAATAGCCAAGAAGGAGAATAATGTTAATGTTTTGGAATGGCCAGTAAACGTTCTGACCTTAATCCATTAGAAATGTTGTGGAAGGACCCGAAGCAAGCCGTTCATGGGAGGAAACCCAACAACACAACAGAGCTGAATCTGTTTGGACTGCATTCAGTGACGAGAGCTAGAGTTAATAAGGTCAGTGTTAAATGATCAGCAGCCCATCTCATCCCCAGATGTACTTGATGGACCACCATCATTCCAGAGAACACAGTTCCACTGTTCCACAGATCAATGATGAGGGGGGGGGGGGCTTTATACTCCTTTAGCCCACACCTGCCATTAGACATGGTGCCATTAAATTTGTGTTTATCTGCTCCAAAGAATCCTATTCTTTTGGCAGTACTTCTCTACAGGGACGAGACAAGCTGTTTGTTTGGTGAGCAAAGCTTTGTTGGAGGAAAACACGGTGGTCTTTTTAGTTTATCAGTGTGCTCGGCCAGACTAGAGGCAGAACTGCACAGTGTGTTTGCTGTGATGGTATTTATCCTTTACGATTAAGTGGGCCACAGTTCTCTGTGACACAAGGCTGCTTATCAGCACGAAGCCCGGAAACGGCAATTACATCTCTTTATCTCTTAATACACCTCTATTGACCTTCAACCTCCATATTCGGCCCGGTGGAATCATTGCATTTTTAATGAAGCAGCCTCTGTTAAATATGCACATTGGCATGCAGGTGGGCTTTCTGCTCTTACTCGCTCATGACATTTCAAATTCATAGCCAGATGAATCTGTTGCTCGACTTTTCCATGGAAATACCTTTTTAGGTGACATTCAATTGCTTATTTTCTTTGCCAAGGAAAAAAAAAAACAAGATTACAGAGTCCAGGAAGCATAATTAATCTCGTTCTCCTGCTTGGAGGAGAAGGTCAGATGGTCCATCTCATAACCCCACCACCCCCGCCCACCTTACTCAGGATAATGCTAGCCATTGGCGGAATTGTCTGTATGCTGAAACCAACAAGAAATGAGTACTCAGTGTTCTCCTGCAAGCATGTTCATCCATGATGTTGCATTAGTGGCAGTCGGGGGGGTGGACTGGTCATTGGGAGAAATGTGAAAATGGGTGTTGGCTGCTGAGACAGTGAAGGGGCCTAACAAGCCAATCAAAGGGTCTGATGATGTCTGGACATGTAATCCGATCGGCCACAAAACGGTCTGCGGACAGTCATCTCGACAGATCTGACTTGAGAAATCCGGTTGCCTGCTGATCACAGAAAATAGCCGTCACTCTTTCAGTTCCCGACCGTGTCTTCTACTGTATGCTTCTGCCATCAATGATTCATTCAGTGCCTTATTGTTTGCTTGGTGGACTGTTCTCAGTCCAGCAGGGACACTGTGGGGTTTAAACACTCCCGCAGTACTGCTGTGTCTGATCCACTGATACCAGTGTCAGTGTCACTGCAGTGCTGAGAACGACCCACCACCCACATAATAGCTGCTCTGTGGTGGTCCTATGGGGTCCTGGTCATTGAAGATCAGGGTGAAAGGAGGAGAATAAAGTCTGCAGAGGAAACAGATGAACTACGGTCTGTGATTATAGAACCACAAGTGCTCCTGTGTGGTCAGAGGAGCTGATAAGTGTCGACTCCGCTCCAGATTTGATAGTACAACTCTTATTTTTAGTAGTTTATATTTGCATTTTTCATTTGCAATTACCGGATCCTGTAATATGGGAATATAGTCCCTTCAACACCACTTCCAACATCTCTGGCAAACTGATTAAAAATAAAGGCTCCTTGGAGCTGTACCATACAAGACCTAATTTACTTCTGTAAAGAAATTCAATTCTCAGTTGCTCAAAGAACCATTTTTGTAAAAGTAATTTGCAAGTGTGAAGAACCAAAGGCTTCATGAATGCGTGCTTTGGCTTAAGCTTCTTCCAAGTAAGTTCCTTTCGAGTCATGAACCGTTTAGAAACCTTTAGCTGCATGCATTTTATTTATCAGTGCAAGATGTCAGTGTAAGTGTTATCCCATTCTTCTTCCTGGCTTCCTACACAATTTCATCCGCTTTCTACTTCTCAGAACCAGTTAGGTTCCTTTCCATTCTGTATCACTCTTGTCCCAGTCTTCACGACCCAATTAAATATGGCACGGTAAATGTCAAGCAAGTCTTTTTATAAAGGTTGGACACATTTTGGTTAAGTAGGTCACTTTCGATTCCTTTTGCATTCTGCGTCAACGGTCTCCACCTTTCTTGTCTTAACCCCCTTTCGTTCCCTTCTTCTTTGGTCAGCCTTTTGCCTCACTTTCTTTTGATAAGGGTTGAGAGGACAGGAACCCAATTCTGTGCTTGTCTAGCTGCTCCAACCTCTCTGTTTCAGTTTCTCTCTGTCTCTCCTAGACTGAACCTTAACCTCCATTAGTCGTGGGGTTCCTTCAGTCCTGATGTACCGTGTCTGAGCTGGAAGGCGCAGACCGCTGGATGTAAAAGGTTCTGCAGCAGGCGGCTGGAGGAGTCCCGGCCAAGGGTTGCGATGAAGCGCAGTGGGAGAATGCAAGAAGGTTACTGGCGCCCGAAAAATGTCTGCGAATTCTATTGTTGCAGTTCGGGAGTGTGGTGGAACAGTTTCATCTCCTGGTTCTTTCATGTGGGAACATTTGGGAAGGCCTCCGCGAAATTCAAGTGTAAATATTTCTCTGCACGAGCGCGACGTCCTCATTTCCATCGACATTCTACAAATGAGTGGAGCGCCAAAGCTCACTACCGTGCCTCAGTCTGAGCTCCACGGTGAGAAGGCGTATAAGTCTTGTTTAATTACCACAGTTGCCGTGGCAACCACATCCCATAGAGACGCGTTTGACAGAATTTGTTGTCGGGGAGGAGAGAAGAGAAAAGGAGGGGAGGGGGGAAACCCAGCAGACACTGGAAGGGTGGGCAGTAGGAGGATTAGTAGAGCAACAACGTGTTTAGAGGATAGTTAAAGCTGCCGTCACGTCATTCGAGATTCGAGAGCCTGTTCCAGCTGCGTCACCCAGCTCAGCTTAGTGGTAATTGGTTTAGCTTATCGCAGCACAAAGATGGCTCTGCTAAATGAATGAGATCGATGGCAGCTACTTTGACCTGTCAGTGGTATAGAGATAGTCCTAAAGGAGGCCTGCTGACAGCAGGCCCGATAACGAACCATGCCTTTGGAGTTCGTCATTACTGTCTTAGCAAGCCGTGGACAGAGGAAGAACAAACAACATGAACAGATCGGCGAGAGGTTGGTGGTATCCATAGAGAGAGGGTGTACGTGATGGTTTGAGTGTGTGTATGTGTGTGTGTGTGTGTGAGTGAGTGAGTGAGTGATGGGTATCAGGAACGGAAATGAAAAAGTGCAAAGTGTAGAAATGTCTCTGTCTCGCTGATCATGAGGAGCTGTCATGTAATTGCCTACTTCCATTCTAAATGGAGCTGCGTGGCAGAGTATGTTGACTGATTCAGCTGTCTACAGCTACCAGTAAACTGATTTATTAGAGCATTTGCTTCATGAAAAGTTAGCTTTAGGCAGCATTGCATTTCGTACTTACCATGATCAGCCAAGGAACATGCCGGGAATGGAAATTCAGACGGAAGGCGGCCCACCGTGTCATCTCAAAAGGGCTCGGGCTGGAATGGAAGTGTGACTGGACAGGCTGAAATGGAAAATAACCCACACGATAAAGACATATATTGGCCGTTGGCTTGCTCAGCTACAGATCATTCCATCATGCCTACTTGTCCTCAGAGAACCTAGTGCCATATAGATCAAAAGTCTTCTTGGTTGCTGAGAATGCCTCCAAATGCTTCCTGCTTTTCGCTTGGTTGGCATGAGTTAAGGGAGTTCTCAAACACTTCCATCATCAATGCAGTATTTTTAAGTGGGCTCACATGCCGAGGAGCCTTCTCTGCTTCAGGTGAAGGGCAGTTGTGAGCAAAGGTGCCTGAGCCTCAAGCAGTGCGAGGGAAGCAAGAGACGTAAAAGAGAAGCCCTTGAAATTGTGGCGAGATTGGTAAGATCAAGAGGCCGATCCCTCTGAAATTAGATACAGCGAGACCTGTCTTAGCGTGACATCGGAGCCCGGGAGTGTGCAGGGTACTCCAAACGAAATTCTACTAGACAATGACTCCAAGCCTTGCTAAAATATTTGTTTAAATGCGTAAAAAACCAAATCCTCTCCTGAGGAGGCTCTTCAAAATGCACATTTCAGATCTGAGTGGATGTGTGAAGGTTAAGTCTTTGTAAAGATTAGGAAGCCCTGTAGTCAGTGGCAGCATTATGATCCAGCCCCCACCCATTTCTTCGGTCCTTCCCCTCCCCAGAATACGTAGGCCTCTCTCAATAATTACATCATCAACTTATGATGCAATATATGACGACTGGCACGTAATTTTTGCGATCATTATATGCATACGTGTTGTTCATATACGAGCACATTAACATGAAAGAGCCAATATGTCGACTTTTAATTAATTAATTAATTTATTTATTTATTATACTTGTATATAATAATTAAAAAATATTCAATGTCTGAAAAGTGTAATAATTTAAATTAAGAGTGTAAATGCATTGTTTTACTAGTATATCATCATTATATCAGATGCTTAAAATGTATGTATTATTTATCACAATTATTATTTCTGGGACAGTTATTGTCCAAACAGGCCTATATACATGCACTGTTGAAGTATACACCCTGGTCCTGGAGGCACCCCTGATCACAGTCTACTTGATTAATCAGCTTATTAACAAGATTTTAGAGTTGTAGGCACTGTTTTAATACAGGGAATCCACTAAGGCGTGCAGTGTAGGGGTATCTCCAGGACCAGGGTTGAGGAAAAAACTGCTGGACTGGAGCACAAATGTGCACTGCCAGCATCTAAAACCAAAGGCTTCTTTTGCTTTGGCACTGAATCATTATCCACCCAGAAATTTCAGCTTTAGCCCACTGCTCAGACTGCCCACCGTGAGCTCTGCCATGGCAGTAAATCAGATGTGATGGCATCCCCCTGAGAACTGCAGATACTTCTTTTATCTACTGCGTTCCACTCTGCCAATATCTGTACCATATTTTCACTAATCCAACATTGCATTTTAGCTTAATATTTGATAAGAACCATTGTGGGAAGACATATTCAATTAGCAGTGGGTCCTTAATTTCCTATGATCCTTGAGAAGACATAAACTGGATTATGGATATTTAAAGATGGTATAGTGGTGATGAATGAATGAGCATCCTCCAGATTTTATAAAGGGATATTAGATTTTTACAGCTCTAAACACAAGAGCAGGCCTGATTCCACGGAGAAATTGGTCCTGTAGAGACGTTCTGTCAGTAGAATGGGACTTTCTAGAGCAGATAATCAAACATAAACCTATTGACACCATGCCTAATGCCAGGTGTGGGCAGGGAGGATAAAGCCCCCCAGCATTGAGCTGTGAAGTTGTGGAACTGAGTCCTCTGAAATGATTGAGCTCCATCCAGTACTTCTGGGAGGGAGAAGTTGGGAATGTGTTGGAGTGGTGATCATCCAACATCCTGACCTCACTAATGCTCTTATGCTCTGAAGCAATCAAATCCTCACAGCAATGCTTCAAAATCTAGTATAAAGTCTTCCCTGGAGAGTAGAGACATTTTGTCCAACAAAAGCAGGATAAACTTGTTTTAATACCATTGATTTCAGAACTACCAGACTGTTTCTGATACGGTTTCAGTAGCTACACTGCTGATCTTTAAGACCGGCTACTGGACTGTGTTTCTACAATCTGGTTTGTGCTTCTACTGTCGCCGATCTTTAATACCGGCTACCGGACTGTGTTTCTGATACAGTTTCAGTAACTACGCTGCCGCCGATCTTTAATACCGGCTACCGGACTGTGTTTCTGATACAGTTTCAGTAACTACACTGCGATCTTTAATACCAGCTGCGGACTGTGTTTCTGATACAGTTTCAGTAACTACGCTGTCGCCCGATCTTTAATACTGACTGCGGACTGTGTTTCTGATACAGTTTCAGTAACTTCGCTTTCGCCCGATCTTTAATACGGCTGCGGACTGTATTTCTGATACAATTCAGTAACTACACTGTCCCCGATCTTTAGCCGGCTACGGACTGTGTTTCTGATACAGTTCCAGTAACACACTGTCGCCCGATCTTTAATACCGGCTACGGACTGTGTTTCTGATACAGTTTCAGTAACTACACTGTTACTGATCTTTAATACCGGCTACCGGACTGTGTTTCTGATACAATTTCAGTAACTACACTGCCGATCTTTAATACCAGCTACCGGACTGTGTTTCTGATACAGTTTCAGTAACTGCGCTATCGCCGATCTTTAATACGGCTACGGACTGTGTTTCTGATACAGTTTCAGTAACTACACTGCCGATCTTTAATACCGGCTACCGGACTGTGTTTCTGATACAGTTTCAGTAACTACGCTGTCGCCGATCTTTAATACCGGCTACCGGACTGTGTTTCTGATACAGTTTCAGTAACTACACTGTCGCCGATCTTTAATACCAGCTACGGTTGTGTTTCTGATACAGTTTCAGTAACTACACTGTCGCTGATCTTTAATACCGGCTACCGGACTGTTTCTGATACAGTTTCAGTAGCTTTGCCACGATCTTTAATACCGGCTTCGGACTGTGTTTCTGATACAATTTCAGTAACTTCCTGCTGATCTTCTTGGCTACCGGACTGTGTTTCTGATACAGTTTCAGTAACTACACTGCTGCGATCTTTGTGCGGCTACGGACTGTGTTTCTGATACCAGTTTCAGTAACTACTCTTCTGATCTTTAATACGGCTACCAGACTGTGTTTGGTTTCAATCTTCTGCTGCTGATCTTTAATACCGGCCTGGACTGTGTTTCTGATGCAGTTTCAGTAGCACTGATCTTTAATACCGGCTACCGGACTGTGTTTCTGATACAGTTTCAAGTAACTTTCGCTGCTATGTCTTTTAATACCCGGCTACCGGACTGTGTTTCTGATGCAGTTTCAGTAACTACACTGCTGATCTTTAATACTGGCTAGCGGACTGTGTTTCTGATACAGTTTCAGTAACTACGCTGCCGCCGATCTTTAATACCGGCTACCGGACTGTGTTTCTGATACAGTTTCAGTAACTACATGTCTGCCCGATCTTTAATACATTACCGGACACAATGTTTCACAATGCAGTTTCAGTAACTACACTGCTGATCTTTAATAGCGGCTACCGGACTGTGTTTCTGATACAGTTTCAGTAACTACACTGCTGATCTTTAATACAGGCTACCGGACTGTGTTTCTGATACAGTTTCAGTAACTACACTGCTGCAGATCTTTAATACCGGCTACCGGACTGTGTTTCTGATACAGTTTCAGTAACCTGCTGCCGATCTTTATGCGGCTACCGGACTGTATTTCCTGATACATTTTCAGTAACTACACTGCTGCGATCTTTAATACCGACTGCGGACTGTGTTTTCTGATACAGTTTCCATTAACTACGCATCGCGATCTTTAATACCGGCTACGGACTGTGTTTCCTGATACAGTTTCAGTAACTACGCTGCGCCGATCTTTATTACGGCTACCGGACTGTGTTTCTGATACAGTTTCCAGTAACTACACTGCTGCCCGATCTTTAATACGGCTACCGGACGACATGACTGATACAGTTTCAGTGTCGCTTACACTGTCGCCGATCTTTAATACCGGCTACGGACTGTGTTTCTGTTTAGTTTCAGTAACTACACACTGTGGCGATCTTTAATACCCGGCTACGGTTTGTGTTTCCTGATACAGTTTCATTAACTACACCGCCGATCTTTAATACCCGGCTTCAGGACTGTGTTTCTGATACAGTTTCAGTAACTACCTGCTGATCTTAATACCGGCTACGGACTGTGTTTCTGATACAGTTTCAGTAACTACACTGCTGCGATCTTTAATACGGCTGCCGGACTGTGTTTTCTGATACAGTTCAGTAACTTCCTGCTGCTGATCTTTAATACCGGCTGAACTGTGTTTCACAGTTTCAGTAACTACACTGCTGATCTTTAATGCCAGCTACGGACATGTTTCTAGATACTGATTCCAGTAACTACCTGCTGATCTTTAATACTGACTACGGACTGTGTTTCTGATACAGTTTCAGTAACTATTTAGCTACTTAAATCTTTAATGCCGGCTACCGGACTGTGTTTCTGATACAGTTTCAGTAACTACACTGCTGATCTTTAATACTGGCTACCGGACTGTGTTTCTGATACAGTTTCAATGCTACGCTGCCACTTCGATCTTTAATACCGGCTACTGGACTGTGTTTCTGATACAGTTTCAGTAACTACTGCTACCCGATCTTTAATACCGGCTGCAGGACTGTGTTTCTGATACAGTTTCAGTAACTACACTGCTGATCTTTAATACCGGCTACCGGTGTGTTTCTGATACATTTTCAGTAACTACACTGCTGATCTTTAATACCGGCTACCGGACTGTGTTTCTGATACAGTTTCAGTAACCTCTGCAGATCTTCCAATACCGGCTACACGGACTGTGTTTCCTATGATACAGTTTCAGTAACTACACTGCTGCCGATCTTTGTAATACGGCTACCGGACTGTGTTTTCTGATACATTTTCAGTAACTACCTGCTGATCTTTAATACGGCTACCGGACTGTGTTTCTGATACAGTTTCAGTAACTACACTGCTGCCCGATCTTTATGCGGCTACGGACTGTGTTTCTGATACAGTTTCAGTAACTACACTGCTACCGATCTTTAATGCGGCTACGGATTGTGTTTCTGATACAGTTTCGTAACTACACTGCTGCTGATCACTAATACCTTCTTTGGACTGTGTTTTCACAATGCAGTTTCGTGCTTTTACACTGCTGATCTTCTTTCCGGCTACGGACTGTGTTTCTGATACGATGTCAGTAACTACACTGTAGCGATCTTTAATACAGCTACGGACTGTGTTTCTGATACGGTTTCAATGCTGCTGATCTTTAATACCGGCTACGGTTGTGTTTTAGTACAGTGTCAGTGCTACACTGTAGTCACTAATGCAGCTACGGACTGTATTTCCTGATACAGTTTCAGTAACTACACTGCCGCGATCTTTAATACCACAATACCGGACTGTGTTTCTGATACAGTGTCAGTAACTACCTGCTGCTGATCACTGCTCCAGGCTTACTTCAGGTTCACGGTAGTGTGGTCATATGTAGTCACTTTCCATTTCTCTCAAATGTAGTTGGTCAGCCAAGAGACATGTTTGGGCCTGAAGTTTGCTTCTCTGTGGTTTTTGTACTGGAGCTACCAGCAGGTCTAATGGCTAACAGTGTGGCTGATGAGCTCTGATGTGCATTGAGTTCTTAAGTAATCATCAGCACTGTATTATATGAAGCTTCTAATACTTATGTTACACAATGTCTATCTATAAAATGTAAATGGACAAAAGTATTGGGACACCTGCTATTTCATTGTTTCTTTTGAAAAAAAAACAAGGTTAAAAAGGGTTCATCCTGCTTTTTTTTAGAGTAACTGTCTCTATTGTCCAGATTTGTCCAGGGTGATTTCATTTTAGAGGCAAGGAGTGATGAGGTCAGGATGCTGGATGATCACCCCCCTACCTCATCCCCAACTCCCACTCATTCCAAAAATACTGGATGGAGCTCAATCATTCCAGAGAACACAGTTCAAGTGCATCTGTGCTAGGGGGGCTTTATACCCACGTCTGGCATTAGCCATGCTGCCAAGAGGTTCATGTTTCTAGGACCTTCTCCTCCACAGAGACCTATTCCTTTGGCAGTATCTGAGGAATAAGACAAGCTGTGTGTGCATTTGCAAATCTGTGTCAGCAATGGGTGCAACTTTACAGTAGATGAATGCATTCATTAGAAATGGGCAAACTTCTGAGAGCAAACTAGACCTGTTTGAGCAAATTTCAGACAGATGTTTGATTTGACTGACTGATGTCATGAATTCAGACAATGTCAATGCAGCAAAAGACAGCATGGCCGAAGGGAAGCGTGCGTGTTCTCACCTGGAACATAATCCTGTACTGTTCGCCGGGCCGATTCACCCGCATGTTGCAGCCCATCTTGAAAAATAGTTTTCTCAGAAGTCCCTTTTCACTCTTTGCCTCCCTGACGCTCCAGCATCAAACGGCTAACCAATTACGGCAGAGTCCCGTTATGGAGATTCCTCCCTGTAGTCAAAGGTTAGGACTTTGGTCTCCATGAAAAGCCTTTGAACTTCCGTTCTGTGACCGTTCCTCTTCTTCAGTCAGCCTTTATGCAAAGGCAGCATGAATGAAGGGAACCAAGAAGTGAACTCAGAGAGGCCTTCAGAGAAGTCCAATGGAGTTTCATGAGGAAGGGCTTGGTTTGAGCTTTGACCCAGTCAGGCCCTCAAAGCATTGTGATATCATGAGTTATGGCTGACTCTCCATCAGCACAATGGTGCTGGTACTGATTGAGTGGATGAATGAATGGCAGCTGGAGAAAAATAGCCTTGAAATGACAGAATCTTTGTTCTTATTGGCTCAGAATCTACGTTCTATGAACTCTACGTTCTTTTAAAGGAGAGTGCGGTTATATATTTTGCATGCATACATCTAAATTCCCTCCAGCAGTGATGTGCCTGTGAGGCGTCATAATCAAACACTTTAATTAAAAGAGAAGTGCGGAGAGACTGGCTGCAATATATGCTGTGTTTGCCACTTCTCTGATTCCCCAGTAAAGATCCCCAAACCTATACTCTCCGTGTCGTGCTATTCTTAGAAGGCGCATTGCTCTTCCTTAACAAAGTGTGTTTGTGTTTTCTTCGAAATCCAGTGTGTGGTGCTGCTACGACTCATTAGACAGCAGCCTGTCACAGGTTGACTTCTCGCTACTGCGAGCTCTCAGCAGAACAGCGCTCGACCTGTTGAGCACAGGCCCGTGCTATAGCAGGTTGGACCTTTCTGTTCCGGAATAAAACCTGGTTGGTTAGGATGATCAGCTACTTTCTGCTCGGGTGTTTTAACAAGCTGGCTCCTCGGTTATTCACCAATCAGAATTCCCTTGAAATTCCCTTAAGACGCTGATTTCACTGTATTTGCAAATAATGGCAGTAAGTATTACCCTCCTTCGTTTAAGCATGATACGCTTCCTGATCTCTCGTTCTTCTCCCCTGGGAAGAGGGATGCATGCCCCAAAACTCTCATATGAACCTGCCTGCCATTCAGCAATCACATCAAATCCACTCTCCACCCTTCTAACTGCAGGGTGTGTGTAATGAAGGCTGTTTGGTGACTGCTACCATCAGAAGAAGCGTCTGAGCGGACCCCTGCTGTGTTTCTCTCTCTCTCACCTCTCTCTCTCTCTCTCTCTCTCTCTCTCCTCTCTCTCTCTCTTTCTGTTGCACCTGGATGTAGGACTGCTCCAGAATATCTATATAGGACAAAATTTGTTTTCTGTCCTGTTCTCCAAATTTCGTGTCATATTATTGTGGTCTTCTCAGATCAAGAGGTCGCACCCTGTGTGTCCATGCACAATACATTTAAATATGAATTATATTTACATATTTAACATACACACAGTATTTTTATGTGCATAATCCGAACCGGGGACCCAGGAGTTGATAATGAACCGCAATAGGTATCTTAGTAGCTGCGTGTCTATATCTATATAACCTTCTAATACATATATAATACACACAACTCCTTATCGACTGTCCTGCACACAATCGTGTCTAACACTTCTCCATGGGCGCCACCTTTAACCTCAGCCGTCTCACGTAAAAGCTGACATGATGCAGTGGTGGAGAATGAATGATGATGAGCTTCTCCACAGCCCAAGGCTGCTCTGAAACCTGGTCACAGTTCCCCAGTGAGTGAATGAGATGCAGATGTCTCTGTGTTCCATCAGGTGTGGACAAACCCAGGTCCAGGAGCAGGAGTCAAGGACACAGAAGAAGCCGGCTGCTTTGAAGAAGAGGAAATCCCGACTGCTGATGACGTGCTGCCGCCGTCCATCTGTGTGTCCGTCTCCTTCTTTTCTCCTCTTCCCTTCTCCCTGAGTGCAGGTCACAGGATGTAATCCAGCTTGATCGTGCCTTTCCAGATGAATGAGCGAAGCATGCTTTCAGAGAGAGGAGAGAGGAAAAGCAGGATCAGTCATTCAGTCCGGCCGAGCCTCCAGCAGTAATCCAGGAGAGGATCCCCTTGGGCTGTGCCAGGCCACGCCGGCGAGGTGTGTATGTATGTGGATGTAGGGAGGGAGGCAGTAGGTGTGTGGATCAGCACCACTGCAAGCACCAGAAAACATTACAGCCCTCCAGCATCTCTCTCGCCTTCCTCTCACTCTCTCTCTCACTCTCTCTCTCTCTCTCTCTCTCTCTCACTCAATCTTTTACTCACTGCAGCATAAGCCAATACCAGCAGCCTGCTCTTATCTCTCCCTCTCTCCCCTCTCTCTCTCCCACCTTCTCTTGCTGCCTCCCTCGCCCCCTCCTACATCCAACATCTTTTTGCCATCCCCCTCATTTACCGCTCCCTCTCTCTCTCTCTCTTTTGCACACACACACACACACACACACACACACACACACACACACACACACACACATGCATCAGCGCTGCACACTTTGTTGTCTATCGGCTCAGTTCAACTGGGAATTCACTCATTGACAAAAATAATGCCAGTAAGAGTTGTTGGAATGAATAGACTCTCTGTATGTGAATGTAGCAATGATATATGTAGTGCTTACAATTTAGAGGAAAGGATGAGTTAATTGGGGAAAAGTGTACAACAGAAAGGAGGCTCTAGAACCCTGTTGGGTCTAGAGATAAGTGAGATACGGTTGGATATGGAGGAGTACAGGTTTCATATGGCATCCTGCATAGGGTGCAAAAGCTGACATCCCACTTGCTCCTGCAAATGCTGGAGTATGTTGGTCATAAATCTGGAGACCAGCTTGTCAAGGAAGTGTTGCAGTCTGGTGGAGACATTCCACAGGGAAACCCTTTCTGTGTGGGGAGCATTATCCTGCTGAAAATGCCAGTTGGAAGCCCTGCCATGAGGCAACGTGTCCGCGGGATGTCCTGCACATTGCTGAGCTGTTATTGTCCCTTGGATCACTACTAGGGGTGATCTTTACACCAGCCGGTAGTCGCTTGGTGTGTCGCTCATCATGAGGCCTCCATTCTCAAACATGTCCAACATCAGATCCCTACCAGAACCTGGATCCTTCTTCAGTATCTAAAGATGATAGTAGTTCCAGGACATGCCTTGATCCAAGGTCTCTCTGGTTAATGACCACAACTACAAAGAGAAATATGATTGTCTTCAAATGCATCGTAGAGGCATGTCTAACAATCTCTCACCAGGACCCAAGAGGTACACTACCCAAAGGTATCCACTTAGAGCCTTTTTATAGGGCTGCAGTGGAAGCATTTTTATGCACTCTTGTGCCAAGACCCAGTTTCTAACCAGACCACATCTGTAATCATTTACATATTTGCCTGTAATCATTTACATATTTGCATATTTGCAAACAGAAGTGTATGCCGAGTTTTGCAGCAGGGTGTGTTATATTTTTGTTATACAGTGTATACTGTAACAAAGGTAAGGAGGGAACACCTGCTTATTTGGTGATGATAACTGTGAATAATAATTAAAACACTATATAAATACAAATTATTATTATTATTAGTATTATTATTATTATTATTATTATTATTATTATTATTATTATTATTGTTGTTGTTATTATGACCAATACTATGCAGACATGCACACACATATTTTACACTGAACCCACATTCATTATTATTTCATTATTAATATGATCTCAAAAATTTGAATATCAAGAAAATGTTTTTTTGTTCATAATTTAATTCAAAAAAATGTTCATTTCAAACATAGTTTAAGCCTATTTTTTAACACTGTTAACTGCTGTTCAATTAGTAGGCTTGAAATATGTCATTTTACATATATATTCCAAAAAAGTATAAAAAACCTTTTTGTTTTGTTTATTTGTGCAAATATCATAGATGTTTTCATTGTTTGTTTATTTGTTTTAATTTTCATGTGCACAGTATGAAGGTATGAAGGCCTGCCACTGGTTTTATTCTGGATCATGAGCCAGTCTATAGTATATTCTGCAGCCCTACTTAGCACACCTTTTATACTGGAAGGCAGCGCTGTAATCGAAGGCATTACTAACCCGTGGTTTCTTGCACCTCGGCATTGAAGTGAAGTTCTGCAGAATTTTTAGCTTCAGCCTTCACCCCTGAGCAAGCTCCCCCATGGCGTAAATCAGGATGTGATAGCATCCCCTGTAGTTGCAGATAACTTGTTATCTCGCCATCCTCTGCACCCGTGGCACTCTGGGTAGTCAGTAAGCCGTTTTTACTGAGCCAATATGACCCCTGCAGCAGCTTAGCTCAGAACACAGATTAGTACACATTAAACCACTCTCTCTCTCTCTCTGTCTCTCTCTCTCTCTCTCTCTCTCTCTCTCTCTCTCTCTCTCTCTCTCTCTCACCCTGTCGCTTTTATCTCACTCATCTCAACTCCAATCCTCTCACATGCTTTGATATGAAATATCACAGCATATTGATTTC
Organism: Acestrorhynchus altus; assembly: GCA_034509495.1. Taxonomy (NCBI): domain Eukaryota; kingdom Metazoa; phylum Chordata; class Actinopteri; order Characiformes; family Acestrorhynchidae; genus Acestrorhynchus; species Acestrorhynchus altus. Next base: position 27,723,732 of record CM067515.1, on the reverse strand, counting down.
TCTGATATCCCTTCACGTTCTAGACGTAGAGATGTTAGTTCATTTTCAGTGTAATTTACCTGGAGTCCACGGCTGTTTGTATTGCTGTTGGCTGACCGGTGTGTTGAGCTCCATCTGGCAGTTTTGATTGCTTTTGCTTTCATTGTTTGTGGTGGAGGGGCTGGTGTTTGATATTAGCTGTTGCGGGATCCAAATAAATTGCGCTTTCCATCTTGGTCAGATTCTCTCTGGCAACATAAACATAAATAAGTAAATGTAATAAATGCTGTGATGGCCTGCACCATTTCACAGTCGTGCCCGCTTATTTATTTTTAATAACTGTTTATGATAGACTGAGAACACTGACACTGTTGTAAGAAAGCCTGTCATTCTGAAAGAGGGGAAAAAACACATCTTATAAGGTGCCACAGAATGCATTTACAGACACCCACCCTGGCAGAGTTCGTTTCTGGGAGAGGGTATGACCATGAGTATGTGTGACAGGAGGGTTCCTTCGACAGGGTGAATTGGAGGTGAATTGCCCCAACAATCTGTACTTTCTACCTGGGGACAGGGGGGCATTTCATCAGATATCAGACATCAGGGAGGCACTAGCGATATGCAGGAGAAGTGGGCTGTCTGCATTTACTAAATATATTAATTTGACATTTGAAGTATAAATAGTAAATAAGCAATTTTGGTTGCATATATGTAGCCGTACAAGCCTATACTACCCTGGTAGAAACTTGGTTCTGCAGGTGGTTGGTGTGTTGCACAGATCCAAGGTCATAGACTTGTGAGCAGGAACCCAGGGCTCAACCTACAAGGGGTTTTGTTCAAAGGGTGGGGGTCCACGTGATCATTTTATTAGACCAGTGGGTGGTTATGTTAGAAGGTTCAGGACTTTTTTAAATATCCAGGGCTAGACCCCCGGAAGCTCAGGCCAGGTGGTACCCCTGGTTGTGGGTACGATCCCTGCTCCAGGCATCGTCTGAGAAGAGTTTGGTGTATTCTGTCTGTGTGTGGGTTTTCTTGGAAACACCAGTTTCCTCCCAGCTCACAAAAAAACACACAGTTGGTCACTTGGCTATGGTAAATTTCCCCAAGGTGTGAGTGTGTGAATGACTGCTTGTGTGTGGCACCGTTTCACGGATTGCTGCCCTGTGTAGGCTGTGGACCCACCACCACCCTAATCAGGAAGAAGCAGATAAGAATTTGAATGGATGAAACACGCTGCTTTTCATTTTATAGTGGGCTTGTGGGGGGAGAAAAGATAAGCTCTGCTTTCATTGGCTGGTTTATGGCACCACAACTGCTCAAAGGTGGGATAGTGAGCTGGGTGTATATAAAATTTTTGGGGGTGTAAATAAACGGGTCTGAGTCACAGTATGTCAGGACTATGTAGTAGACCGTCATTATTTAACTATGCCCAGGAAATGTTCTAGGTCACCTTTAAAGCTGGAGTAGGTGATATAGTAGAAACAGTTGTGTGAAAAATTACAACAACCCCACCCCAAACCTACCTTCAGCCCTCCTTCCTTAGCCACTTCCCAAAATGCGTGACATGACTCGTCACAAGCAGAGGAGAGCAATGCTTGTAGATTTATACTTTGAATAAGTGGAAGTTCAAGTGTAAACTGTAAATAAACACAAAGCTGAATGCTTTAAAACACTAATGTGAGCCCGCCAGCCTGCCAGAGGAAGCTTAGACCTCATAAAGTTTCATCAGCAGCTAGAAGCCTCTCCAAACATGAAGCACATTTTTATAACGGAGATCTTCTCACCATGTTGTTCAAACAGCAGCTCTCCATAACTGAGTCAGAACCCCATTTATATCAGAAATAATTCCATTACTCTGGCTGCAGAAGTCAGGAAAAGAATTCTGCCATAAACAAAAAAAAAAATAAAAAAATAAATAAAATAATAATAATAATAATAATAATAATAATAATTAATAAGCCGACTTGCTCATCAGAAAAATGTTCTGGCTTTTAACTCTGACAGGTTACACCCCTGCTGTCATTATGATGTTCACTCCAACGATTACTCTAGTTTGACTCCATTCTGTGGAAATGAGTGCACACCCAGCACGTGTGAATGTGGGCATTTCGTTTGGTGTGAAGGAAACGAGTGGACAGTTTGTCTTGTCCTGAGGCATCAGAAAATGCCAACAAAGCATTTGATTTGCTGGCTGTTTTTAAGACAAATCACCTACTCTGCCTTCAAAGCCACGCAACCGTCAAAAACATTGTTTAAGGCTTACTTTGTAAAATTTCGTTTGGTCCATTCATCCTGAAATATCAATGACAGCTGACATTATTAAAGGTTGATGAAATTTCAAAAGAAGGTTTCTAATCACAGAATGTCAGACAAAAGTGTGTGTGCATATGTATTGTGTGTGTACGATACCAGCCAAGTCTGATCCAACTCCAGTGATCTCAGCCTAACTGGCAACAGTGCAAAATCAAAGCTCAATGTGTATAGAGTAGACAAGCAGGTATGAATGGACACACGATCAAAAGCAGCTTGGTAGCACCGTCATAGAGATCAGGCCTTCTCCAGCAGGAAACCACGCGTCTTACCAGACTGATCCCTGCAAATATGTGTCCAAATGCTTGTGGACACCCCTTCAAATGAAAGCAATCAGCTGTATAGGTTGTACCCAGATTTTCAAATGCACACACACAGCTTGTTTAGTCCCTCAAGAGAAGTACTGCCAATTGAATGATGGCTACAGGTCTCATCCAAAATCACTACCGAGGTGTTAGTACGCTGGATACAGGCCTGATCCAACACCATTTTGAGATTCTCTGGCAAGTGGACATTACTTCTATGTTAAGTCATAAAAATTACCTTTTTTTTCAGTAATGCAATCAAATCCTCACTGCAAGTCTCCAAAATCTATTAGAAAGACTCCTTCCCTGGATTCTAGAGACAGTTACTCCAACATGATAAACTTGTAATTCACACTGATCAAATCAACAGTGATGAGCAGGGTTGGTGCCATCAGCACCATCTCATCTGATCAGAACCAAGTTTTTAATGATGGATGCGTTATGAACGGGTCACAACACAGTACATCACACCCTGCTGCGTATGAAGCTGTGTAGCCGCAGTGCCCACAATACACCCAAGCATCTGAACTGGACCTTGGAGCATTGGAAGGAGGGTTGCCTGCTCCAGTAAGTCCCAATTTCTCTGACATGAAGCTACTGCCAATATGTGCACTGTTTACCTGAGGAACTGAATGTAACAGGATGAAGAAGAAGACAAGCTGATGAAGGGCAATTTTCACACATCAGTTTGACATGTGCCACTTACCAGGCACTGCCAAGGACCAGGCACAGTCTTTCATGGCAGTGGTATTCTCTGATAGCAGTGGCTTCTTTCAGTAGCATAATACATCAGATCAAATTCAGATAACAGATCAAGACTGATGTGTTTATATGTTGAAAATCTACCACTACAAGCAATCCAATCCAAAATATGCATATATAGAGCAGCACATGTACATGTCGCCATGACAATAAGCATAACAATGATCCTCATCCAGCGTCACTACCAAGGCGTTAGTATGCTGGATACACTCTTCAACCAACATCACTACCAAGGTGTTAGTATGCTGGATACTCGCCTCATCCAACATCACTACCAAGGCGTTAGTATGCTGGAAACACTCTTCATCCAACATCACTACCAAGGCGTTAGTATGCTGGATACACTCTTCATCCAACATCACTACCAAGGTGTTAGTAAGCTGGATACACTCTTCATCCAACATCACTACCAAGGCGTTAGTATGCTGGATACACTCTTCATCCAACACCATTTTGAGATTCTCTGGCAAGCGGACATTATTTCTATGTAAAGTCATAATACGTGCACAACCAGATTTTTTTCCAGGAATTTCATTGCCATTGCTCTTTAAAAGACCCGCTGCTAACATGTTGGTATCAGATAAAACAGGACACCTTCAGAAGTTTGTGGAGAAGTTTGTCCAGAGCTGTAATATATCAGAGAAACAATCAAATAAATAAATAAAGCACAGGACAAACTCAATGAGCCAGTGTTTGTGTCATAACATCCCGATCATGAATAAAACATTATTTGCTCCCAAGGGCACAGCATATATACACACACACACAAACACACACACACACACACACACACACACACACACACACACACACACACACACACACACACAAACACACTGCCATATGTAGAAAGATGACTTGGCAGCAGTGGTTGACTGGCCTAGACAAATCTCTACTCTCTGTCGGAGCCACAGAGCAGTGTTAGTATTCATGAAGCCCAATCCACCACTGCATATTCCAGTCTGCACTAACCCATAATAGCACAGCACTCCAGTGCCAGGATTTACACTGATGACCAGCATTCATCCAGCTGTATTTCGCCATCCAAACACACATTTGTTTATTACAGTATGTTTATTTTATTCCCACACTCTGGCTCTTTCTTATCCTCTGGCTTTGTACCAGGCGTGGGGCACTGAGGGCTTGAATCCAGGGCTTTTTGCTGATTTCTGTGCTTTGGCACAACATCCAGACCTGCTAATTAACTGCTAAGATGAACCAGGTGTGTTTAAGCAGGAAAATCACAAGGCTGTGCAGGAATCTGCCCCACCCGGTCCAGAGTTGCCCATGCTTGCTTTTTAGATACTCATTGCACTTATCAGCTCTTTATCAGTGGTCCATTTCTGATGATGGTTACTGGGTTGAGGACTGCTCTCGACTGACTACCTAAAACAAATGGTTTGGGTTTTACTGATGTGGCCATTAAGTGTGTTAGATATATCTAACGCCTGTGTTTCTAATAAAGTGGCCAGTGGGTGCACACACAAGGATGGTGGTTCTAATAAAGCGTCCAGTGAGGAAGCACCAGGCAGGTGTTTGTAATAAACTGGACGGCGTGCATATCTGGTGAGCATGAGAGCTATCTGTAATAAGTTGCCCACGTTCGATTGGATCTTCACTTTAAAGTCACCATGAGCTCTGAGGTCCATGATATTTTCAGGTTTGGAGGCAAATACAGACCGACAGGCATGAAGGTGATGGAGAGAGAGAGAGGGGGGGGGGGTGGGAGTGAGGTTATTCAGGGAGAGATAGGAAAGAGTGAAAGAGTGGTGGAGAGAGAGTAAGATTGAGAGAATGAGAGGAAAGGGTGTGGAGAGAGATGTGATTAAGCAGGTGGAGATAGGTGGTCACGTTGAAAGACTCGGAGAGGTATCTGACAAGGCCGATGCTGAAAAACGTGTTGGGTATTTTTCTTTCCATTTGCTTCCAGCGAAGTATAATTGCATTTGGCTCCGGCTGCAGAACAATGGGAATGGATCTCAGATAGAGCGGGGTGGGCTAAGTGCGGCAGGCAGATGAGAGCAGAGCTTTCTGTCATAATAGCAGCTTCAGACGCCTTTCCACATGCTTTCCTTTGAGCGCTTTGTGCACCTTGAATATGGTGTAATTGGTGGAGCTGTATTAACATGCATTAGGGCGCGCAGAGTTATAGTGCAGCTGAGGAGTCAGAAAAGGCAAGATGAATTTTAACAATGGTCTCATTACTTATTTACTGCACCATGAGAGAGAGTGTGTGAAAAAGTGTGTGTGTGCATGTGAAAGAGAGAGAGAGAGAGAGAGAGAGAGAGAGAGAGAGAGAGAGAGAGAGAGATGTGCGGCGAGGAAGCGAGCATCTGTTACACATGTCCTCTCAGTCCCAGCGTCCTCAGGGCTTTGGGTTTTTTTTCCCTTTTTTCTTCTGTTTACTGTCTATTCACTCGACCTCAGCCTGACCTTGAGTGCTTTCCATGAACTTTCTTTTGAGCTGGATAGGAGCCATTCCTCTGTAAGAGACACGACTGCAACCAGCTCAACCACTGACATAATCATAATCCCTTCTGTTAATATGTTTATCGGGGTAAGATAACCGTAAGAAGGCAGATTTGGTGGGATGGTTTCATAGTTTGACGTACTGTTATTCACCATAAATTGAGAAACGGATTTCTTTATTTATGTGCCAGATATTATATATTGTTATCAGGAGACCCTACTCTAGTTTGTCTTCATTTGAGATGTAAATATGAACAGAATTTAAATATCTGTATGAATTTGACCATGTTTGGGTTCCAAAAAGCACTTTCACATCGCAGAAATCCTGGTGGGAACGGAGTGGTTTTGAGGTGACAATGCAAGGATATTAATAATTCTGGTGAATAAATTCTAATAATTAGATTGACAAAAATATCCCTGGTGTAGCTCAAATAATTCAAATAATAAAATGATGTAAAAAAATAATCAGGGGCAGCAACTGTCCAATGGACAGCAGTGGTGGATGGGCTGCCAAATTCCCCCCCAAAAACTCATCCAGTTACAGCATTTATGTGACCCTCGAGCTGTTACATACTCAGCCTTCATTTTTTTGGCTCATGAAAACAGCACGGCACAGATTCTCACAAGCTTTATTATTCCATGGGCTGTGGTGACACTCGTTATGTGTGGGATGCCCTGTCTGTGCCTAATGACGTTTTATGAAAGAGAGAATAGCTGTGCATTGTCTACAGAGGCTGTGGTTGCAGCTTCTTGATTTTCTAACAAGACCAAAATGTGTCACCATCCTAAGTGAAGGCACCCCTCTTCAAAGAAAGAAATATCATTTTTGCTAGTTTTAGACACAATTTCTATTTGCTCACTATGGAGATGACATCCTGCATAAATAAAAATGACTTAATAAAGCTTGGGAACACGATAGTTAATGGCCACCCTTTCCAAAAACAAAGAAGGTCGGCCATGGAAGGGGTTGAGTGTTCTCTGAGTGCTGTATCAAAGCATATTAATGGAAAGTTGACTGGAAGGAAGAAGCTACAGGGATGCAACAGGGATGACCACAGCCTCGAGGGGTTTATCAAGGAAAGTGGATTCAAGAACTTGGGAGAGCTTCACAAGGCGTGGACTGAGGCTGGTGTCAGTATATCAAGAGCCCAAACAAATATGTCTCCAGAAAAGGGGGTCCAACTGCAGCATTCCTAATATCAAGCCCCTCCTGAAGCAGAGACGGTGCCAGAAGCATCTTACCGGGGCTAAGGAGAAAAAGAACTGGACTGTTGCTCAGAGCTCCAAAGTCCTCTTTTCAGATGAAAGTAAATTCTGCATTTCATTTGGAAGTCAAGCTCCAAGAGTCTGGAGGAAGAGTGAAGAGGCACAGGATCCAAGTCCAGTGTGAAGTCTCCAGTCTTTGATGGTTTAGGGGCCATGTCAACTGCTGGTGTTGGTTCACTGTAATCAAGTCAATGCATCTGAGTCTTCAGTGACGAGTCCCAATTTTGTCATATGTGAAGGCCATGGTAAGCGAAAGAGATGGTCTGTCCTTCGGGAGAACTGTAAAAATTGGTGGGTCCCTATGGATGTGGGCTACAGAGTGAATGAAGGAGCCCCCTCCCCCAGTCAACAGAACAAGCCAATTTAAAGGCACCCCACCATCATTTGTGGGCTGGTCTGTAATTTTGTATGATGCCAGATCACCTTTGGTCTTCATTACAGGCACTTTGACAGCCCACCGTTCCGTTAATGAGGTCATGGAAATGTGTGGGATGCTGGACACACTCCCCACACTTCACCTAATGCAAAATCTGCAGGAACTGACTGAGAACATTCAAGCTGCATGGGATGGATTGTCACAACACACCATTAGGAACCTCTACAACTCCATGCAGAGACGCCTGGCATGTTGCGAGACACTACTTCTGTATGTGTAGATCAATAAATATTGATCATATCAGTCACAAATGTAATGCTTTCTTTCCTTTTCTGTCCTTTCCAGGCAAATTAATGCGCTTTGTGCAGACATGATGTTCTGAGCTGCAACTACGCTTGATATGAGCTGTACAGGATATTAATTCCACCAGCTTGGCTGCATGGTCATTAAGGAACCTCAGTCTGGATCCATCTTTCACCAAGTTGCCTGGAAGGCATTCCATGTTCGTGCATACTTGTACAGACAGACACTGTATTTATTCCCTGCTTTTCACCATTGCAGGACTTCTGAAGGTGCTATTATTCAAAACAGTGTCATTTGCCCCAGCTGAAGCCTTTGATTCCAGACGTCAGGCCTGATGCCTTATTGGGACTTTGAGTGGAACGAGACATGAAGGAGAGAGAGGTGGGAGGTGGTGGAGTGACAGCGAGAGAGGGAGAGAAGGGTCACAATAGCAGCTCACGGCTTCACCGGGGACCCTTAATAAACGCCGTTGCGAGGCTTCAGACGCCATGGGATTTGACAAGCAATTACGGAGGCAAAAAGCAACAGTGCTTGCAGCCCTCCAGCAGAGAGCTCTCAGATGCAGCCAGTGGTTGGCTGAGAGAGATGGCAGTTACCAAGAGGATAAGAGTGGGGTGATGACAGGGTCCGTGTATGTTGGCTCTACAGATGAAAAGAGATTGCACTCAGTGAAACGAGTGTAAGGTCATGGATTAAGTCCCAAAGGCTGGAAAGGGGAGAAAACGCCAGAACTCTCCTTCCAATTAACCGAAAGTGAAGGTGTATCACACTCCACTGTGACCAACTGCTTCATATTTCTCTTTATGGTCCCAAAAAGACAAGAGGTTTTACCATTTGAGTAATGGGAGATTGTGTGAAAGAGAACCTCATCTGTAGGCCTCAGTATGGTGTACCGACCTAGTAATATCATACCATGCATAGCATACTGGGGGATTGCACATATAACATATGCTGGTCAAATATGTACATATACAGGGGTTGGACAATGAAACTGAAACCCCTGTCATTGTATTGTGGGAGGTTTCATGGCTAAATTGGAGCAGCCTGGAGGTCAATCTTCATTAATTGCACCAGTAAGAGCAGAGTGTGAAGGTTCAATTAGCAGGTAAGAGCACAGTTTTGCTCAAAATATTGCAATGAACACAACATTATGGGGGACATACCAGAGTTCAAAAGAGGACAGATTGTTGGTGCACATCTTGCTGGCGCATCTGTGACCAAGACAGCAAGTCTTTGTGATGTATCAAGAGCCACGGTATCCAGGGTAACGTCAGCACCACCAAGAAAGACCAACCACATCCAACAGGATTAACTGTGGACGCAAGAGGAAGCTGTCTGAAAGGGATGTTGGGGTGCTAACCTGGATTGTATCCAAAAAATGTCCTTCACAAGAAGAATTGACACCGTATTGGCCGCAAATGGAGGTCCTAGTACACCGTACTAATAAATGATTGTGGTCCAAAACCAGGTGTTTCAGTTTTATTGTCCAACCCCTGTATATTACATATATTACATATGTCAAAAAACATAAACATCGCCACTTTCATACAGTATATGTCACATACACCTTGTTTCTATATGCACTGTCTATTCTATCAGCTCATCTGACCACACAGGAGCACTTTGTGGTTCTATAATTCCAGACTGTAGTTCATCTGTGTCTCTGCAGACTTTATTCTCCTCCTTTCACCCTGATCTTCAATGGTCAGGACCCCACAGGACCACCACAGAGCAGCTGTTATGTGGGTGGTGGGTCATTCTCAGCACTGCAGTCACACTGACACGGTGGTGGTGTGTTAGTGTGTGTTGTGCTGGTACGAGTGGATCAGACACAGCAGCGCTGCTGGAGTGTTTTAACTGCCTCCCCCTCACACCACACCACACACTCTTTAATCTTGCATAATGTAAGTTTGTTAAGTTGTAGTGATTTTTCTTATTGATAATATGAAGCCTTTGGCAAAACAGCGCCACCAATGGATGGCAGCTTGTTTGACCCTATTGCTGATTTAGTTGTCTATTCTTGGAGCACTTTTGGTAGCTTCACTCTTAAAAATGAAGGTTCTTCAAGGGTTCTTTAGCAAAGAAAGTGTTTCTAGTAATATTAATAGTAATTATACTCATGTGACCCACTGTGTTTTGCACACACATAAATGAATCCTCAGCATTTCACCCATCCACACACAGTGATACACACATACACACTAGTGACTTCACACACCAGGGGGCAGTGAGCTCACGTGCCCGGAGAGGTGGGCAGCCCTATCCTCAGCGCCCAGGGAGGAGCTGCGGAGTTCAGTGTCTTGCTCAAAGGCACTTCATTCATGTCCTGTCAGGGTTTCGAACCAGTCACAAGGCTGGTTCCCTAACCACCAGACCATGGCTGCTCCATACAACCTTCAATATTCAAAGAACCCTTTGCATGATTAAAGGGTTCTTTGCATAATGAAAGGGTTCTTCCGACTGATGGAGGATATGCTGCAGAGGGTTCTATACAGAACTGTTTGGAAAAGTTAAAATAGGACTTTTCCCCGATATAAATCATGCTGCAGGCTGGAAACACATTTCTCGGTTTATGGTTTGGGGTCACGTTTTTAGAATCCTGCAGAATCCATTCAGAATGCATTCATTTATGGGTGATTTAGAGACAGACCGCCTAAAGAAATTCATTAGCTAATGTAAATTCATTGCGTTCCCAGCGATGAAAATATTTGCCCCATGAAGAACTTTAGAGAGCATTTCCAATGATCATTTTTTTTGCTTAGTGTGAGAGAAGGCAGAGAAAATAGCCTGTGGACAAATCTCCAGTCAAGCTCTACCTTTAAGGGCTGAGGATTTATCGCAGAAACTAACAGTAAATTTAATGAGCCGAACAAGCAGTGAATGCAGAAGTGAAAAGGATTGGATCTTGCATTCACCTCGCATGCAAACGGAAAATAAACCAATTTAGGAGAGAAACGAATGGGAGCCAAAAAAAACCCCAGCAAATCCAATACAGACTGACTGACCTAATTGATTGTGAGGACTGATAAACACACATATGCAATATATGCAATATCTGAATATGTTGCTGATTAATCAAAATTTCAAACCCCACTTGGGCACTTTGCAGCTAGAAGATAAAGCCCTGCAATTGTATGTGTGAAGCAGCTCTCCCTGCTCTGGAAATGAATTTGAAAGTGCTGAAAAAGGAGTACTGCCATACCCACCCACAACATATTACTCCCTCCGTGCACAAGACATAACTCAATGCCCGGACATAAGGCCTCGGAAATGATTTATGACCCGGAGAGAGGTCAGTAGGGATGGTAGGAGATCTTTAGGAGGTCACAGACTCGTACGGGAGAGAGGGAGCTGTTTAGTGTCAGCTATCTTCAAGCATATGGAGAAGCTGGGACGGCGCATATTGACAACGATTCTTCAGCCTGCCAATTAAACCCAGTCCATTTGGCAGAGTGTGTAGAACAGATAGGAAGGAAATAGCCGAGGAATCTCACCACAGCATTTGGGGGGGGGAAGGGGAATACCAGGAGAGAATCAAAGAAGAAAAGGGCGACTGTCCGTGGAGGAGAAGGAGCGCAGGATGGGGGAGGAGAAGGAGAATGGGGGTAGAAGTGCTGAAATGAATGTGTAATTGTGGTACTGTGGCTCGAGGGACAGGTTGCGGTGCATTTTGCTCCTGCATGGAGGAAACCGATAGGGCTGGAATTCCATTGGTTCTGTTGTGCGCAGCCTGCAGCTACTTCACATATAATAGAAACCAGAACCTATTATAGTGCTACACCAGCTTACCACCTAAAACCCACTCATTTTCAACTGGAGTAAATGCTGATACACTGTTAAAGAGCTCTTAACTCTGTACTGAACATACTGTGAATTTGGAATATTATTGTTGGCAACAGGAATTAGTGCATCGTAGTAACGTTTGCCCGTTTTAACACTCGTTTACCTCATTTACAGATGCTGTTCATAATAAAAACACTCCAATTTATATACTTTATATATGTGATCTTTTATTTTATAACATAATAAAATAATATTTTATAAAAGATACTGATCATTTGTCTTTGATCATTAGAGGAGACTCCAGACCCTGTTAGAACAGACGGAGGTAAACAGTAAGAAGAGGAATTTCTCATTCTGAAGATCCTCGTGAGCTTTATTCCAGATTTCTCCTGGACGCCCCCAGGCAGCACCTGGATGCGTTCGATTCCATTAGCAGCACACCTGATTTTACATCATTAAGCACTGATTTACCAAAGCAGGTGTTGATGAGAATATAAATAATACCAGACTCCCATGAGGAGCCTTGGAGATGTTTAATGGACACAGTGATGGAAAAGCATGACCTTCAGTAGGAACGTTCTTATTATTGTGTTTATTGTACTGAACTCGACGTTACGCAATCAGTTTTTAAACAACACAGAACATTTCAGCAACAAATGACAAACTCCCTTATGAATTATGACGTTATCTTTGTGTTTCTCAACCCTGGTCCTGGAGGCACCCCTGTCCCCATTAGTCCCCCAACATTGATTCAACTAATCCACTCATTAACAAGCCCTTTCAGAGCTGTGTAATTATTACATTTTACAGATGTTTTGTGATCAGTTTTATGTGTTTAGTTATATCACCTCCATCTCTCAATATAAAGAAAATAAAGATAAAAGTCAATGACAACAAGATGAAAGTTGATTTTTTTTATCATATAAAAATGGTCACTGTTCAAATACTTATGACCCGGACTGTTTGTAGAACCATTGCCTTTACTAAAGAACTCCTGAACCCTTTTTTGAAGAATTGCAGGATTCAGGATAACTGGTCTTCTGTTGTTTCATCACAGCAACAGCAAGTGTTCTCAATCAGGGAGACCTTTGCACCCAGATCAATGCTCATTTTTCCTCCTTTTGATTCTATCGAACCACCTTGTTCACAGATACCGCACCTCAGAGGCTCCAGCACCAGTTTTTGTCATCTAGCCTAAAGGCCTCAAACCTCGTCCTCTCTCCAAGGGCATTCGTCTCATTGTCCAATTACCGGACAATCCAACAGATCTCTGACGAGCATTTGTATGCAGTAAACATGGCTCACCTCGACAGTACGCCGCCCTCCGCTGCAATTAATATTTCGCACAATCTGTCGATGAGTAGCGACTATTATTGCTGAGCCAAGCCTGTCAGGCACAGGGCTCTGCGGAGGCTCTGAATGGAGGAGTGGAGGAGAGAAGCTGAAGCTCCAGGCCTAATTCATCACGTCCCATAGCCTGTTTCATGTGGGTCACCGTGGGGGAGGGAGTGGGTTTAGTGCTGCTGGGACCGTGCCTCAATTCAAAGCCCCAGGTGTATAAACAGCAAGAGCCGAGAGTAATGATTTAGGCCAGACAATAACTCAGACCAGGGATGCCAGCCTCTGCCTCTGCAAGGCAACAGTGACACCGTGCTAGCAACATGAGCCACTGCAGCATCTCCACTGACGACCTCCCGAGGAATGATGCTGCAGGATGTTCTGTACATACTTTGAGGAAGACCTTCAGGAAAGTTCTGAGATCTCCTTAATACCCCTGCAGTTCTGGACAACAGTGCCCTAACTTTCCATGACTGTATATGATGGAATCTATAGTGGATTCTCTCTGATCAGGACATTAGATGATTGTGTGGATTAGGATCCTTTTTGATATTGTCAGAATATGGAGTTGAGACATTTTCCAGATTTGATAAAAGCAAAGCTTTAGTCCTGAGCTTCTGAACGATTTTGCTAGTTTTTCATTGCTTTGCTTTTCATTCCTGTTCATTCCATTCTTGAAAGAGCATAAATCAAGACCAGAAAGAGATTTCATGTCTTATTTTTCCTTACATCCAGCCATCCATCCATCCATCCAGCCATCCAACCATCCAGCCATCCGTCATTTGCTGCTTACCTGACTGAAGTCCTGATCACGGCGACAGCAGCCTTAGTGAAGAGGCCCAGACCTCCCTTATCCCAGTCACCTCTTCCAGATCTTCTGGGAGGATACCAAGGTGCTCCCAAGCCAGTCGAGAGATCAAATTTCTCCAGCATGTCCTGGGTCTTCCCAGGGGCCTCCTCCAGCTTGTACATGCCTGGAACACCTCACCAGGGAGGAATCCAGAAGGCATCAACTGATCAACCATTCAAATGATGATGATGATAATAATAATAAGTATAAAATGTCAGTTTACATATGATTAATATAAAATCAAACTTTTTATGTATGAAAGTATGAAGAGTGCGTCTGATGAAGGACAGTTCTTATCTTGATTTTTGTTCTATTCAGATCTTTTAGAACCCGAGAACCGCACTTTGTGCGCAGTATTCTAGGCTTCGTTACTCAGGATCAGAGTCACCTACAGACATGATACACATGTCATCATAACAAACTGCAAACTAACACTGACACATAAGTAACAAAAATAATAAAGGATATTCTGGGCGATCAATGTCCAGGATTTCTGCGATATATAAGTGCTTTTCAGTCCTTTTAGGTGCAATTGCAAGCACCAGTGCCTCACATGTAGTCAACTGCACTCCATTATTTCTGCATGTTTAGCTCCATAAGACAATTTCTCAGGCTTGCATGAGTTCAAGCCATGTTTGCTTTGTGGTTTTATTTTTCGTGTGTTTCTTCATGAAGGTAATGAAACATCCAGCACACAGCAGCCTTGTTACTCGACACAGAGTGACTATATATAGACAGATCTTGCAGTGTCATATGAACAATTGCCATGGAAACAAGTGTCACAGTATCCCATATTGCTATGCCACTATCCACGGCCTAACATTCCTCTGGGAGAGATACGGCACTTTCCACAGCTAGGAACAAGCTTTCAGCACCAAAACACTACGAGTGCAATTAAGAATATGCATTTACGGAGCTGTTATACACTTTATTATTATGAACTCACTGTCCACTGAGCCCCACTGTATTATACTGATACACACTGTCACCCACCTGTTGTCCTTTACTGTATGTAAGCCACCCTTATGCCATTCATCAGTGGTCAGTTAACAGGTTCAGCAGATGAGTGGTTGATTGTATTCTTATTTTATTTTCTCAAATAAAAGGCTTTGTTTGAAGAGATTAAATCCCAGTTAGACCTTGTACATTAGGTTGCATTAAGCCAGTGAACTGATGCTTGCTTTCTGGGTGATTTTAATTTCCATCTAATAAGATCACCATTCTCTTGAAGGAGACACAGGGAATAGCCAATCAAAGCAGATCTTATTTACATATCAGAGGCTTAAAGGCAGAATGAAAAAAGCCTGTTTGAGTCTAAGGATTAACCTTGATTAACCCTGACGTGAATAATCCAGTCCAGAAAGTAAAAATCCACTCCGGGAAGCAGAGCTGCAGCAGAAGCAATCAGAACAACTGACTTTCTGGACCTGGACTGCTCCTGGGATTAAATAACTGTTAGAAAAGGGCGTCAAACCTTATTATGACCAATGTTGTGCAAAAAAAAAAAAACAACAACCCAAGACCACCTTTTAGATTGTCTAAACTAGTCTTTGATGGTCAAAGCGGTTGGAAAGCTGGTCAATCTGGTGAAAACATACCCTATGCTGGTTAACCAGTTCTTGACCAGCATAGTGTACATTGCACTTGATTGTGGTCATGCTTGGACATCCTTTTGAATTAGTGGTCAACCAGCTTGGTCTTGCTGGTCATGTCAGTGAACAAGCATGGTGATGCTGGTTGTGACATTTGACCAATATGGTTACTGTGGCCATGGACCATTTTGGCCATGATGTTCATCAGATTTGTTCATGCAATTCACTCAAGCTCAGTCAAACTGGTTGTTTAGTTTGGCCAGGTTGGTTATGCTTGTAGTGAAAAGTGTGCTTTGGGCCTTTTAACACAGGCGGAAATGAAGCAGGGTTATGGTGCACCCTACAGGCTGCTTTTGGTACTACAGCTTACAGCCTGAAGTAAACAGTTATAGTGGCCCCCTACAGGCTGCCTGTGGTACTACAGCTTACAGACTGAAATAAACCAGCGTTATAGTGGCCTCCTACAGGCTGCCTGTGGTACTACAGCTTACAGCCTGAAATAAACCAGCGTTATAGTGGCCCCCTACAGGCTGTTTTTTGGTACTACAGTTTACAGCGTGAAATAAACCAGTTGTAGTGGCCCTCTACAGGTTGTCTGTGGTACTACAGCCTATATCCTGAATCAAGGTTGGTTGAATTTGCTGGCATGCTCCATTTCTTCTCTTACTTTTCTGGGAGTCCTCTCAGTCAGGCAGATGTTTACAGCTGTTCCCCTGGCATGGAGAAGAGCCCTGTTGGAGCTGGATGGGTGATCTGAGTCTTGAGTGTTGTTGCTCTGGGCTTCCGGGACTGCAGTAGTAAGGTAAGGGGGGGTTCTACAGTTCTACCAGTGGGTCGGCTCTTTATTCAGGCTGGAGCAGAGTTCCTCACTGTCCTCACAGCTACACCGTGTCTGTAGATCAGCTGAGAGCTTGAGGAGAACTCATATGGTTGGGTTCCTCTGCCAGATACAAAGGAGCAGCAGAGCCTGGAGCAGCTGCAGATCTTCAGAAGACTGCATGCCCCACATTCCCAAACTCTGGAGCATGTGGACCTGTGTCCTTCAGAGGGCTCCGAGAACATTGAGGACAGTGTAGAGTCTCAGGAGAGTCCCTGCTGAGGCTGGTCAGGTTGGATGAGGTGGTTGGCCAGTTAAGTTCTTGTCCAGCTTAGAGTATGTTCTCATTTGTGTGTTTGATGGTTTGACTGGTCAACCTGGCCAAAATGCAGAGCCAGTATGACCAAGCTGGTCAACCGGCATGACTAGAGTAGATTGAAACCTAGTTAGGTTCTTCACTGTATGTTTCTGTAGCAGATTGCATTTTATTATCCTGTTTAGAAAGAAAATGTATATCATGCAAAACCATATATTTATTTATATATATATATATATATATATTATTATTATTATTATTATTATTATTATTATTATTATTATTAATAAAATAATACATAGGTCTTCACTATATGTTTCTGTAGCAAATTGCATTTTATTATCCTTTTTAGTGCATTTAAATAATACAAATCCTTATTTCATACTTAATGTAAAATTAAATATAATAAAAAAGACAGTTAGTTAGGTCTTCACTGTATGTTTCTGTAGCAGATTGTATTGTATTATTCTGTTTAGAAAGAAAAGTGCATTTAAATCGTGCAAAACCATATTAAATACTTATATATACACACAATTATAAAATATAATACCTAGTTAGTTTCTGCATTTGTTGGAGTAATTGTCTCTACTCTCCAAGACTTTCTACTAGAATTGCTGGGCTGTGAGGATTTGATTGCATTCAGAATTGAGGTCTGGATGTCGGATGATCAGCAACCCAACAAAAGTGCTGGATGAAGCTCCATCATTCCAGAGAACACAGTTCCACTGTTGCGCAGCTCAATGCTTGTTTTTCTGCTCCAGAGAGTCCTGTTCTATTGGCAGAACTTCTCAGTAGGGAGTAGACAAGCCGTGTTTTAACACGTTAACATGTTCTGTAAACACGGTTCAGTCTGTCATACTGTCACGGGTGGGTTAATCCAATCCTAGTGATTTTGCTTCCAAAAATAGTAATTATCTGTGACATTTCGGTGAACACCGAGAAAACTACAGGGTGTCAATATTCATCAATGTTATTGACTAATTGCTGGACACAGACTGATTTCTTCCACTGTTTCCTTTTAGGACCGGTGTGTTTCTGACGGCCAGAGGTGGGTAAAGTACAGCCTAGATATCTTTTGAATTTTTCTCCTTTTCATTTTTAGAATTTCTATTTGGATTTTTACTAAATTGTAATGAAATCTGGGGGGGAGGGTCTGAAAAAGGCAACCATAACTAACCTCTGGAATCGTAGGTTAATTTAGTAGTTTGACATACTTTTATTCACCATAAAGAAAGAAACGTATGTATAGGAGACAGTCACACATACCAGTTGTGTCCTAGGCTACTCAAATTTGTCTTTATTTCAGATGTAAATATTAACAGAACCCAAATCAATGAATTTGACCATGTTCTGATCAAAAATGTACTTGTGCCTACAATATTTATTATTTTATAAGGAATAAAAACACTTTGTCAGAGTGTTTTGAGCTGAAAATGCAAAAACTAGTATGTAATTATTAAATTGACTATTTTTTATCATCAGTATTATCAGTAGTATCAGACTTTCAGTCTGAAAATTTAACCCTGTGAACAAAAAAGAGAGCAAACAGATCCTCATTTTCCTCCCAAAATGTCAGTGACATCATTAGCCCCGCCCCCTCATTTCATTTTGTTATTGTATGTGGATTATGTGTGTAGGTTACTCTGATCCTGAGATATGAAGCCTTGTAAACAGCATGTACCTCCCCCACAAAATGCGCTACAGGTCAAGGTGTACCCGTCCACGGCAATGCTGAACGTTCTACAACAGCCATGTTCTACAGTGGGCAAGTCTCAGCTCAGACTCTGGCACTTTAGATGTGATATCAGAGCAAATCTGTCACAGAGATGGATGAAAGTCTTCTCCAAAGAGAGAGCAAGTCTCATCCAATGTCAAGCTGAATTTAGGGTATTACCAGCAAGACCAGAAACACCAAGTTGGTCAACCAGCATGACTAAGCTGGTTGACCATCACGACAAGCAAGTCCAAGCTGCTCAGTCATCGTGACCAGGATGCACAAGCTGGTTGACCAGCATGACCAGCATCAAATGCAACATACACCATGCTGGTCAACCACCTAGCTTACCCTCATAGTGTGTTTTTGTCTGGAAGGCCAGAATTTCAACCACTTTGACCATCAAAGACCAGCTTAAACCATCTGAAATCAGCTATAGGCAACAACTGGTATTGGACTGGATGTTTCAACAGGGTTGGACGAGTGTAAAAGGATCAAGTCCAGTTTTTTTGGAAGATCTGGGAGATAATGGACTTTGATTTTGAAATTGCAATTTCGAGGCATATTGGTTTTCAATACAAATCGGTGTGTGTGTCATTTGTAATGTGGACATCTGGTGACTTAAGGGGACTGAATATTTATGTGAAGGTATATATATAAGCTATAAATCTACCAAATGTCCAATGTTTCTTGTACTTGTAACGAGGCCTGTCACAGTAATCATTTTTGCATTGGTGCCCATTGTTTACTTGGTGAGGAGAACCCATTAACACGATCAAACCAGTATATTGTCTCTTTAAAAACAGCATTTTGTCCTCGTATCAGTGACACAGACTAGTTTTATTGATCTTAACATTAAAATATTGTTTATCACAGTTATTTCTGTTCTGTGCAGGTTGCCATGGAGTCTTTTGGGCGACAGGAGTTTTTGCAGTTTCTGGCGGAGGGATGCATTTTACCCACCGCACAGCAGGGCCTGGAGCAGGTGTGGCAGCTATTACTGGTCTGCCTGCTGTGTCGCATCATCTGCAGACTGGGTGAGAGAATCTGTTATCAGGCCTTTAGTCTCACTAAGGAGGTTTTTGGGTGGCCCCGTCTGTATTTTTAGCTCCCACAAAAAGAGAAAATGATCAGCAGATTAATCCTTTATGACAATAATCATTAACTGGAAACCAAACCGGTCCAAAGAACTCCACTCTTGTAACAGGGAGACATGTTTCATAGACAGTGCATCCAGGAAATATTCCCAGCACTTCTGTTTTTCCACACTTCATGTTACAGCCTTATTCTGTATTTCTTTCCCCTCAAAATGCTATAAACAAAAATAGAAGTTGTCACAGCCTTTGCTCAATACTTTGTTGAAGCACTTTTGGCAGCAATTACAGACTCAAGTCTTTTTGAGTTTGATGCTACAAGCTTGGCATCGGTTGTAGGGACGGTTTTCCCATTCTTCTTTGCAGAACCTCTCAAGAGCTTCAATTGGATGGGGATCGTCAGTGCACAGACATTTTTAGATATCTCCAGAGATGTCAAATCAGGTTCAAGTCTGGGCTCTGGCTGGGTCACTGAGGGACATTCACAGAGTTGTCCTGAAGCCACTCCTTTGTTATCTAGTCTGTGTGAGGGTCGTTGTCCTGTTGGAAGATAAATCTTCATCCCAGTCTGAGGCTCAGAGCGCTCTGCAGCAGGTCAATGATGTCTCTGTACATCACTGCAGTCCTCTTTTCCTCAACCCTGACAAGTCTCACAGTTCCTGCTGCAGAAAAACATACAATCCTGTCTTGGAGGTCTACAGACAATTCCTTAGACTTCATGTCTTGGTTTGTGCTCTACTATGGGACCTTATATAAACAGGTGTGTCTTTCCAAATCATGTCCAATCAACTGAATTCACCACAGGTGTCCAATCAAGCTGTAGAAACATCTACCCCCCCCCTTGTAATAACATACAATACTCCTGACACTACAAGGCCTCCTCCGATACGTGATGCTCTTGCATCCATGCTAGGCAGTCCGTGCACTCGAAGAAGCGCACCGGGGGTCCCGCTCTGATAAAACAGCTGGTGTGTGATGTGTAGAGAGAGCGCCATCTACCCACCCAGAGAGACTATGACCGTTTAAACACTCCAGCAGCACTGCTGTGCCTCATGTTCTCATACCAGCACAACATACACTAACACAACAACTCGGTGTCAGTGTGACTGCAGTGCTGAGAATGACCCACCACCCACATAATAGTTGCTCCGTGGTGGTCCTGTGGGGTCCTGAGCATTGAAGATCAGGGTGAACGGAGGAGAATAAAGTCTGCAGAGATGGAGCTGATGGAGTGTGTACAAAGTAGAGAGAAGAGTTGGTGGTCATAATAAAGTGACTGGACAGTGTATCTGTCATTTTTTTTATGACAAAGGTCTGATGACCTCTGCTGATTCTGTGCTCAGGTCAGTAAGGTCAACTAATTGTATTCTTTCTGACAGGTATCCCAGCTGACATGAAGCACCTGAGTTCCATAGCGCAGGGTTTCTATGTGCTGTATGTGTTCTTTGAGCTGCACATGGTTTGGGTGATCATCCTCGGCCTTCTCTGCTTCCTCATCCTCTTCCTCTGCCGAAAGTCGAGCAGCCGTGGAGTTTTTCTTTCGCTCGCCATCCTCGTCTACATGCTAATGGGGTGTGTACTCGATAGACTGTACATCTGCACTCGCAGTTCTGAGTCTGACCAGAGAAAAGCTGTTGGAGGATGACGTTTCCTTTGTGAATTAATAAGGATTGTGATCTTTACAGAGAGCTGCATATGATCGATGCCGAGACTTGGCATAAGATGAGGGGTAAGTAATACTTGGGTACACTCTAAAAGATGTTTCTCGGGCAGGTAACTCGTACAACCCGAGATCCACCATTTCCTAGGCTTCGTAACTCGGAATCAGAGGAACCCACGGACATAATACAAATATATCAAACCAGACTTCAGATGAATCAGTGAGTCATTGAGTTCAGAAAACAGTGCATGTTTACTGCTCTGTCCACATGTACATAACAGACCTGCATATCTGACCCAGATATTTGGTTATGGAGGAACATGAGAAGGGAAGGGAATTTCAGAATAAAAGTCCTGAGTAGGGATAATACTGATGCGTACATAATGAAAAATGAAGGACTTTCAGTTTGTTTTTATTTGATGTATTTACATTTATGGCATTTAGCAGACGCTCTCGACCTACAAGGTTACTCATATTACAGAGGTGGGTCAGAGTAGTATTAGGAGTCTTGCCCAAGGACTCTTGTTGGTGTTGCACAGCATAGATGTCCAGACTGGGAGTCGAACCCCTGTCTCTCCCACATGGTGTGGTGGATGACTGGTGGTTTTATCTGTTGTGCCACACCAACCACCACTTTATCAGGTTTTTGTTTTTGTAAATGTCCTTGTCAATGTAATCATTACGAATAGTTGATCAACATCGTTCCATTTTCAGCTCAAAAACATTCTGGAGGATCATTTTCCAACAGGATAAAGTGTTTATAGTCCTGACAATACAAGGAAAACCTATTCATGGTTCTTTTACACATCAAATAACCCCTTTTTTCTGATAACCTACAGAACATTTTCATGAAGCATCAAATTCATGCGTGTGAGACAGAAATGGGCTGTTTTAGTAAACACATTCTAAGGCAGTGGTTCTCTGTCCTGGTTCTGGCACTAACCCTTGTTATAGAAAAATGTTCTACTGACTGTTTTCATGCATGAGCAGACCTTCAGTACTTTAATTAAATGCGCTTATGAGGTGTTGGCTCTCACTCTCTCACTCTCGTGTCCAGGCTCCCAGATGGTGGTGGCCATGAAGGCCATTTCTCTGGCCTTCGACCTCGACCGAGGAGCTGTGTCCTCCTTTCCCACAATGCTGGAGTTTATGGGCTACATTTGCTTTGTGGGAACGGTCATTTTTGGCCCATGGATTAGCTTCAGCAGTTACAGAGATGCTTTGGATGGCCGTAAAATGGTAATTTCTTCATATGTGTAGGTGGTCTGTTGCTTCTGGGTGCTTGGTGGCTTTGTGAATGTGGGATTAACCTACAGGAAATAAGTCCCATGTTTCAAGAATGTTCTGAAACCATAATAATGGCTTGCATCACAATGTTAATAGAACCGACCAAGCTGGTCAACCAGTTCAAACCATCTTGACCAAGATGGTCTACCAGCTAAACCAGATTAAAACCCAGGCTGGTTTCTTACCCAGCATTCCCAGATAGCAAAAAAATGCATTATGGGAAGATCTAAAGTAACTTTCCCCGTACTTGAACATTTTAAGAACCAAACTTGGAGAACAATAATATAATGTTCTACTTAGCAGACATTTATTGCATTCAATAAAAAGCCCAAATTTTAAATAAAGTAGAAAAAGTGTTCTATAATTCCAGACTGTAGTTCATCTGTTTCTCTACATCCTTTATTCTCCTCCTTTCACCCTGATCTTCAATGCTCAGGACCCCACAGGACCACCGCAGAGCAGCTGTTTTGTAGGTGGTGGGTCATTCTCAGCACTGCATGTTTCTGCAGTTTGTGCTGGTCGTCCTCTAGTCCTTCATCAGTGCTCACAGGACAGTCAGCTGGATATTTCTGGTCGGTGGACTGTTCTCAGTCCACCTGTGACACTGAGGGGTTTAAACACTCCAGCAGCGCTGCTGCGTCTGATCCTCTCATACCAGCCCAAAACACACTTAACACACCACCACCGTATCACCGCATGACCCACCACCCACATAACCTTTGACCTTGACCTTTGAAGAACAGGGTGAAAGGAGTGGTGTGTGTTCAGTTATGCAAGTGGTCTTGCTTGTCTGCAGAGTGTTTCTTGGTTTGGGAAGATTGCTTTAAGCTTCGTGAGGAGTCAGGTTTGCCTCGTAATATCCACCTGCGTCGCCCCCTACCTCTTCCCTTACTTCATTCCAATCTACGGAGACGGGCTTCCTCGCAGGTCAGATCCGTGTGTGTCTGTGTGACCGTGTACGATGTATGTGTGTACAACGTGGATTTAAGAAGAGTTTTTCTCTGTCGTTCGTTCTCAGATGGCTTCATGCCTACGAGAATGCCGTGTCCTTTCACTTCAGTAACTACTTCGTTAGTTATCTGAGTGAGACAACCATTGTTATGGCTGGAGCTGGATTCTCGGAGCACAAAGACCACCTGAAATGGTCAGTGAAGATGACATCATTTTCTCTTTTACTCCTTCCATCTCTCTCTCTCTCTCTCTCTCTCTCTCTCTCTCTCTCTCTCTCTCTCTCTCCTGCTTACTGTACAGTCTGTCACTTTCCCCTCATTCACAACATAAAAGGCACCTCTGTGGAATAAACCTCATTACTGAGTCATTAGCAGTGTTGGGTTTGTTCCAGCACCTTCTGCTGAGTTCTCCAACAAAACCTTCACTCGCTTTTCTGACGGGTTTATCTGGCCACGTTTTGAAATGGATATCGGTCAGTCACAGTTCCTGTTACTTGGCCTTTAAATTAAACACACTGTTTTTCCTTTCATGGTGGGATTGTGCTTTGATTGGCTAGCACCCAGTCTGCCCGTCTACCATCTCCAATAAGCCTAGTCTTCATTTTTAGTCTTTATATGTTCATTTTTCTCACAGAGTAGCTGTTTTTTAAGGTATTTTGAGATATTTTCCTGATGCACAGTATTTATCATGGTTTTTGGACATGCAGACGATATGCATGTCAGTAACTATTAGGGTCAGATTGTAATGTAAGGACATTAGCACTAATTACACTCTCTGTAACGAAGTGTTCTTCTTTAAGCACTGATACTGTGAAAAACTGTACTCCCCTAATCCTGTTATTTCTCCTCCTTTCTCTGATCAGTAAGAGAAACTGAAACAGAGCCCGTTAGAACAGAAATGCAGTAAAGAAGGAAAAGGAATTCCCCATTCTGAAGAAAGTAGTTGAAATCTTGTGAGCTAGTTTGAAGAACAAAGCTTGGTTCCAGATTTCTCCTGGACGCCTCCAGCCAGTGCCTGTATGTGTTCAGTTCCATCAGCAGCACACCTGATTTAACATCACTAAGCACTGATTTACCAAAGCAGGTGTTGATGAGAATATAAATACTAGACTGCCATTGGAGTCTAAACATCTCTCATTGGAGATGTTGAAGTGGGGAAAAAGTTTGCTTTAAATATTTATAAAAATATCTCCATTCTGTTTATATTTATATCTGGGATGAAGACCGATTTAAGTGTCTACTTTAAATACTTTTCTAATGTTTTGGTGATTAAAACTATGTCAAACTACAAAAACCATCCTTCTAACGGTTCTAACAGTTAATTCTAAACAGAATTAACGGGACTGTGGTCCTGTTGATATATTGCACAATAATTTGATGTAATTATTGTTTTGTTTTGGTTTATTATTATTATTATTATTATTACTATTATTATTATTTGTTGTTGTTGTTTTTGTTTTTCTCAGCTAATTAATTTAACCTGTATTTTTTGTATAACATACCTGAATACAACACTTTCTTCTGACATTTTCTTTCTGTATATGTGTATTTGTTTGTTTTTATTTATAAAAAACATTCTATAATTATTATAACATAAATTTACAAAACATTACATTTTGGAGGCAAGATACAGTCATCAGTATGTATGTCCCTGAAAATGTGATTGGTCAGTAAAATTCTCCTGGTTTGTAGGGATATTATGGTTGCGAGACCACTCAATGTTGAATTGCCCAGGTCAATGGTGGAAGTGGTCACGTCGTGGAACCTGCCCATGTCTCGCTGGTTGAACAAATGTAAGCGTTTTGATACATGCTTCTGCTGTTGATGAGCTGTATTTGAGTCACATCCCTTAACTGTACATCATAGCAGGCTTTTCGTATTTGTAAACTGATATCAATTTCTGCAGATGTCTTCAAGAGTGCTCTCAAACTCGGTACATTTCCTGCCATCTTGGTCACATATACAGCCAGTGCTCTACTACATGTGAGTATGGGTCTGTTGATCGCTATTTGAATGACGGTTTGTGGTTATCATTTTATGATTTTTATGATTAGAACATTTATTAATGCAGTTATTAATTATTATTTTGGCCCAATCAGTCCATATTGTAAGGCAAGGCTTTAATGCTCAAATCTGGTTCTAACCCTAATAAAAGCATGTGCCACATATGACACTGACTCCTGTTAGATGAGCTTCGCTAGAAGTCACAGCTGTTCATCTAGAGACCCCTGGTGGTCAGTATAGGGTTTTCTAAAGCCAGAGTCATTTGGAAATGTGAAACGGTGATGCATTTCTCTAGATGTGTTTAGATTTCTGAAAAGAATAAACGGACATAATCGCACTCTACTGCTCTGCAGGGCCTCAGCTTCCACCTGGGCGCTGTACTGTTGTCTTTGGGCTTCATCACCTACGTGGAGCACGGTAAAACCTGGTTTACAACTCATTCAAACCTTCAAGTCTACGTATGTTGTGGGGGATAACCAGTGTTTATGTAATAAAGAAATATCAGTATTTACCAAAAGTCCAATATTGATATCCGGTAATACGACAGCATAACATGAATGAACTCAAAAATATCATAAGGGCCATTATGGCAAAAGCCAAAATGGGAGTTCTTGGCCAATATTGGTCTTTCATTTATCAGTTGCGATGTATAAGCATGAAAACAAATTGAAATTGGAACGAATCCACCTGGATTAGTATGACCGAGAAGTACCGTATTCAGTATTCACACCCCTTGAACTTGTACGAGAGAGAGCAACACGAGTAATTGTGAAGTGAAAATAAAATCTCTGAATCAAAGTTGTTTAATATTGCGCTTTTTCCAATGAAAGGAGCTGTCACAAAGCAGCTTTACAGAAATCCAGGTCCAAGCATCTTCTGAGCAAGACAGTGGGAAAGACTGGGAGGAAGAAACTTTGGGAGGAACCAAGGCTCTAAAGGAGAACCCATCCTCCTCTGGTCGACAAATAAAAACAAATTTGCTACCCCAAAATAAAATCCAGTGTCTTCGGAAAACTGCATTTGGGAGTCACCCAATTAATAAACGGAGTCCACCTCTGTGTAATTTATTCATAGTATAACTACAGCTGTTCTGTGAAGGCCTCAGCATCATGAAACCCAAAGAACACAACAGACAGGTCAGGGGTCAATTTGTGAAGTGTAAGTGCGGGATTAGGTTATAAAGAAATCTCCCAAACTATGAACATCTCACAGAGAACTGCTCAATCCATTATCTGAAAACGGAAGGAGTATGGCACAAGTGCACACCTAACAATACATCCAGCTAAACTGACAGCACTAGAGAAGCAGCCAAGAGGCCCATGGTCACTCTAGAGGAGCTGCAGAGATCCACAGCTCAGGTGCGAGCATCTGTCCACAGGACAACGATTAGTTGTGTGCTCCAAAAATCTAGCCTTCGTGGAAGTGTGGCAAGAAGAAAGCCAGTTTGGAGAGCAAGCCATTAGAAATATGTAAAGCGTTTATTGGGTCACAAATTGCCTAGTAAAGATGCAGCAGAATGAATGAAATGGATGTTTTGTAGCCCAGCCTCATCAAAACATTCCACACTATAAGAGTGCATTAAAAATATCATTAAATGCACTATACTAGTGTGGCAGACATCTTGGCATGGAGTTGTAGAGGTTCCTAATGGTGTGCTGTGACAATCCATCCCAATGCGGCTTGAATGTTCTCACTCAGTTCCTGCAGATTTTGCAAAATTGCACCCTCACCATGACACCAGGCCTTCTGGACGTGTGATATAATGACGACCAACTGTTTTTCATTCACTGTTTTCCCCAGTTCTGAGAAAGAGACTGGCAGCCATTTTCAGTGCCTGTATCCTGTCCAAGCGCTGTTCAAGCGACTGTCATCATCAGAACAAAAAGGTAGACTGTTGTATACGCAGCCTGGCTTTGTATTAACTGATGCTGGAAGAGGGAGATGAATTGAGAACCTATTTTTATATTGGCATGTAAGGGGGGTTTAAAAAATTGAAATGGATTACATTAGACTCTTAAAGGGAACGTGATGAGTGAATGCATTGTACTTTAACGGTGTGTCTGAGTGCATTATTATTTTGTTTTTGTCTCCAGGCTGTTTGGGTTTATGCAACAAACCTGTTCTTCGGTGCATTGTCCATTTTTCACCTGACCTATCTGGGCTCTCTCTTTGACCTGGATGCGGAGGATGAGAAGGTTCAGTTTTGTTGTTTTTCTTGCATTACGATTGAGGACTGAGAGGAGAAAGCATGACTGTACAATCCAGTAGACTTTACTTAATTGATAAAAATACACTCATTAACAACAAATAATCCAGATAGAATTGCTGTGAAAACCAGCATGCAGTTCTGAATAGACTGGGTCTCAGCATGAGAGCCTAAAAGTGCTTCCTCCACTGCCGTAAGTAAAGGCTCTCAGAGGCTACTTTTGGGTAGTGTACCTCTTGGAGAAAGATTGGATGCACTGGAAGACATTTTGCCAGGTTGACAAACTTCGAGAGGGAGCGAATCATTGGACTTATGCCATGTGGTGTTGTAAACGAGAAACCTGAACTGCTACAAACCGGTGCCATATCATATCGTAAGTCTCAATCCAAGTGCTGTTAGGGATCTGTCGATGGTCAGGTCACTGGATTTATCACCAGTGGAGCATTCATGGAAGCAGCTGGATGCCAGTAGTGTGCAGGATCTACAGGTCCAGCTGCAACATCCATGGGTAATTGTGCTGCAGGATGGCATACGGAACTGTATCTCATCTTGTATGCAGGCTAGAGGCCCAGCAGAGTACTAGAGCCTACTTTTAGTTGTACAATTTATCCCAGTAATCTTTTAAATCACTTACATAAACTCACACATTGAAGTTTTGTTTCGATTCTTGGTGCATTACTCTTTTTATCAATTAGTGTTTATTAGCCTATTCGTACACTATTGTGAATCAAGTAGAGTAACAACTGATGACCAACAAACCATCAATAAATATTAAATAAGTTGGATATCACGTGTAGTCTGAGACTAACCTTTCTGTTTTTGTCTTCCAGGGTTACATGGCAAGTCACACCATTCAGAAATGGTCAGAACTAAACTGGGCCAGCCATTGGGTAATGTTGGGGTGCTGGGTTTTCTATTGGCTCATTTGAAGCCGGATGTGAAACTGGGTGAATTCGAGGACGTTTTTTATTCTTTGGACCAAAAGCCCAGCAGACTGTTCAGCTGATCAAGCATTGCAGAGATGTCTTGAGTTACATCGTTCATGCTGTCATACATTATATTGACATTGTTATACAGATCATTAATCCTATTTAACCCATCATGTACTGTATGCTGAAATAGTCATTCTAGTTTTTGTTACATTTTATACACTACCAAAACAACAATAAAGATATTTATTGTTTTCTAAATAATGTGATGCATGTCACCTGATAATCTGTTGTGTCCTCTCTCTTCACACAGGGATATGAATGCTAACGCAAAAGATGAGACACTTTTAGGTGTGCTGTTCAATCTAGAGGAAACCAAAGTTACAAAGTCCATCAGCACTGATCAATAAAAACAATTAAGACACAGGGTTTTGGCACAATAGGGCATAAACCTGCTTCCCCCACTGCCTTATAAAAAGGCTTTGGGAGGCTACTTTTGGGTAGTGAACCTCTTGGTGAGAGATCGCTGACATTTGCAGTGGTGTCCTGAACATGGAACTTCAACTACTGCACCCTGATACCATATTGTGTTTAGCAAGTCCAGGTTCTGTTTGGGATCTGATTGTGATACAGTTCATCTGGTGATCTGTTGTGTACGTCTCTCTCACAGCAAATGCTAATTAGATGTGCTGATAAATCTAGAAGAAATCAAAATTACAACACCCAGTTATTATACCCAATCATCAGATATGAATTACGACTAATGTGCCATTATGCAAAGACAGAAATGCCCACAACGTGTAACCAACACATTATTTTCATTAAAGATCAACACATACTTTTTCTTAATAGCACAATGAAATTGTGCTGATACTGTAAAATAGCCTTAGAAGAGAAATATGTCACTGATAATTATTATTCTTATAAATAATAATTAACAAAAAAGAGACATGATGCACCCCGTGTGGAACTGCCACAAAACATGGCAGGCAGATATGTAGGGGGCACATCATTGGACTGAGAGAATCGGGATGGTCATTTTAAATAATTCTTCACCATCTGACAAAGCCACCATTGATACCTGGACTGTGGTGGATCTACAGGCCCAGCGTAAGCGCCTGTGGTAGATGCGCTGCAGGATACCATATGGAACCTATGGCGCTACATGCCCAACCGTATCTCCATGGCCAACCATGTTTTTATATTGGCTTGGGTTAATAGATGTTAATTGAAAGGGTGAAATTCATGTTTTCATTTAACCTAGACCACGGGACCACCTGTTTAAAACTAGAAGCCTTAATGTCCCATAAGAAAACAGAACTCCTTTTTTTTTCTTTCCCAAGTGCTGACACTGAAAATATAAGAATGGCAGCCTGAACAGGAGCTTAAAAACAGTGTGTTTTCGTGAAAACATCTGTCTTAAATGTACATCCCAAACACGAGCATGAAAGATTAACGTCAGATGATCTGTCTCAACACAACATGTGTCCCTATATGTCAGACCCCATGTCAACAATCCGCTTACTTATGCTATCGTCACATTTTTGTTGTTATATATACTGATAATAGTTTGAATATTTGTTCTCTAGGTTTTTATTTATTGTACATTTTTTCCACATAGATTTTTCTGACAACAACCTCCCCCGGAGGATGGACCAGCAGACCATTAGAGAGTAGGGATGAGTGATACCACTGATTTCGCATTTAATCTGATACTATACTGATACCAATACAGATACGTTAAAGTTTTTGATTTTCAGCAATGACAGATGGTAAATATGAACAAAATCCTAACAGAAACTTTGACAAAAACAGTAATATTTTAAGTTTCAAATTTATTTGTTATTTGTTATTTTTTTCCGTCCACAGCAGAAATTCAATTCATTCACTTTTACTACAAGTACCACTTTTAATAAAGTTTAATAAAGGTGCATTATTGTTTATTTCACGATTTTTACAAAACAAAACTGTTCCTCACCAACCTTTACCCATTTTGGATTAAGTGATATTCTAATTTTTATACCTCATCCTAGTGTCAAAAAATAATATTTTTTATGAATATACATTTGGGTGTTCAAATTTCAGACTTTTTGCACTCAGGTGTTTTTTGTGCACTTTCAAAATGGCAGTTTTGTAACAGAAAGTTTGACAAACAGTAAATAATCTTTGAGTTTCCTTCCTGGATTCTTCTTATCACTTAACAAAACTTTTTTTAATTTATTAAAATCTGCTCACTTTTACTACAAGGCCTATGAATCCTGGTTTTATAGTCCACGCTTGTTTAAACAACAGTTGCCAATTTTGACCAAATCTGTGACTGCTGGCTGCCTGCACTCCTTTTCACTATTTCACTATCTTTCACTATTGTCCTGTGGCAGCAAAGGCAGAAGGAAAAGTAGTTCCTATACTTCATCATAAGTTAAGTAAGCAATCAGTTTTCTTTTTTGAGTTTTCATTGAGAGAATGCTACACATTCATTGACAGTTTGATCGTAAAGAAACTGGAGTCTGTTTAAAATGGTGACGATGGCAGAGAAGACAAAAAATAAACTACTGGACATTATAGCTGATGTCAGTCACTGTCATCAGCCACAAGAGGAGCCTTTTCAGAGTCAGAGGAGAGTGAAGGAGTCTGAAGTGAGAGGAGTCTTGAGTGAGAGCAGCAGTATGGGAATGAGCAGGGCATCTGGAGTGAGTGAAGGAGTGGAATGAGAGGAGTCAGTAAGAGGTGTCTGCAGTGAGTGAAGGATTCTGGAGTGAGAGAAGGAGTCTGGAGTCAGTGAAGGAGTCTGGAGTAAGATAAGGAGTGGAGTGAGAGGAGTCAGTAAGAGGTGTCTGCAGTGAGTGAAGGATTCTGGAGTGAGAAAAGGAGTCTGGAGTCAGTGAAGGAGTCTGGAGTCAGTGAGGGAGTCTGGAGTGAGAGGAGTCAGTATAAGGCATCTGGAGTGAGTGAAAGAGTGGAGTGAGAGAAGGGGTCAGTAAGAGAAGGAGTGGAGTGAGAGGAGTCAGTAAGAGGTGTCTGGAGTGAGTGAAAGAGTCTGGAATGATTTAAGGAGTCTGGAATGATTTAAGGAGTCTGGAATGATTTAATCAGTCTGGAGTGAGTGAGGGAGTCTGGAGTGAGAGAAGGAGTCTGGAATGATTTAATGAGTCTGGAGTGAGTGAAGGAGTCAGTGAGAGGAGTTACTCAGAGAAGGAGTCAGGGAGAGGAGTGCGATTAGTGAAACGGGCAGTGTCCGTTCATCCCGGATCTCGCGGGCGGGTGGCTGAAGTATCGCGAGATCTCCGCTCCTCACTACGTAATGTGCCGTGCTGCTTATGGCGGCGCTGGTGACGGTGCTGAAAGCTGTTGGGGTGAGTTTCTCCTCGTTCGTGTGTGAGAGTCACAGATTTAACTCCACGGTCAGACTGTAGACGTGTGCTGTGTGTGTCCGGGGCGGGGGCCGGGGCCGGGGCCTGGGATCCGGGTGGTATTTGTTCGGGGTGTAGGCCTGCGTGCGGGCGCCGCCTGCCCGTTAGCTCTGTGCTAACAGCGTTAGCTCGTAAATCACGTCGCCTGCGCGCGGCCCGACCGTGAACGCGCCCGGCCGCGTTTAGAGCAACTTTGAGTTGCTTTAACGCCGCTGTTGTTGGCCGGCTCGGGAGCGGACTGGGGCTACGGGCAGCTCTTTGTTATCCGACGTTTTAACAGGGTGCAGAACGTGTAACTTATTAAACACTCGTGGGCACAACAAGCTGCCCCGGCCTGGGGTCGTACTGGAGGGAGTGGTGTTGGAGACAGAGGGACGGGGACCGTCCGTTAACCGCGTTCAGCTCTAACGGACCATTTGAATTCAGAACATGTGCGAATCAGTGAACCGAATCGCGGATCGGCACCTTTGGGTGGTTCTGCTCTAGTTTGGCTACTTGGCCTCGCGAGCGTCTTCGGTTCAATGAATCGATTCAGTGACTCGTATTGCTAATCAAAACGTTTGGGAGTTTGAATCCGTGGCCTTGCGAGCGGGCTCGAATCATTGAGTCGAATTGTGAATCGGCACGTTTGGGTGGTTCGACTCTAACTTAATTTCGTTGTCTCGCGAGCGGGTTCGGTTTAGTGAGTCGAATCAAATTGTGAACCGGAACCTCTGAGTGGTTCGACTCTAGCTCGGTTCCGTGGCCTCGCGAGCGGGTTAGGGTTAGTGAATCGAATCAGTGGTACGAATCGGTACGTCTGAGGGTGGTTGAATCGCCACGATGCCCCATTTTGATCCGATTCGTCTGGGGTGAATCGATTCATCGAGGCCTCGGGAGGCGCGTGCTCGTTTGGCCTGGACAGCGCGTGCTGTTCAGCTGTGTGTGACGCAGCCGAAAACGGGGTACTGCGCGCGGGTGCTTTACTGGGCTCTCTGCTCACCCTGCCAGTCACTGGTAATGCGTAAGGTTCAGGGACCAGCTTAGACTGGTCGAGTGGGTTGAGCAGCTTGGTTCTTCACTATGTTCTTTGGTTCTGTGGAGCTTGAAGGTCTGGCTGGCCTACAAACATGATCAAATTGGCAAAGATTGGAGACCAGTGTGAGTAAGCATGGCCAAACCGGTCCACCAGTTTGATCCAGCAAGACCAACATCAAATCATACTCAATCTGTGCTTGGTTCTTCACTATGTTCTTTGGTGTTGTGGAGCTTGAAGGTCTGGCTGGCCTACAAACATGATCATCCTGGCCAAGATAGGAGACCAGTGTTAGTAAGCATGGCCAAGCTGGTCCACCAGTATGACCAGCAAGACCAGAATCTGTGCTGTTGACCTGCATGAGGTGTGTGTTCACTTGAATGACCACCAAAGTCCTGCTTGGACCATCGTACACTGGTCCTGCTGTAACACCCCCCCCCCCCCCCACACACACACACACACACACACACACACAGCCTTTTACAAAATCAGCTTTAATAGAGTAAAGTTACTTACAGTCTGTGCTTTTAAAAATTGTAAAAAGACCTTCCGATTAGTGATGGTCAGGCTGGAGTTTCCAGTCTGTATTTTAATTTCGAATGAAATCCAAGTTTCTATATAAAAGAAAAGCGATAGCTGTTATTTAAAGCTGAATTGTTGTATTCGGGTCGTTATCTACACAAATCTGCTTAAGATCCCGGGAGAAAAATAAAGCTCCTCTGATCAGTTGTGACCACAGTTGAGGCAGCTAACATTGGTAACCTTATTTTGGTGAAAGGCAGCAGGCTTTTCCTCTGTTCTTCTGAAAACAACGCTGTTATTGATGGACAGACATAGCAGACTATAATTAGTAACCTTATTCGAGGTGAGTAGCACACTTTAAAGGTTGGTGTAGGTTAGAGGGCAATGGCTCAGGGTTGATTTCAACATTGGTAAGAGGGGACCCCTCCCCTCTGCTGGTTTATATAAATTTATATAAACTTGACTGCCGTCTTGGATTCCCAGGCTGGGCAACACACCAAATATGCCAGGGGTCAGCAACCCAAATTTTAGGAAGACAGTTTGTCCCATTTCAGCTAAAAACCATTCGGTTACTGTTTGACCAGCTGTTCTACATTAATTCCAGCATTTAGAGCCACTAAAACTGTTACCTTAAAGATGAGTGTGATGCCAAACAACGTCATTTCTGTGGAATTATGCCGAGTTGTCTGACAACGACAAGCGCCTGAATGTGAAATTACAACTTTTAGTTCCCATCTGAGCTCAGTCTCTAAAACAGCTCAGGATTAAAAACAGCTAAACTGAAGTTTCCTCCCACACTGACCGTCTCTGCTCTCCGTTCACGGCTGACCTGAGCACATTACTGACTTCTGAGGAGAGACTTTCACCCAGACATACTGACCTGAAGCCAAATTACTCTTTAAACACATTCTGAATCACACACAAAATCTGATAAAACCTCCTGAACAGTTTGAGCAGATCTCTCCTCGAGGCATAACCAACAAGCTGATTGGCTTTTTGTTGAAGGGCTGGACTTTCAGTAAAACATCAAGCTGATATGCCTAACTTCTTCAAAAAGGGGTCGAAACAGACACACACACAAAAAAAAAAACAGGAAGGGGAAAAGGGTGTTTTCCCGTGTGGGATTCAGTGGTATTGTATTTTTGCCACCTCGTTCCAGTGTAATAATATTTTCAGTGTTTGAATTTTGGACTTTTTCTATTCATTTTCACACTTTCAAAATGGCATAAAAGGATGGATGGAAAACCCTTTGGAGTCTTAGGTCACACCACTTCCCAGGATAGAGCTTAACCCATTTACGAGTCTTGTTTTGATCATCGAGGGGACAGCATGGTTGTTTGTTGCAACAGGCTGTGACTATATTAAGTGTCGTCTTGCTGCCTTTTAAAAGCAGCCTTTCCTCTAACAATCTGGTGGTTCAACTGGCCAGATTTGAAAAGACAACCTTGACAAGTTCACCTGCAACTGGTTTTGTTTGTGTGTGATCTTAAGAGGATTGTTGGTGCAGTTGTTGCCCATTTGACATAAGCTCTAGGTTGGGATGGTGTTCCATAAATACACTTCTAGCTGGAGGTATTCTCAGAGGCTTGTTGATCTGCAGGACGGGTGCGTTCAAGTCAGCTGCCCTCGCTGCCTGTGTACAGGGCAACTGAGGAAACAGTATTTTTAGGCCTGTGGGTGAAGAGCTCGGAGTTTGTTACACAAAGGACTCAGTGGTGTAGAGTGACGTGACGGCTCTCTTAACATTGTTTTCTGTACAGTCATCGTTTCTGGGGGTTGGTTTTTGATGAAATCAAAGTTTACGTTAATCAAATCTGTTTTTGCAGGCAGTTGATTCTGTCTGTGGTGTTTTTTTTTAATGATGACTTGGCAAAATTTAGGCTGCGGCTAGTGAGACGTCAGCTGGGAGCTGGGGGTCAAAAATGGGTTTGTGAAATGTTAAAGCAGTATGTAGACTTTGTAATTTATGCTGAGTAGGGCTGCCAGTTAGTCGGTATAATGGACGAGAGCAACACATCCGAGTACTTTGCCTTTGTGTAATGTCTTCGTCCCTTTTTGGATCAAAACGGTTATTTGACTGGTGGTAAATACAAATTTCACAATTTTTAGATTCACATACTGAAGTTTAAATGGTAAAAATGCTGCCAAATAGTAAAGCTCCTCTGATGAAAAACATAACTAACATTTACTAACATTACTTTTGTGAAAGGCAGCAGGCTGTTCTTTTTCTGGCGTCCAAAACGACAATTTTATCGTTGTTTAAGCTTATCAAAAATGAGCTAACCTGCAGAATCAGCCACGGACAACATTCAAAACAACTTTGTTTCATGTTAATTGCGAGTAAAATTATACTCTCCATGTTTTGGCTGTTTGTAAACTTTTAATTGGAATATTTTTGAATTGATGTTTTACTTAATAGTTAATTTGTTAAAAATGTAGTAATCAGTTACATTGACCAGCTTTTAATCAAAGATTGTCTCCTGGAGCTGAAGTCCTGACCAATAAAAATGTGGTCTTTTTAGTTTGTTAGGTTGGTGTTGCCTTTTTAAACTTTTTTGCATTGCAGTATGTGAACTTTTGTCTACATTCTGCTGGGCTGCATCATATGTTGACACAGTTTGTGGACAAAACAAAAGTGTGAAAAACTGAAATGCTCAGTTTGGTTTTTGGAGAAAGTCATTTAGATGAGTTGACTAATCTGTAAAACAGTTTCTAGATGAATCCACAGAAAAGTAGTCAGCAGTCTGAATAGCCGGGCTTAGTGTTTAAGATGTACGTGGTCAGTTTTTAATCTTTATTCTTTCTTTTTCTCTCCGAACAGTATGAAGTGAAAAAGAACTGATTTTTGTACCATCTGAAACTCCTACTTCAAGTTCAGATCACTCAGAAGAAACAAATCAAGGAAAAACGAAGAACATCCCCTGAAAACGACCCAGTGGTGCAACAACTCTGAAGACAGACAAGCCGGAACTTCATTTAATGAAAAATTAAGAGTATACCAACCAAACAAAGAAACCAAAGATCTTCAAAAAACGGAAACGACTAGACCGAAGAAATCGAACATCAACGTTAACGGCAAAGACGATACTTGATCTGAGACAAGAAGTTTGTGCCTACTCAACAGCTTTGACAAAGCACACGTCCCAACGCTGCTCCAAGCCCTACTCATCCTCCCCGCACCTCCAACTCTTCTGGGGTGCGGAGAGGGCTGCTGTCTGCTAGTTTAACTTTCTTTCTCAGTTACCTCTGTAGCCCTCCTATTTTTTCGTCATTTCCACTCTTCATCTTGTTCAAAGTATTGTTTCCACACCTGCGTTTGCCTTTTTTTTTTTTCCTTTTTTTGTCCCTTTTTTTGTTCTTTTTCGTTATTAGAACGTGTGCCAGAAATCCGAAGTAAAAAAGTGCGTGCTTGAGCAAAGAATCGAAGAATTTGACTGTCTAAGTGAAAGCACCGTTCCACGACATCTAAGCAAGGTAGGTCCTTGTTCATGTTCTTCTGTTTTTATTGTTGTTTTAACAGTTATATTTTAGAACACGCCAATGCAGCATGAAATCTGCTGCATGTATAAACTCAACACTGCAACAGTTTATTAGACCCTTTAAACGATCATAAGGAGTTAAGTTCAGTGATTTGAGGTGTTTTTTTTTCCTCCATATAAATGCATGCTCGAACCTCTGATTTGTTAAACTGCGTCTGTACAGAAACAGGTTGAACAGCTTTGCACATAACTAAACTGAGGCCGAAGTGTCAGGTACAGGTGAAATAAATATGAAGTGTCTAGAAATTTGCATCTCCCAACTTAAACATGACTATATGTGTGTGTTTTATGAATCTGAAAGGGATAAAAAAATGACTTTTTAATAGATACTCATTGATTAAAACATGTTGCAGCAAGAAGTTTATCAAAGGGACTAAATCTGTGTGAATGTAATGATTTATGTAAGTGATTGCATTATAATATAGATAATGTTTAATAATAGAGAGGCTCTGGTACCCCGTTGAGTCATCCCTATCCTGGATACAAGATGAAGCATCCTATGGCACATTTGCCTGCAGATGTTGCAGCTGGGCCTGTAGATCCTGCACGACAAGTTGCCGAAGCTGGTGTCCTAACTGCTGTGATAAACACGACTGTACCGACCACGGAAGTGTTCTAATCTGGCCGAGACATTTCTGGGAAGCCCTTGCTGAGTTTGGGAACATTATCCTGCTGAAAATGCCAGTTGGAAGCCCTACCGTGAAAGCCATCACAACAGGAGCTGTTGGTGTCCCTCTTATCATATCGTATAACTGTCCTTGTGCCTTACACACTTGGCTTACCTGTAGCATTATTGTCCCAACACAGCCCTTAGGAACCGTGGCCCCATTTTGACCCCTACTGTGCAGCTTTGCTCACTGGCTGTTCTTGTTGCTTTTCTCCTCCCTCCTTTTTTGTTCTTTAAGTTTTACCCCACCACCCCTTCTCTTCCTGTCTTCACCTTTTACAGAAATCCAGAGGTGTCAGCTTCACTAAACAAAATAAGGGACAGGAATGTTTTAAAAAAATTGAGGGAAAAAACGTGAAGGGGGACATATAATCTTAGAAATTAGTAAACCTGTAATCTTGGTAACCCAGGTGTGGTAATTTGGCCTGAGTTGAATGGGAAAATAATGGGCAGTCCCTGGAAAGGCTTTGTAGAGTTTACCTTGCCTGCGTCGCCTCCTGCTGCGTTTGTTAGCGCTGACCTGAGCAGCACCTCCCCCGTTGGGCTCAGCCTGTCTCCGTACGGCCGATCCGTAAGTGCCACCCGTCTGCCTCTCACCCCACCGCCCTGCCTCCTTTTCTCTTTCTTTCCCCCGCTCTTTTCTCTTCCTCAACCCTAATTCGTCTTTCCATCGATACACCCCACTTTCGTTCCCCTCTGCACTGTCCGGCTTTCCATGACCCCACCCAGTTCACCGGGCTCAGAGACTAGCTTCGGCTCAGAGACGGTCAGAGAGGTGGCAGGCAAGGCCAGGGACGCTGTCTGGAGGAGTGGAGAGTCTTGGGACAAACACTTTGTCTTCTGAAAAGCCGAAGTAGGGCTGGATGATATGGACAAAAAAAATCATATCCCGATATATTTCTGCTGGATAGAAAAAAGCAATTCAATATATGTGGAAAAAATTAAACCCACGAAACTACATGAAATTTGATCATTTATTCTTTGTACACTTGGTCATCTTCATGCCAGAGCTCAGTCTTATCCTTCCTCACTAGTGTGTACGTTAATATCTATCTCCTCAGCCGAGATCCTGCTGTTTATGTCCTCATTTCAATATCACCCAGCCCGAAGTTGAAACCCAAGATCTAGTAATTGGTGCTCATTTAAGAGCAACCTCTTACTCTATGATTATTTGAGACAAAAATTTCAACTTTCCCTGAAAAATGACCATTTTTCATTGTCTGAACCAGACCTACTGTGACGGTGGGGGTGGGAGAGAGAGGCAGTTACTCCAAGAGGCTTCAGAAGAACAATTCTGAGACTGGAGAAGCTGATGTGCCTAATGACTCGTTCAGGCAGATTTCTGACGACTCAGAGAAAATTAGAAACCGAACACATTACTTTTCTGGGGCATTTGGTTTAAATTGTTTTCCAGGGTTTGCCACTGAATGACCCAGTGGTCGAGGCTGGTCATTCTGTGCCCTTTCCATGTAACCAACCATTTGCCATCGCTGTTTTGTAGAACCTTATTAGGCCACCTCTTGTAATCGATTAGTGGTTCCTTTGAGTCCCCCTGGCATGTTGTAGAACAGAACAATAAATAGAATTAGGTTCATACTTACCTTGATTTTGTTTCAGGCTTCATTCCTCTGCTGTCATAATGACCCTTCTGTTACTGTCCAGCTTCTCATTTTCCTAAAGCAGTATGTCTGATTGATATTAATGCATGTGAAGTAGCTACTATTGTATGTACACCCACTTCAGGGTGGGGGACTGATATATGAATACCTGAAAGAATATTGAATAAACATAAATAGGTTATTTTCCATTGCATGGTACCTACACTACTTGATTCTACGCGACTCTACTCACCATTTGGTTCCTGGTACGTGGTTTTGCCCACTGCCGCAGCTCCTTCCCCCTGCAGTGCAAATGATGACGTTGCAAAACACACTAAAGCAGTGTTTAGCAGTCCTGGTCCTGGCACCCCATGCTCTGCATATTGTAGAGCATCCCCACCAGGGACACTGACATGGTGCTGTGTTGTGTGTGTCGTGCTGGTACGAGTGGATCGGACACAGCAGCTACTCCTACCGAGTGTCTCCACCTTGTAGGTGTAAAGTCAGAGACGGAAGCTCATCTGTTTCTGCACAGTTTGTTGGTCATCTAGTCCTTCATCTGCAGAGAAACAGATGGACTACAGTCTGTGATTATACAACTACAAAGTGTTCCTGTGTGGTCAGGGATGTAGAAACAAGGACATGGTCAATATGTTATGGTTGATTAGTGACTGTACTCGCTGAACCCTTGTTTCCAGGAACCAGATTTGTCTGGAAAAGCTGAAAAGGTAGATTATAGTTGGGATGTGTATATACCATGCAGTGAAGAAGCCCTGTATGTAGTCTGTGTGTAGAGTACATGTATTGACAGTCAGTAAGAGAATACAAAATCTTACCCACAGTGGCAAAATAAACTGCTGTAAGCCTTCCTTGTGTTTGGCATGGGTTTAACGGGTTCTACATAGTCATCAACACCAGCCAGATTTAGATCATGCCCCTTTTTTCTCCTGTTTTTCGAGTCTCTTACATGGTTGTCTGCTCATAGTGAGTGTTTGTTTATGCTGAGATAATATTTTGGATCATTTTATTGTTATTGAACCCTTCTCCACCCCTCTCAGTTCCCTTCATTCCTTAAGAACTCGGTTGAAGATGGAGAGGACATGCACCGATGCATCCGCCCCTACTGTCGCTGCCCCAGCCCCTGCCCCCGCCCCCTCCACCTTCAGCCAACCGATCCCCCGCTCCGCCTCTATGTCCTGCCACACGTCTCGTGCGGCATCAGGAAAAAGGCATAAGCGTACCCCTTTGTATCAGAGATCTGTAAGTGGGCATGTTGGTGTGCTGCCCTGCCACTCTGACTGGTTTCGGACACTGGTTGACTCTAATTGCATGGTTTGTGATTGGTTTGTGAAATATTAACCAGCAGTGATGGATGTGAGGACTGAAGATTGTCTATAGCTGTTTGTATTTTTCTTGATTTTTCACTGTTTGTTTTTGAATCTGTGGCCTCAGTTGGAGTAAAGAAAATGGCCCCACTATTGCATGTGTTCACTGATCAACTGCCATACGTGTGAGTTCACGTCGCCCCTTTTGATGCATGAGTTTTCAGTGAAACAGCCAGAAGATGCTGGCATTGTTTGCTCACAACACTCATTACTGAAACATCAATACAGAGGCCTAACCGTATAACTCATTCGACTGAGTCTGAATGTCCTCCTTTTGTTCGGAACACCAGTGCAGGCAGATTACACTGGAAAACTGTGGTTCAGCTGCTGTTATCCAGGTTATATCCCTGCCCTCTGATTATGAAACTGCAGTGAGGAAGCAGGGGTTGCTCGTTACATTTCAACTGCTTGAAACGTAACCTACATGAACCGAATCCACATGCCAAACACACGAGGGGAAGAGATCCCGTCTCCAATATCATTTGCTTATGTTTGAGAAATCGCACAAGTCTAACCAAACAACTTCCCTTTCATTAACTTGTATTTCTTTCCGTGTAGATGAGTTTCGACCCAAGCCTGCTGCACAGCAATGGCTTTGCAAACGGTACCGGCGTCGGCCTGCGGGAGACCGGCGTAGTGGAGAAGCTGCTCACCTCTTACGGCTTCCTCCAATGCTCTGAGAGGCAGGCTCGCCTCTTCTTCCACTGCTCACAGTACAATGGCAACTTGCAGGAGCTCAAGATCGGAGGTAAGAGGGAGAGCCCAAGAGAGCCCAACGATAAATTGTTCTGGTGATGAACTCGACTTTATCCATTATTCCGATATAATCTGAATATGATGCTTCCGTGTGTAACCTGGAATAGAATGGTCCAGTTGAGGTTGAGACCCGTTCTGTGAATTCTCAGTGAGGTGGGAAATCTTTTTAAATCTGTTAAATAGATGATCAAAGGCAACGTAAACACCGTTAACGTTTTTATTTGGAATTTTATCAGATGAATAGCTTTCTGTTTGGCCTGACTGCTGTACGGCTGCAACGTGCTGAAATACCATAATGCTCTTGTGGTCCGTTCTGCAGGTGTGAGTCATCTTTCAGGTTGCAAAACACCATGAATGAAAATTTGCGGGTCAAAATCTAAATTTTCATTACGTCTCTTTCCCATCGGCCTTGACTGCGTTTCGTGTAGGCAGTGGTGGACTGGTATCTAACTCGCATTCTGAATATTGTAGGACCCTTTATAATTGGGTGTTGAGTACCTTTTCCTGAGTCTGCCATCATTTTAAAGCAGTTGAAAAAATAAATATACCGGCTCCAAACTCTTAGCACCCTGCTGCTGCACTCACGGAATGATGGTGTACATTACCATTACAACGAAGTGGTACTCTATGAATTGGAGTACTTGTGTGCATTTAATCGATTTTTTTTTTTACTGTGTAAAGGGCTCAGTTTTAACGTATTATAGGAATAAATTCAGTTGGATTAGAGAGAATCTTGGCGTGTTAGCGTAGCCTATGTTAAGGGTTCTGGATTCTCGATCCAAGAAAACGCTGAAGCATCAGTTATACAAGCAATACAGGCTGAGGCCTTATCATTTATATTGAGTAAGTTTTTAAATAACACTTTCTTGTGGAAATCTGTCTCATTGTGTTCATCTTAACATAAGCTTGATCTGAGCTGTTTTTCTCTGTCTCTTTCAGATGATGTGGAATTTGAGGTGTCGTCTGACAGGCGCACTGGCAAACCAATAGCTGTGAAGCTTGTAAAGATCAAGGCTGAGGTGCTGCCCGAAGAGCGAATCTCTGGGCAGGTGGGGCCTGACTTGCACGCCTCTCCCTTTACTATGCTGCATGGTTATATACATCCACATCCAGTTAAGGAACACATTTTCTCTTGGTTGTTTTTG
Organism: Acestrorhynchus altus; assembly: GCA_034509495.1. NCBI lineage: Eukaryota > Metazoa > Chordata > Actinopteri > Characiformes > Acestrorhynchidae > Acestrorhynchus > Acestrorhynchus altus. The sequence goes on along the minus strand of CM067515.1, from coordinate 27,681,385 downwards.
TCTTCGTCTCATCAGTGTCCATTTGTATGTATGTATTTATTTATTGGGTGGGAGGGTTCAGGCTCATTTTAAACTCACTGGTCTGTTTCAAAAAGACTTTCTCCTTGGATGGAACTCTATTGCATTTATTACTCCAAATATAATCTTGTTTCCCTGAATTTCCATTTTATTAGTGGGTTTACAATGGGCTTGAATGTCTGAAGTGTCTTGTCAGTCGTTTATTTATTGTTATTATTAATATTAGTTAATAATTGGTGGTAGTAGGTTGTGGGACAGTTTGCATTGAATAATTTACAGCTGTCTTTGTACCAGTTTTGTTCATCTGCATGTCTCATTTAATTGTTTGTTAGGGGTGTGTGCAGTAATTCAGCGTTCTTTTTATATTTACTGTTTGGTGTGTGTTTTTGCCCAAAGCTTTCTCTAACTCTGTCTGTTGTCCTGTAGGTTGTCTCTGCCATCCCGAACCACCTGGATGGGAAATCTGCACCTGGCCAGGTTCCCACTGGCAGTGTGTGCTACGAGAGAAACGGGGTATAAAACTTTTTATTTCTGTCTTATTTGTACTGGAACAATGGATCTACAGATGTTTATACATACTGTGCTAAACACAGCTGTTATAGGGTGTTCACACCTCAAGGTCCAGCCCAGGCTTGGGGTTGTTTTTTTTGTGTGCATTTTATACATTTGGTTCAGTTTTGTTTGTTTCACGCTGCGTTACGTCATGTCATCTCCTATGTGGGTCTGCATCCTCGTATATATGCGACACGTCTGACGTTGAATTCTGAATTCAACTCCCTTCATGTGCACATGGGTCACATGGCGAAGTGAGCACAGTGATTTGCTCTCAGATTCCTTTAGTTCTGTTTATAAATAAGGGTTAATCTGCAGCTACAGTAGAGACAGGAACTGTGAACATTCTGTTGTGCCCATACTGCTGCATGTGCAAGCGAAGAGGGTGTCAGATTTTGGCACAAAACCAGTTCATAATCTCATATTTTTTAATGGGAACAATATCCTGGTGGGAATGTAGCTTTATAATTGGTAACACTATTTAGTGGTGATGTGAAAATAATGCACCATTTTGGAGGGTGCCAATTACCCACTCCCACCAGGACTCCACCCCCCTCCTCCCCAATCACACAAGAAGCTCCTAACACTAGAAGGGTGAAGACAAGCACGTGCCGCCTCCTGATACATATGATGCCAGACATGGCCTCTTTTCGATCTGCCACTGTTGCACCAGCTAACGCACTCGGAGGAAAGCCCTGTACTTCTACTGTAGCTATAAGAGCGCCTGGTTGTGATGTAGGGAGAGAGCACAATCTACCCACCTGGAAGGAGCATGGCCTGTTTTACTGTCTCTGACTCCGGCTGTTGATGAGCTGCATGACCTGGCAGTTAAACCTGCACTCCTCAGATCGCGGTGCATTAGACCCCTGAGCCACTTGGAGAGCCCACAATACATCGTTTCAGTTTAGTCACAAATGCGAGCAGCACCATTCTGTTAGAAGTTGCATGGTTACTACGGCTGTCCTGGTCAAGTTATTCTGTGTTGGCCTCCTCTTGGTTCTGAAATCTCTCTTTTGATTTGGGATAAAAAATGAAGTGGTTCTTCTAGTAAAAGAGTTCTGTTTCCACAATGGCTTTGTACAGTTTCAGATATTCTAAACTCGTTTACCATCTCAGAAATCACAGTGCTGTGGCTGCTTATGATTAATGGCATCTTGACACCTGATGGTGCTCTGAACACTAGTTAAAACTAAGACTCAGAACTGGATTGGGTATAAAATAGCCAGTACCCGATACATTCAATTATACCACAGTCGGCCCTGATCCCGATACACAAGTTGGCACATCATTTGTGCCTACTGTGGTTACCGTGTGGTCAGTGCAGGCACTTCTGTGCTTTTCTTTTTGTCTAATCTGATCTAGCATATTGTGCTGGCCAACCTGAGTATTGGATCTGTGCCATCTCTAATTGTTAGTGACGCCCTTCATGGATAAATGACTGTAAATTAACTTTCAATATGAAAAATTCCCCCAGGAGGTGTTCTATCTGACCTACACCCCTGATGACGTGGAGGGAAACATGCATCTGGACACAGGAGACAAAGTCAGTTTCTACATGGAAACTAACAAGCAGTGAGTCTTCTTGCCTTTATTTTTGGGAGGGAGGCATGGGAGGGGGGGGATCTGAAACCAGAAGCACAAAATCCCAAGACATGTATATTTGCCTTGCAGCACTGGAGCGGTCAGTGCCCGGAATATCGTGTTGGTCAAGAAGAAACAGATGAGGTGTCAAGGAGTAGTCTGTGCCACCAAGGTAAGTGTGCATTATAAATCCATCTGCATTTTCTATCTCTCCCAGAAAAAGGCATTAACCATTGAACCTTGTAGAACCTCCTCACTTGCTCTTTGATGTCACTATTAAACTTGTGCATGTTTTCCCCTTTAGGAGGCATTTGGATTCATTGAGAGAGCTGATGTGGTGAAGGAGATTTTCTTTCACTACAGCGAGTTCAAGGGTGACCTTGAGGCACTACAAGCTGGAGATGATGTAGAGTTCACTATTAAAGATAGAAACGTAAGTTTTGACACGGATTTACAAAACCATTAACTATTAGAACCCGAGTTCCATACATTACCGTACTGTAATGGCATACAGTTATATGCCATTTTATAGGCTTGATAACTCAGGATTTGAGTAACCTACAGACTTGATGCACATCATAACACATTCTCATGTTCTGTGTGATTATCAGCAGGTCAGTAATCATGAAAAATAGCTGACAATTCAGTTGGAAATGAGCGAATTCCAGTTTAAATGCCAAAGCAGCTTCCAGTGCATGTGCTCTATGTACATGGGACTTTCCCTCTGGCATTAATAGTTGCTCAAAAATTAAAAAAATAAAGAGGATGTTCAGGGTTTTTGTTTTAATTTAAGTATTTTAAACAAATTAGATTGATGATGATGATGATGATGATAATAATAATTACAAATAACAAATAATGCATTTTCAGCTCAACACTTATTGTCCTTATAAGCCAAAAATATTGATCAAAACATGGTAAAATTTATACAAATATTTAAATTCAGTTGATATTCACATCTCAAATTAAGACAAACTATCTTAGGATCTTAAATTTCTGCCGTGTGTGACTGTCTCCTGAGCGTCCCATAAAATTAGGATAGGGTTCTAAAGTTGAAGGAGTTCAGACTCCTCACGGATGGCCCAGCTTGGAGACGTTTTTCTCAGTTTGAGTGTAGAGTATGCATACTGTAGTTCTGAGTGCTCTCTCTCTCTCCTTATAGGGGAAGGAGGTGGCTACGGATGTGCGTCTTCTCCCGCAGGGCACGGTTATTTTTGAGGACATCAGTATTGAACAGTTTGAGGGCACAGTCACCAAGGTTATTCCCAAGGTTCCTACCAAGAATCAGGTATGTTTCCATTCCGTCCTTATTTTTTCTCTTTATTTTAAACCTTGTTTTCTCATTCATATGTAATTTAACTTCTGAGTGTCAGAAATTGCTGTAGTTTAAGGTGGTGTTGGTTTTTTCTCAGAACGACCCCCTACCAGGCCGAATTTGTGCCAGGATTAACTTCAGTGAAAAAGAGCTTCTATTTGGAGAGAAAGATACCAAGTCTAAAGTGACTCTTCTGGAAGGAGATCATGTCCAGTTCAACATTTCCACCGATCGCAGAGACAAGCTTGAGCGTGCTACTAACATTGATATCCTGCCAGACACCTTCCATTTCACGAAGGAGGCCCGCGAAATGGTCAGGCTCTTGCTACAGATTGATTTTATCTATTAATATTTATTTTAATGGTACATGAATATTAATAGTTGAGTGTTGTGTAAAGCAGAAACTCCTGCCCTAGCTATCTCTTAATTCTTACCTTCTTTTTTCTCTATAGGGTGTGATCGCTGCAATGCGTGATGGATTTGGCTTCATTAAGTGCGTGGACCGCGATGCCAGAATGTTCTTTCACTTCAGTGAGGTCCTGGAAGAGAGCCCACTGCACATCTCCGATGAAGTGGAGTTCACCGTTGTGCCAGTGAGTTAAAGTGCCAGCACATTTGATAAGTTGTCCCATCCTCTATGTATTTGGTGCACAGTCCTAGTCCTTGGAGACGACCTTATAGCTCTCATTTTTGTGCATCAACTCCTCTGACCAGACAGAAGAACTTCGTAGTTCTCTAATTAGACTGTAGTCCATCTGTTTCTCGGCATACTTTATCCTCCTTTCACCCTGATCTGCATTGTCACTGCATTGACACTGACACAGTGGTGTCACGCTGGAATGAGTGGACGCAGTGTTAATGCCCTTCAGCAGCACTGCTATTTAGATACTCATTTGTTCCACATTGTAGCTCTAAAGGCAGAGACAGCAGCTCATGTGTCTCTGCGCAGTTTGTGTTGGACGTCCTTCATCTGTGCACACAGGACACTGTTTGCTGCATATTTCTGGGTGGTGGACTATGCAGCAGTGACTCTGAGGGGTTTAGACGCTCCAGCAGCACTGATGTTACTGATCTACTCCACCAGTTTCTGACAATGATCCACCATCTAAATAATACCTGCCGGAGTGGTCCTGTGGAGTCCTGAGGGTTGAAGATCGAGGTGAAAGAAGGATAATAAAGTATGCAGAGAAACAAACAAATGACAAATCTTACACTTGATCGCTTATTTAAGGAAAATGATCCAATATTGCTTATCTGAGTGGAAAAAGTATGTGAACCATTAAAGCTCAAGCATCACCGTGGAAGAACCTTCCCGACTTTTCATTCACCCTCCTCTGTGATCCAGGTTCAGCGATGTTCATTCAGCAGCAGTGTTACTATGACAGATTGAGGGCAGGAGCAGGTTTCTCTTGATGTTCTCCAGGAGGCCAGTGTGACGTGAATTTTTTTCATGTTTAAAACAATGCAGTTAGTGCAAGTCGAACAGCTCCAGATGGACTGAAGTGTAACCATTTCCTAACATTGTTTAAATGTTAACATTTCTAGCGCACTGTATAGTGGGAGGACATAATACAAGTATCGCTTGAGTAATCTGATACAAGTGAATAATTGTGATTTAATTACAGGACAGTAGTGTTTGTGGTCAATTAAGGCTCTGAAAAGGAACCAATTGCTTCCCTTATTATTCAGTTGATCGTGATGCAGCTGCACATACAATGCTGTAATTTACAGTAAGAGGTGAAATTGTGGTAAATACTTGTCCCTAGGCCTAAATATCATACTGTCAGTACATAAAATAAATGTATAGTACCCAGTTAAGTGTTGTACAAAAGTTGTTGACTGACTCACTGCAATCAGACTGACCTGAATATACTGGCTGGACTGGTGCATTTTAAGCTCCCAACTTCTGCTCAGACCACCTAATAATTCTGTTATCTGTGGTATTTTTTTTTTTGTCCTCGAGAGGGAAAGCGTTTAGCCAAATTTGGAGACATTATTGATGTGAAGTCTTATTGGACAAAGAATGTTGGAGATGGAGCTGCCAAGCAGAAGGAGAAGAGGAAGACCTCAGAAGGTTTATGGATGTAGTGAAGGTGGACATGGAGATGGTTGATGTAACAGTAGAGGAGGCAGGGGATAGGGCAAGATGGAGGCAGATGATCCTCTGTGGCGACCCCTAAAGGGAGCAGCCGAAAGAAGTAATGTCTAGTTATAATGTCCTTAACTGCTCATTAAATGTATTAACTCTTTTTATATTGTGTTTTAAAGTTTATAAATGTTTCAATCTTGCCCCACTCACATTCCCAAACACACCATGAAAAGGTGTAAGACAGAGCTCTGGCATGAGGGTAATTTGGTGTGTATAAAGAAGAAATAAAGAATACAGTTCTGGATGTAATTTGTCCCGTCACCCAGTCCTAGTTTCACCCCTAGTGTTGAAAATTCTCTCTCTCTGTTTGACTTTCATTGATCTCTTGTTGTTTGTGCTTATTTGTCAGTTCCTGGTTTAAGCTGAATTCTGTTTTCCATAAGCACTGGGCTCGAACACGTCCCTTCTCTTTCATTAGGACATGCTGTCAGCCCAGAGGAATCATGCCGTGAGGATCAAGAAGCTGCCCAAGGGCACGGTCTCTTTCCACACCCAGTCTGAGCAGCGCTTCTTTGGCATTGTGGAGAGGGAGGCTATGTGTGCTTCCAACAGCAAGGCCAATGTCAGCCCCAGCAAGGGCAAAGAAAAGGTAATTTCCTGTTTGTGTATTGACTCACATGGTCCATTTGGACTTGCTCTCAGTTTGGTGCTGCTCTGGTTCTTTTTCTTTTCTTCTTTTTTTTTCTCAGCCTTGAGACGTAAACTAGCATTTATGGGCCCGGTTTTTGTTATTGCAGATTTCCTTTCTTTTAAGGCATGAGACCCTTTTATTTTTTGCCTTTTCTTTCATCCCTTCTCTCTAATGTTTGTTTCCATTTCCTTTCCCCCCCTTCAATCATGCTCCTCTACATTAGAAAAAAGAAAAGGTAGGCTTCTGTTTTCTGCATGCTATCTTTCCGCCAACATGCAGACATTTTTTTAGAAAACAAATATGAGGAAAGTGCTGATTAAAACCGCTCACAAGGAAAATCACAAATTAGAGAGGACTTTTACAAGCTGAAAATCATAATTTTGGCATTTTTGTAGGTCGTACTTATTTAAATCTAATTGTTTGTCTCTATTTTTCAAGGTTAAAGTTGAAAAGGTCAGTCGTGAGATTTAATGGTAGTTGTTGGCATGATATAATTATTTTTATTTTTTTTTTTTAAACGTTTTTCCATATAAATATAATAAGTGTGCTCACACTAGGCATGATTGCCTTGATCCGTGCCCAAGCACGATTGTCCTCACTCCCCCGCTGGCCTGCTCTCACACTTAGCCTGAGCACCGTTAAATCAGGACTTGGACTGTGCATGCACAGAATTTCACACAGTGACGGCCACCAATGTTTTCTGAATGAAGACAAATTTAATATTGAATTAATCATTTCTTCCAATAATAGAAATGCTGCTGAAATTACCAAAGTTTTAAAATGTTTGAAATGCATGTTTGTAGATAAACTTATAGATATTTGGTAAATATGCTTTGTTTTTGTCCATAAGAATAGTAATGTTCAATCTCACTGCTGCTACTTTTACTCCTATTAACAGCAGCTGTTTCCCAATTAAACTACTAATAGATGAACATTTGGAAAACTGCCTGCCCTTCGTATTTTACTGTTTTCTTACTCGCCCACTCACTCATGCACAGTCCAGATCAGCCAGGCAACACGGACTGCGTTAATTTGCTGCTCGTATAAGTGATCAGTCACTTCTCCAGAGTTACGTGTTCGAGCATTGTTTGCGATCACACTGCGTACATATCCCTTCCAGAAACCAACTGTCCAAGCCTACCTCAAGTGGGCCACTGTTCGCTCTACCATGCCAGACATGGTTTGGAGCAGACGCACTTGTCGAACAAACCAGGCATTTTTGAGCGACAGACACTTCAGCAACGCCTCAGTGTCCGATTTGTGCATTGACACTGGTCATTCATGTTTAAATGCATTGGGTCTTGACTAGTTTAAACACAGTTCAGCTCAGTCTTGATGATGGTGTTCAGAGCACCATCTGGTGGCCTCAAGATGTCAGTAAAGGACATTTCCAGCTTCCTGCTGTGATGAATTTTCCTGAAGGTAAAAATGTTTAGGCTGCAGGTTTTGCAGCAGAACGTATTTTAATCTGTGACGAACCAAGGAGGTTGGAGCTAATACTAACTTGCACCCTGTTGAAAACCAAATCGTTGACCCTTCACTCTAGAAATGTTCTTTTTGGTGACTATTGGTGTGAAAGCTATCAATCCAGAGTTTGATCTGCAGGTCAGAAGATATTAAACACCCTATAAAATGTTCATTTTAAGAAAAGTCTCTTCAAAACTTCCGTTCAGAACTGAAAAACTGTCACTAATATGGATGTAAAAATCAATAATTTAATCAGCATCACTTATTCTCTGAACTGTGTGGTTGTATTATTAATACAAACAAAGATGGGATCGGGTATCTGCTGATACTCAGCCGTAAGAGACTCGGATCGGTGGGCAAAATAACTTGACGGGCACATTCCTAGTGTGAGTGCATCCATAAAGGTTGAGTCACTGCTGTTACTGGGGCAGTTGTGGCTGTTTTAACTGATGGACACCTAATGAGCTGCTAACCTACCACTGATTTCACTCCACTTCTCATAAAAATGGTTGCAGACATTTGATGTTGATTAGATACGGATGGTTGATTAGATTTTATGCAGACTAATCTGTCAATTTACATGTTTTATTACATTTGTCTGATTATTTGTGGTATAAATTCATAACTTTGTCCTGCGTTGGGTCAGTCTTCATACTAAAGCCTAATTAGCACTAATTAAGCTAATTAGAGCACATTCCAAATGTTGCAAATGAGCCAAATTAGAACTTGCTCTTGTGTATAGGCGTCTTATACGATCACAGTCTTGTTTGGAAACTGGTCTGTGCTGCTGGCTTGTACTACAGACACAGATGAATGAAATCCAGTGTTAAATTGATGTGTCATTTGCAGTCAATTCCTTTGCAGATGTGATTTTTCTCTGGGATTTGGTTTATTCTGTGTCTGCTGGGCTGGTTCCTCTCATGCCTTTAGTTCTGACGTTGTTTGGTATGTGTGTGCAGGATATAGAGGAAGGATTAATTGCATATGACGACTGTGGAGTGAAGCTGACTGTGCCCTACCATATCAAGGACTTGGATGGATGTGTGTTCCCCCAGCTAGGAGATAAGGTACTTCACCTATTCTGCATGTCAGTATGTTAATGACCTGCTGTCATTGACCTTTCTGTGATTTCCTGTGACACTCGCTTTAACTGAAATCTGACTACATTGCTGTATCAGGGAGTCCTCTCACCCCAAACACACACTGTTTAACCTACAAGATACAGGAGCTTTAGGCCTGGCATAGGTCCAGCTTTTTACTGTATACAATCACACTGCAGTAGCAGCAAGGGCTCAGCAGTCACCAGACTCACCAGGCTTTCATAAATATTGATTTATTCATTCTATAATCCTCTTATAGATACCATATCTGTCTTCAAATCAGACCTTTGTTTAAGCCCTTCACACTACCTTTCCATTCGTCCACCTCCATTCATCCGAACAGTTTGCGCTACGTAACTGATCGGTGTGCAAAAAGACCCACACCCAGTGGTTTACTTTCATTTGGCAGTTGGGTTCATCACTGAGGAAAAGGGAATATTATTCTATTGCTTTAAAGCCTTTTCTTTTACTTTAATGCTCACATCCTGCTGCAGGCCCGTTCAGCCATTTCATTAGAAACACAGCTATCTGGTATCTATCTCCCCAAAATGTTCTATGTTTGTTACCTTGCTATCCCACCACTGAACACCTCCCATCTGAGGAATATGAGAAGCATTGCTGCAAATTCGATATTGCATTTCAATACCACACACGTTCCATCCTGATTTGGGCCAAATTTGTCATTGTGAATGTAGACCAGGGATAGCAGCAACTGATTTGGATCAATCTAAATGAACCACTGGCTCAGTTCTCATTTGGTTTTACTCTTTGCTCAGATTTCAATACAATTTGGCCCAAATTGGAATTTAAAATGTGATGGTTCATATTACCGTGTAAATTTCACAATGAGTTTTGGGCTGCTTTGACCTCCTGTGTAAATGTAATCTAATTTGCTGGATACAGGGCCTCAGGACCTTTTTCCTGTAGCTCAGTTCTCCTTTGGTTTAATTGTGATTTCTCAGGTTATTACTGTCAAGTCATTGTCTGCACAATGCAAAGTTCCTTGTATAATGAAAGCTGCATCAGTTGAATGACCTCTCTTTTGAAGAACCTCAATTTAATGGTTCTGTAACTTTAATTAAATGAACATTAATTATGTGTAATGCTTTTCAGATCGAGTTCTCAATCAGTGAGGTCAAAAGGACTGGCCAGCAGAGTGCAGTGTCCCTCAAGATCCTCAACCGCACCACCAACACGAAGAGGCTTTTGGGCTTCATTGCAACACTGAAAGATAATTTTGGTTTCATCGAGACAGCAAACCATGACCAGGAGATTTTCTTCCACTACAGGTAGAGCCCGTCCTGCTCAGAAGCTCCAGATTTATTACTGATTTTTGATTGTTTGCTAATTTCATCCTGTTTTTAATGTCGTTGTGTTGCTGTGCAGTGAGGTGTGTGGTAATGTGGACAATTTCGATCTGGGGGATGCAGTGGAGTATACTCAGGCTAAAGGCAAAGGGAACAAAATCAGTGCAGAGAAGGTCACAAAAGTCCCATATGGTAATGAAGATATTATTATTTATATAAATTAAATAAATAGTAAATGAACAATAAGTCATTTACAGTTTATAAATCTGGAATTCTTTTTGTTGATGTAAAGCTTCAGTTTCTGTGTTTTAAGAAGTGTGTTTTTGTTTGCAGTGAATGCAGTAGGAGAGGATATTAGCAGTAATGTGTCTTCGGGTAAGGTGATTCGGCCCCTGCGCAGCGTGGACCCCTCTCAGACGGAGTATCAGGGGCTTATTGAGGTCCTCGAAGAAGGTGAGCTGCTAAATCTTGTAATTCTTTGCTTCGTTTTGTCTCTGTTATGTTCACACAGCAGAAAATGTCGCAGTTCAGATTTTCCTTCCAGTATTTGTTTTGTTTGTTTGTATGTGTGACCTATATGATAGTCTGAACAGATCGCACGCACTAAGGGTTCACTCCCGGAGTTTACTTATAATTTTCGGCCACGTTACATGTTCTGCTATATTCTTTGTATCTTTAACCTTTGCTTTTATGCCCTGCCCTCCTTCGAGTGGCCGTGTTTTAGCCGTTCACACTGGCACACAAATGGCACGTGGATCACTTGCGATGAAAAGAATCAGATGGGCCACTTTTACCTGCTGTGTGAATGTAGCCTAACAGTTCAGAACCAGTACAATTCAGTATTGCTTATTGAACTAGAACCTCATTCTTGTTGAAATGCAGTGTAAAAATATAATTTGTTTACTCATTTGCATTGCCTTCCTAATCCAATCCTTCCAGGCTCAAGTAAGGGGCAGCATTATCCATTTGGCATTGTGGGAATGGCCAACAAAGGGGACTGCCTGCAGAAAGGGGAGGCAGTGAAGTTTCAGCTGTGCACTGTGCCTCAGACAGGACAGAGGATGGCCTGCAATGTCATCCCACAGCGCAGAGCTCTGGTGGAGTGTGTTAAAGACCAGGTAACGAAACATCTTGAAGTTGGATTGAGCACCTCTGTGACTGTTCTCTTAATTTATTCGATTTTTTTCCCCTGCCTGTCATCATCTGTTACGACTTTTTTGTTTTCCCAGTTTGGTTTCATCACATACGAGGTAGGAGAGAGCAAGAAGCTATTCTTCCACATTAAGGAGGTGCAAGATGGCCTGGAGCTTCAGGCTGGGGATGAAGTAGAGTTCTCTGTTATCCTGAACCAGCGCACGGGGAAGTGCAGTGCCTGCAACGTTCGCCGAGTCAGGTCAGCCGCTTGTCCTCTGTTTCAATAAGGCAAAGTCACTTTGCGACGCCGTCTCTGAAGAGATTTTCTTCTGCTTTAGTAGAACTTTAGTTGAACTTCTGATGCAGCAGCAGATCTATTGATATTGATTACAAGAGTAGTGTACATGAGCAATATAATGTTAGAGGGTGTCAATGGGAAGAAGAACCGTGTTTCACAGAAAGGGTTGCAAACCCAGCACAGGAGTGTTTTAGCTTCATGAAGCACCCACAGGTTGAGCTTGCTTTAGGCCAAGGTGTTACCTGAGGCTTTGCAGGTCCTGGACATTTGGCTGGATGTTGGAGTGGAGGACACAGGCTGTAGATAAAATGTAAATGTTCCACTAAACTAGATTCAAGCGAAATCCTCTTCATATCACTGACGCTCTGAGTGTCGTACTGCTCATTCTGTATGATCACTGCTGCCGCGTTGGACCTTCTACACAAAATAAACAAAGATGGCTCCTCCGTTGTCATGGAAAATAAGGTGGATAACATATCTTTTGAATTCCACAGTGAGGGATATTGGGGCTTGACCACACAACAGGATGATCGTGTAGATTCTCTGATCACATGATGTGCAGGAACAAAAAACATTAGTCATTCAGGGCGGTGCTGAACAGAAGCATGAAATTTATTTGATCATAACGGAAAAATAATGCTCAAACATGCACAGTGAGTACTTTACTCTTCTGTCCTCTGAAAACGCCCCCACAACGAGAGAATGAATGTGTCCTTCACGTTTTCAACTGAACTGTTGTAATTTTGTTTGTTATTGTGACCTGGAGGAGCCTTCTAGTTGTAACTAAGGAATTTTGAAGGTGTAAAAAAGGTCTTAGATGTCGTGTATACAATGTTGTTGTTTTTTTGCAGTAATATAGTTAAAATTGTGGTTTTGGTTGAACAAACAGTATTATAGTTTCACTATAATATAACTAATTTACTGAAGTTCAAAAGAGCTCAGTTTCATGTGCAGCTTGATCTGCAGATTTGGTGGGATGTCCAATAGCATTTTCCCCCTCAATACCAGTATTAAGCAAATGTGCAGTTGATCCGGACACATTTTAATGCTTTGATTTACCTCAAAACCAGTATACCTCTGCCTCTGGTAACCTTTTCCTCTCCTGGGTTTTATTACAAGTTCTTAGTAACTGCGGTTTTAAAAAACGTTAGAATTAAGACTTTTGGGTAAAAAAAGTGTTTATCTGTAAATGTGCTCAATGCTACAATGTAAGATACACTGTAAGCAATTTTGTTCAGAAGCTCACGAACTGTTTGTGTGTTCAAACCAGTGAGTGTCCTAAACCAGTGGCAACCCCTCGACCTGACCGGCTGGTGAATCGACTGAAGAGCATTACCCTAGATGATGCTAGTGCTCCTCGTCTGGTGATCATTAGACAACCCCGGGGTCCTGATAACTCGAAGGTAAACTCTCGAAGGCCACCTATTATTGCCGAGTTCTGTGTATTTTTACTTGCACTAAGTTGTTTTTGTTTTTTTGAAGAACTGTAATCTGACCTTTCATTTTCTTTCTAGGGCTTCAATGTAGAGAGGAAGCTTCTCAAGGCCAGCGTGATCGAGTGACTTTTACCGTTTGCTGCTTCTCCCTCTCCATAATGACATACAGCACCTCAGAAAACAAGCAATCAAAACTAAAGGACAGGGAAGGGATTTGCACTGTTAAACACCAACAAGAAATACGGAGATGCACACATTCTCTCAAACACACACACACACACACACACACACACACACACACACACACACACACACACACACACACGTACGTCCACACACAAATCGCATGCACATGCCCTGTCCTTGTCCCAGAATCCCTTCCAAAAGAATCCACTCATCTCACTTTATCTTTCATGTTAGTGTGGTGTTTGCGAGCTTAATAATGAGAATTCCCCGTTTGTGAGAGTGTATGTGTGTTTTCTGTGAGTTACGTATCAAGTATTTTTAAAATAAACGTTTGAGGGAGTGGGACATTAGTGTTGAGACAGAAAAGGGGGGCTTCACAGTTCCAAACGCCTGTGAAAGTCTGACGTGGCGACAGTATGATGGTTAATCTGTTCCCTTTTTTGGCTCAAAGTGAAACCGTATGGAAACGTGCGCCTGTTCTGATTATTTTGTCCTTTGTATTTCTCCCTTGTTGCCATTTGGGGTGAGATGTTTGGAGACTCTCTCAAACTTTTGCTGATTTTGTTCTTTTTGTCTGCTTACCAGAAGGATACTCGCTTTGTTGAGCGTCTCTATTCCAGTTAAAGTTCTTTACTCTTCAGTGGAGAGATGTTTGGTGCGTTTCACAAGCTTCTTCTGTTCCGTTGTTTAGAACGGCTTTTGCAACCACTTGCATTTTGAAGCCCTGCTGTAGGCAGGAATGTTGTTTTTTTTTTTTTTCTCTTTGTTGTTTGTTTTTTCTTCTCCTTATCCCCCCATCACCTTCTCTTTATTCCCGCCAATCGGTTTGACTTTATAAAGTGGGTTTTTTTTGTTTGTTTTTTAACAACTTTACAACTGTCCTTGATTTCACAGGCTCCTTCCATGTTTGTCAGGTGCAGAATTCCTAATGCCATCTTGTATCCCGCAATTCTTTTATACTATATATTTTTTTTTTTCTGTTTTTTTTTTGTTGTTTTTGTTTTTCTTTGCACACCATACTTTTGTTTTTTCTTTTTTTTTATTATACTATTTAAACACACTGTCTGCTAATGAGAAATAAAAGTAAGATTAAGGTGCCTAAAGTCTATAAATGAAACAAAATGACAAAAAAAATAAATAAAAATACAAACCCCAAAAAAAAAGACAATAGACTTATACTTTATCCCCAGACAGCCACCGAAATATAAGAACAATCTTAGGGTGGCTTTTTTTTCTTTTCTCCTCCAAGTAGAATTAATACTGGTCTGCATCCCAAGTACCCGTGGATGAAAAATGCTATATGTAATGTGTGCTTTTTACTTAGTGGGAGGTTTAAAAAAAACAAAACAGTAATGCAAAGTGTAATGTGAGAAATAAAAGGGGAAAACGATACAAAATGTTCTATTCGAAATTCACGAAGATCTGGATTTCAATTAATGTGGATAGAGACTATTTGCTGTGCTTCTTACTGAAAATCAGAATATTACTGTTATGAATTTTCTCTGGAGACCAGTGGGTTACTGTCAAGCCACTTGTTCTCCTCTATACTTTTGTTAATGGTCTTGAATGAAACAATTGAAATAAACGTTTTATGAAAATCATTCCTTGCGGGACAGATTTGTGTAGCTATCATGGTATATTTGATTATTGTTTGGTCAGTGCAGTTGGCTTACTGAGGTGAAGGGAAAATGCATGGGTGTGTAGTGAAACGGTGCTGTCTGTGATCCGTATTCAGCTTTTAATCATAGTCCGGCGTTAATTACTTAGTAACCAGTTGATTTAGTGTGTTGTGGAGATCCACAGGGGTCTGTTGTAGGATCTATGAAACTGCTGATAAATCTTGTGCTGTAGTTGAGTGAAGAACAAGTAGGGCTGGGTGACACGGACAAAAATATCTCTACATTTTATCTGATCGGAGATATACAGAGATCATATTTGACTATTTAAACCTTGAAATTTGATCATTTCTTTAAGCTCATGTATATGATTGATGAAGGGGAGCAGAGTACAGGAGGACCAATGCACTATAGGATGGAAGATCTTCAGTGTAAAGCATATTCCTCCTTTACAGACACTGGTAGTACGTTATTTGGATTGTCTAGTAGTGTTCGCTTTGGTTTTAACTTGCACTCGTAAAACTAGCCCCTCACAAAGTAATCCTGATTATAATACTGCACTGATCAGAGTTTACAGCTCAGAAATCCCGTTGGAAATTGATAATCCAGATTGTTTATTTGTAATAATTAAATTGACAAGTATATTTGTAATAAGTTCTTCAAAATACATGGATGTCCTTTTTTTATTTTTGTTTATATTAAAATCAACTTCTAATGACTTTTATTCTGAAATGTGAACACAGCAAAAAGACAGCCAACAGCCTGTCCTAATTCATCAATAAATGTCATTAGCACCGCCCCTTTTGCTGACCAGTCAGAGTCCGTATGCAGGTTGCAAATGTGGACAGAGCAGTAAACATGCACTGGAAACTGAATTTACTTCATTTGGAAGTGATTGATTTTGACCCATCTTCTGTGTTCTCCCAGATCCTTTATGTTGCTGGTGCGTTCCGCCTTCTATTCACCGCTGTTATGGTAATATTTTCACAACTGAAATGTTAAGACCATTCTGCTTCACAGAGCCCTATGAAGTGATCCCTCAAACTTATCACACGGGCCTAAAATTTAAATCAATACCATGTCCCACAATGTCTGATCTACCCACCCAAGTTTCATTCCGGCCAGCAGATTCCTTCCTGGCGCACTGTGGGAAATTGTCAAAATTGTGTTCCACAATGCTCTCCTTAAACCCTTGTGCTCGCCAGGTGTATTGTTATTTCAGAGCGGTGCACAGTGTTTTGCATGGAGCTTGAGCTTGGTGTCTGAGCCTGAGTCCACCGAGTCCACCATTCCCTTAGCTCTGAGGGCCCACTTTGTGATTCTGAGATCTGATTTGCAGAGACTAAAATATAAGGTAATTTCGCTTCCACGCTGGTGATTACAGACTTCTCTTTACTGTCCCCTTTTGACCCTTCTGCTACAGCTTTCCTGTTTGCTGACTCTGAACATCTTGAAGCAGAGTCTAGCTCAAGAGAGTTCACTGTCCTATCAGAGGCTTCATCCTGGCACACTTGATGGCCCTGAGATGGTTTCAGGTTTGCAAGGGCCATTCGTTGCATTTTGCATTTATAATCTTCTAACTTGTTTTTGCACTCTGCAGCTTTCTCCTTCAGCTCCAGGAACTGCTTCTGCAAGTCCTTCTCGTAGCCCTCTTCCGCCTTCAACTCATTGAGCCAGAACTCGAGCTGTTCCTCGGCTTCAGAAAGCTCCGAAATCGTCTGCTTTTCTGCAAGTCTTGTTTCAAGTCGGTTGATCTGCTGATTAGTTGACTCGACTTTGAGCTTGAGTTCTCTCAGATTTGCCTGCTGTTGGATGACCAACCTTCTCAGTTCTGCTGCCTCATCACACCCTATTTTAAAAGATCTGCCCTTTGGGTGTGTTATCCCCACTTGGTCCAGAGTGTCAAAGCTTTGATTGTTTTTTTTACTTGTATGTTCCTCACCTTCTCTTCTTTCACACATCTCCTTCTCATTATCATCTCTCCTGTGCTTTCCCAGACAACTGATTATGCCCTGGTTTTCGGTTCTGTTTTTCTTGTCTCTTCCCTGTTGATCCCCAGAGGCTACAGGAATCTTGCCCACTTTGACTGGCACTTTATCCCCACAGCCATCTCCTTTATCGTCCTCCGTGCTTTTCCCCTTATCTCGTCCTAATTGCTGCTTCCCGCCCCTGCCCAGATTCTCCAGCCAGCCCCATGCTTCCTCCATTAGTGTCAGCGACTTCCTTTTGGGTCTCTTCAGTTCTTCGGGGGGAGGCTCGGAGTAGTTCCGTAGACGAGACAGTGGTGGCAGGCTTTGCCGGTGCAGGCTGGTCACACCACTGCCCCTTCGCACCCTCCCCCCTCCGTCAGCTCGTCTTAACTGTGTTCTTGACTTGTTTGTCCAGTCCCCCAGAGAGGGCCCTAAATGCTGCAGGGTGAGCTGGACCTCCCTGGCTTGTTGACCATACTTCTCCAGGGACTCCAACAGTCGCTCATCAGGAGTCACATTGCGCTCATACTCTTTGAACTTCTCCCTCAGAGTGTAGCGTCCAGTGCGTCCTGCGGGAGTAGACAAAGAATTCAACTGTGCACAAGTTACATAAATATGCTACCACATTTCGGTGTCCTCTGGTTGCACTGTACCATCTTACTATAACCTTGCATACTTCATTTCTGTCCTGACCTTTTTTGGACATTGGTTAATCATTGATTACTGGTGTCCCTAGAAGATGCAGAGCCAGATCTATGGTTTTGGTACCAGTCTCATATCAGCAGAAAACTCCTGGTTGGATATTGAAGGGGTAGTTACTGTAGTTACGGGAATAACTTCCTGTGGGACTGTGACGTGGTTGTGTATTTTGAGCCATAGACGGATACTTATATCTAGATTCTAAATTGTTGTATGGCATTGCGCCCACCATATTGGTCCAGTCAAGCCTGGCCTCTAAACAAACGCAGGTAAATGGAGGAACTGCTTTTTTCCTCTGGTTAAAAAACACCTTAACGATCACATTAATGAATTATTTTATTAATCAAAGGTTTATGATTACATGGAGTGTATATCAGCATTAGATTTAAGTTAACATGGTGGAAAACAGTTCATTGTAAGGAATTGAGATGTTTTCCAACAGTTTGAGCATGGATTTGGATCATTTTTCCTTGGATAATATGCGTGGAAACATCCCTTCATTACTGGATATACGTGAATTTGTGTTTTATATTGTGAAAATGGCCTTTTCCGTTTATTTCCCAATCATTTGAGCTCTTCTTGTGCTGCAGGTTTGAACACATACGTGAGTATAGGTCTTAGTTTACAGGATTTCTTATAAAGTCTTATAAAGCTTTAGTAGCCAACTTGCATTATCACTAACCTTACTTATTAATAATGTGACCTTAGTAATATTTATTTGAATGGTCAAACTGAACAGCGATCAGGCAGCTTGTATTTTCTTTTAATAAAACTTTGAGAGTTATGAGACGTTGCCTGGACCAGTAGGGAGGTGATCACGTGATCTAGTGACCAATGCATCGTCTATGTATATATGCCCATGTTTTGAGCTCAATCGTCAATTTTAGATATTCAACTTTAAATCAACTTCTATTAAAACGGCTTGATTTCACTATGCTCAAGAATTCAAAAGTTTTTTGCTGGAATACAGGTGTTTACAGCGAAACCTGAAGTTGTAGATGATGTATCATGACAACTTTAAGGTTCTTGAATTGCACATTATAGGTTCTGTGGGAGAACATGCTGGTCCTTCATTGTGTGTTCTTACTCGAGATGCTTGCTCTGTACTTACCCAGAGCTTGGGCTAAAGCAATGACTACTTCTTGACAGGTTGTGTTTTCGGTGACGCCGCAGACGATGCGTTGGATGCCTTCAACGTACACTTTGATCTCCATTCTGGATTCAGAAAAATCCATGCATTAGTCCACATTGACACAGAGATGGTCATCAATTCATAATCAAGCCAAATGAAACAATAATGATAAAGGTCTATTATTAAGTCATATGAGTGACACCATATACAATGACAATATGACAATATACTTTGTAGTTCTATAATTCCAGACTGTAGTTCATCTGTTTCTCTGCAGACTTTATTCTCCTTTCACCCTGGTCTTCAATGAGCCCACAGGACCACCACAGAGCATCTATTATGCGGGTGGTGGGTCATTCTCAGCACTGCAGTCACACTGTGTAAGTGTGTCGCGCTGGTACGAGTGCATCAGTCACAGCAGTGGTCCTGGAGTGTTTAAACGCTGTGTCCACTCAATCAGACACACTTACATAGTGTCTCCACCTTGTAGATGTAAAGTCAGAGACAGAAGCTCATCTGTTTCTGCACAGTTTGTGTTGGTCATCCTCTTCGTCAGTGCTCACAGGACGCTGTTTGGTGTATGTAATAATTCTTTACAGCTAGCACAGAAAAATAAGTAATACTTACCTTTTGATCACCTGATGTATGCAGAGGTTTATCCTTCAGCCTGGAACCGATATTCCTTTGGTTTGATCAGAGCAGCAGTGGTGAGTAAAGTGTGTCTGTACGTGCACACGTAAGACTCACTCCTCTGGTCATCCACCACTGCACAGAGTGTGTACAAACCCTTCCTTCCAGTAAACACTCAGATCAAGACAGATAAAAGCAAGAGGGACACAAACTATTTTTGTGCTTGGACGTTTTGTTTTCCCTCATTCCCACTGTAAACATGTTCCACTGAAACAGGTTATCGTTTGAATAACAGGGACGGTTAATACTGACATGAACTGAAGCAGTAACATCTCTGCAGCCCTTCATAGTGGCTTTATTCCTGATGTTTTGAGGTGTTACTTTATTTCTATTCGGAGCTGTGTCCACTGTTCTGTAGCCTGAAAAGTGTTCGTTTTAGAACTTTTATGACCTTCAGAAACCTTCATCCCAAACTCTTACAAATAAAGGTGTTACAGTGGGTTCTGAGCAATGCCATAGAACAACATCTTTGGGTCCCAGTGTCCAAAATCAAAATTTTTACCCTCCTTAAAAATACATAAATTATCACTTAATGTTGGGATAGATCCTGTTACCAACTTAAGTCTTTGTGAACAGTAGATCAGAGAACACAATCATATAAATAGAGATAATGTGCCCATATGAATGTTAAAGGATGGTTATGGCATAAACAGCAGTACAGTACATAATGAAGGTCCAGGTGGTGCACAGTAAATATGTCCTATCATGTACATCTATAGATAGTGTCTGCAAAGTGATAGAAAGAGAGTAGAGACATAGAAAGAGTATTAAATACCCAGTTACGTTCAGTATGTCTGTCCTGTTTTATTATATATATATTTATATTTATATATATATATATATATATATATATATATATATATATATATATATATATACCCATATATATATATACCCATATATATATAGCTAGCAACAATGGGGAAAGCAAGGCACTCAGTATAAAAATAGATGAATAAACAGTACAGAATATACAATAAAAACAAGTCAATATTATATAAGGAACTATTTATAGAATATGTTTTACTGATTATTGCACATTAACTCCTTATTGCACATAAAAAGTGGGAAAAATACTGCACATTATTCAACCACACTGAAAAAAAAATGAAAAAGAAAGTGTGTGGAGTTAAGTGTGCTTGTGAACTGTGATCCTGCTCCTTCACACACCTAGTGTGAAGCAGAACTTTGCTGAAGGAGCTGCTGAACAAGCAATGCGGCCAGAGGAAACGTAGATGTGCGTAACATTCACTGTACATTTCCCGCATAACACCCATCCATGCAGTGAAACACACACACACACACACACACACACACACGCACACACACACACAGTGAGCACACATGCCCAGAGTGGTGGGCAACCCTTTCCACCTACTCAGAGTCAGTCACATCCTGCCGGTTCAGGGAATCAAACTGACAACCTTACAGTCACAAAGCCAGGCCAGGTCAGATCAGGTCATGGTGGTGTGGGTGGTGTGGGGGGCAATTTATGGTGAACTATGTGTAGAAAATCAAGTTCTGAAAAATTCCATTAAGAAATGATCAAGAAAAGGTTGTTTATGTGCTTCAGCCAATGGGGCGGCGCGTCTGTGCCTGCGTAATGAATATTAATGAGCGAGAAGCGGAGGGACGGCTTCCTGCGCGCGCACTGAACAGGCCATGAAGATTATAACGTGGAACATAAACGGAATAAGGACATTTAAAGGTGGTATTAAGGGTGCGCTCGACTCGTTGGACGCCGATATTGTTTGCGTGCAGGAGACTAAAGTTACGCGTGAGTATCTGCTTTTGTAACGAGAAGAAAAGGGTTGTACAGTATATAAACTCCCTGATCCAGATCCAGATCCAGGACCAAGGGAATCCACTCCGAGTTCTTGCTCAGACCGCCTGAGCGGCCCGGCTGTAGCGCTGCAGTCTGAGCAAAAACCCGGAGTGGATTCACTTGGTCCTGGATCTGGATCAGTGAGTTTACACACTGTACAACCCTTTTCTTCTCGGGCCCTTTTCTTCTGGGCTCAGTCCTGGGCTGGATTCTTACTTTCTGGACCTGGATTAAGTGCCTCACCTCTCCTAATGAGGTCTAGAGGCAGAAACACTGTGCACAATCCATCACAGCCTCTTCCAGGACTCTTGTCTCTCTCTTTCAGGTGATCTGCTGGATGAGAGGACTGCAGTTGTAGATGGCTTCAACTCCTACTTCAGCTTCAGTCGAGGACGCAGTGGATACTCAGGTCTGGTCAGGTGCATCCACACACACTGTCCAGCTTGTGAGTCCAAAGTTTTTTGCGTACACCCCTGGTGACACCTAACCTAGAGGATGCATTCAGCTACTAAGTTGCACCAGTTGCTGACACAGAGGTGCAAATGCACACAGCTTGCCTAGTGCTTGTAGAGATTCTGGGGTAGGGCAACACAAGTTTGTCAGCATCCTGCCTAATGCCTCATTCCGGGTGAGGGATAGAGGGGTATAAAGATTCCCAGTATTGATAACAACCATTCCTTATCCCTAACTTATCCCTAAATACTGGATGGAGCTGCAACATCCCGTATCATCGACTCAATTCCTCATTCTCCCTTAGCCGATCAATTTTGAGGGCATTCCCAATTTGCAATTTGAAGGAAGTTATGCCCATTGGGCCGATATTGGGGGGGACTGTTTTTTTCACTCAGTGCAATCAAATCCTCACAGCAATGCTCCAAGGTCAAACAGTAATAAGGTGTCCAGTATGCTTGCCCTCCTAATATATTTCTCCCACTTTGTACTGCTGAACAGGAGTTGCAACCTTCTGTAAAGACACCGCTACACCATTCGCTGCTGAAGAAGGACTGACTGGGCTTCTTGCGAACAACGGAGAGGCGGTCGGTTGCTATGGTGACCATACTGCGTTCTCCACTGAGGAGTTGCAGTCGCTAGACAGTGAAGGACGGGCTGTCATCACCCAGCATAAATTTAAAGAGTACGTTTTTATAGTGCACCACGAGACTGAAGCCTGTGGTTCTTAATCCTGGTCCTGGAGTGCCACTCCTCGTCATTAGTTAGATCGGGTGAAACACTAAAACCTGCAGGGAATTGATTCTCCAGGACCAGGATTAAGATCCACTTCAGGAGCTGAAGGACCTGCCCATTGCTGCCAGAGTCTCATGCAACTGGGTGGGAATCAATCTACCGCATGGATGCCAGCTTGGTTAACATTCTCCTGTGTCCCAACACCTGCACTGAGTCTAAGGGGCTTCCCAGGACAGAACTGGTCATCTTAATGAGTTTGTTCAGTCTCTTCCTGCTGCTATTGAAATACTGCTGCCCCAGCAGACCACACCATAAAAAATCGTCTTAAGCCAGGGTTTCACTCCCCAACTTTTACCCTGATTGTCAGTCTGGTGGAGTTAGCTGTAGTCTTCAATTTTTGTCAGAGTCGAGAGTGAGAGACAGAATCAAGTAGTGTGTGAAAGGCAAAGGCTCGTTTTTTTGGTTCCTTGATTACCATTCGGACCAATCAGTGACCCTGTCTGACCTGACTATGAGCATAATCTAGTAGTGTATGCTGGTCAGTGACCCTGTCTGACCTGACTATGAGCATAATCTAGTAGTGTATGCTGGTCAGTGACCGTGTCTGACCTGACTCTGAGCATAATCTAGTAGTGTATGCTGGTCAGTGACCGTGTCTGACCTGACTCTGAGCATAATCTTGTAGTGTATGCTGGTCAGTGACTGTCTGACCTGACTCTGAGCATAATCTAGTAGTGTATGCTGGTCAGTGACCGTGTCTGACCTGACTCTGAGCATAATCTTGTAATATATACTGGTCAGTGACCCTGTCTGACCTGACTCTGAGCATAATTTAGTAGTGTATACTTGTATAGTGTATACTGGTCAGCGACTCAGTCTGAATGAGTGCCATCAATAGCCAATGAAAACTGAGCGCAAAAAGCAGCAGTACCATTTAAGGTGGAACGGACTGCCTCATCCAGAGTACCATCCAATATGTGCTGCTTCCTTCCCACCCACGAACATTTTTACATAACAAGTGGCGCAAACGGTGACCACAACAAGCTGATGTAATAATCTGCTATGACTTCAAAAGTTGTGAAGTGACCCCAAGGCTTTAGTATTCAAGTGTTGCAGTATTGAGGTCTTTGACACTGTAATACAGCACATCTGATTGGGAATAAGCATGCACTGATTTGTTTTCCATGTTGTTTCTTTCATACAGTGGAGCAGACGGATCAGAGACCCTCACTGTCATCAACGTGTACTGCCCACGTGCAGATCCAGAAAAGCCGGAGAGGAAGCTCTTCAAGCTGCAGTTCTACAGGCTCCTCCAGAGCAGAGCTGAAGCCATAGTGGAAGGTGGAAGGTGGGTGTCAGTAGCTTCCTGTAGAGTTGCATTACGTTCCCAATTTATTTGCATTGTTTAATTGCTTTCTTTATATCTAGTCATGTGATCATTCTCGGCGATATCAACACGTCTCATCGACCCATAGACCACTGTGACCCAGATGATGTGGTAAGGATCTGAGAGCACTCAGCACTGCACGGCTGTAGTTGTCTTGGATTCAGTATTCTATTCTTCAGCCCCTTCACAATCAAAATCTAAATGGAAATCTAATTCGAAAATCTAATTCAATCTAAATATTAAAAAAATTACTTGAACTTGTACTTGAATCTTGGTAAGAGAAAGTCTGGGTAACATCTGCGTTCACACCTCCAGCTCCTTCGGGCAAAGTCCAGAAAAGCTCTGGGTTATAGTGCAGGTGTGAAAGGGGCTGTTTAATTTAATAGCTCTCAAGTGAAGAACACTTATCAGGATCTAAAAGGTGTTCAAACATTTTCCCCATGAGGCCTCGTTCCCATTGTCACAGGGCGCTGCCCACAGGACACTTTTGGTTTATAGAACATTCTCAGTCCAGCTGTGACACTGAGGGGTTTAAACACTCCAGCAGCACTGCTGTCTGATCTACTCGTACCAGCGCGACACACACCAACACACCACCACCATGTCAGTGTGACTGCAGTGCTGAGAATGACCCACCACCCACATAATAGCTGATCTGTGGTCCTGTGGGGTCCTGATCATTGACGATCAGGGGGGAAGGAGGCTAATGAATGCAGAGAAAGGGATGGTAAGAGGAGCTGATAAAGAAAGACAGTAAATATAGAAACAAGGAGATGGTCATAATGTTATGGTTGATTGATTGGTGGATATGCCTCCATTGAATCTAACTTCCTTTAACTGTTCTTTTCTTCACACACAGGAAAACTTTGAGGACAATCCAGGCAGAAAGTGGCTTGACAGCTTTCTGTTTGGGTCGGCAGAAAATGGAAAAGATGATGAAGAAGATGACGAGAAGGAAAGTTCCGAGACCTCTGAGAAATTTGTGCCTGGTGGGAAATTTGTTGACACTTTCCGACATTTCCATCCAACACGTGTCAATGCATTCACATGCTGGTCTACGCTTACCGGTGCCAGACAGACCAACTACGGCACACGCATTGACTACATATTCGCCAATCGTTTGCTGGTAGAGAAAGGCTTCCAGAATGCAGATATCATGCCAGAAGTGGAGGGCTCTGATCACTGTCCTGTGTGGGCACAGCTAAGCTGTACCCTCATACCCAGTGCAAGGTGTCCATCTCTGTGCACACGCTACATGCCAGAGTTCGCTGGCAGGCAGCAGAAACTCTCCCGCTTTTTTGTTAAAGTTTCAGAGCAACAGACAACTTCCAGAGACAATTCAGAGAGCCTGCCTTGCTCTCAAGAAGCTGGGGAGATACGTGAGAATGTCAGTCCTGAAGCAGCAGGCAATAATGCTGGGAAGAAAAGACCTTCATGTGGACCTCCAGAGACATCAGCCTCTAAAGGGAAAAGGAGTAAAACTGTTAAAACGGCAGCTAAACCTCAGGGCAGCCTCTTGGCCTTCTTTAAACCTAAACCAACACCTGAAATACCCTCCCGCCAGACCTTGAAGTCAAGTCCAAATTCGATCATTGAGAGTTTGAAGATCCACAGGCACACTGAGGATCTCACAGAGGAGAACGTGGATGACTCCAGGACCAAAAAGACAAATATTGAGGGGCTAGGATCTCAGGATAAGACCCAAAGCTATGGATGTGATCAGGAAACTAAAAACTCCAAGAAAGGCACAGATTTTTGGAAATCAGTTTTTCATGGACCTCCTCAGCCACCACTGTGCAAGGCACACAACGAGCCCTGTGTGCTTCGGACTGTGAAAAAAGCGGGGCCTACTTTCGGACGGCAGTTTTTCGTATGTGCCCGTCCTCAAGGCCATGCCTCTAATCCAGAAGCCCGATGTAATTTCTTTGCCTGGGTAGATAAAGGCCGATAAAACCCGGGTTTTCTAATCGTGTGTACGTATCACCCAGTGGTGCTATTACTGTTGTGATTTTTATATGTTTATAAAAGTTTGTTTTTACTGTAAAAATAAAATATGGTTATAGATAAAGTTTTGTTCATCGTCTAATGTGAAAAATCAGCTTGCACCTTTTCATGAAGGTGACCTCCCACATCAGTAAAAAAATAACCCGTGGCCACAACTCGGTGAAGCTTTTCAACAAATCGGGCTGAAAACCGAACAGGTGGCAAGCCTATGGGCGTGAGGTCTAAGTCGGTCAGGATGTTGTGTAAAGCATAAATAAAAACAGAATATGATGATTTGCAAATCCTTTTCAACCTATATTCAATTGAATGCACTACAAAGACAAGATTTTTAATGTTCTATCAGAAATTATTGCAAATATTCACTCCTCCAAACCGCTGAATCTGCTGTGGCAGTTTATGAAACGATCAGCGACATTCCTGTTATGTCATACTACAGACAAGCCCTATAAACTATAGTCAATATGGGAGAATATGGGAAAGAGCTGATGGGGAAGGTTTTAAGGGCAGGTTTGATCCTTTAATTGATCGGGAAATTGATTAATATTGTTTGTTTTATTATTTTATTGATCCAATCAGTGACATTCCTGTTATAACCTGTCTATACCATCAACAAACAAGCCCCTCCCCCTACACTTGACCCCGCCCATATAGATGTCCTGAGAAGTGATAATACTGCCATATATAAATCACAAAAATAATGTTTACAATTTATTTTATTATTTCAATTTTCAAATATCAAGTTTCATTTAACAAAATGTAACAAAAACATACTGCATTTTCACCTCAAACACCAAAAACAAAATAATGAAATTTAATCAGCTTCGGATCTCCTGAAAATAAGAGTATTTGGTCTCCTTTAAACCAATTTCTAATGTTTTTTGTGTGAATAAAAGCAGTTAAAACTATAAAAACAATAAAAAAAATACATCCCGCACAGCTGGTCTAGGGCCCTAAGGGTCGAGTGAGCTTTCGTGAATATGGTTCAGAGCCGGAAGGGAAGGCTTTAAGGGCACATTTGAACCTTTAATTGATCGGGAGATGGATTAATATTGTTTATTTTTCATAAGCAGTGTCAGTTCCGCGGTAACACTGCGGGTATTGGTGCGGTGAGGGCGTAGGGAGTAGGGCGGGAGGCAGGAACGCGTGGTATGGGACGCAGCCCAGGCTTTCGTTCTTCCGCGCGCGGTCACAGAAAGCCCCGTAGCTGCCTTCACACCGCAGGATAAAACCATAACGGGGGCCAGTCCTTCCAGTGGGATGGTTTCCTATAACCAGTATGGAGACGTGAGTATTAGAGCCGCGTTTGCAGCCGTATTAGGGCGTTATTGTGGCGCGCGCGGAGCTAAAATGGCGCCGGTGTTTACAGACCGGTTCGGACCGGAACGGACCGAAACAGATCGGCGGAGGCTTTTCGCTCAAAACGCCTTAAAAACAGTTTTCTCCAAAACGTCCTTTTCGTTACGACGCAGAAAGCCGTCGTATAATGAGTGCGCAGTTCGTCGGCGCGTTTATTTTTTGGCTCGCGTTGCCTGGGCGACCGTAACTATAACAACCGTCACCTCAGTTAGCCACATTAGCATGGTAGTTTCACAGGCAGAATTGGGAGTAATTTTACCTGAAGAAACCCCGAATTCCTGCCCTAATAGAGAGATTTTATACCTAAGTATCATTTAATACCTCATTTATCTCCCCCAGCCTTCTGCTTTGGCCGTATTTCACTGATTTGTGCCTTAACTCGTTTTCCTGACGAGAAGCTGTTTTTATTATTATTAATATAAATTTTTAATATTGTTTGTTATTAATACCCGGATGTGGACCCCGTGTTTGACTAACAGAGCATTGAAACCCTGTAATAACCTCCTACTCAGGTCCTGATGGCCTTTCACACCTGTAGAGCTGAGTCTACAGGAATCTCCTCACTGTAACTGATGTTGAGACAAAGGGTGGACAGTCCAACTCCTTTCTGACCCTCTTTAACCCAAAGGGACTCTCATTTGCTGTCACACAGTGATTATGAGACCATCTCCATGGAAAACCTTCTCAAAGATGTCTTTTCCTGAGATGTAAACAATTTAATATCTTGTGGCCAAGTTTGACCAAAATGTCCCCAATGCCTGTTTTTCCACTTATTTTTTACCACAGGGGCTTAAAACTGAAATTAAACCATATATCTCAGGTCGTAATGGGTGCAGTTGGGTGTCTGTACGCTGAGAATCTCAATACGTTGACGATATTTTATTGTATGGCTTCGTTACGGTGACAAAATGTATTTTTTTTTTCTTCCGCCGGCGGGATCCATGCAGGTTTCTTAAACCGAGTCCACACATATTTTGTTCAGTATGGCCAGTATGTCAGGCTTTACTGTTCTAGATAGATAGGTTAGAACTTTTTTGATCCCTTGGGAGGGTTCCCTTAGGTTCCAGCAGCAGCATAAATACAAGTAGTAAAGCACTATAGAAAAAAATAGAGAATATATCATATAGGGAATATATAAGAATATACAATATAGAGAGCTGTTATTATAAAATCATATTTTCACTGGCATTCCTGAGCTATAACGTGTGATAAAAGGTGTGATTTTGCCCTCGCTGTGGGTTAAACAGGGAAAGCACTATAAGTGCAGGAAACCTGCTCAGAATGCCGATAGAACCTGTACAATGTCAACTTTACAGGAGAAAATAAAAAGGCTCTTAACGTGAATGGAAGTGAATGCCAAATAACAGCTGAATTTGCTCCTTGTCAAGCATTTCTTTTGGAGTGTTGATTCAAACATTGTTCACACAGCGTATAGAGCAGTTACAGCGTTCAAACCATGGAGATACGTGGTGTTCATTGGCAGTGATATTGGAACAAAAATCCTTGAAATCCTTTTACTTAATATGTTTAAACATCTACCGTTTGATCTTCAAAAAATATTGAGGTGAAGAAAATATAACGTAAATAAAACATTAAAATAAATAACTTAAAAACAGAACAATCATTTGCTGATGTTTTGCACCTACTTTTAAATTTTTAGACATTTTAAATAGTGATAAATGCAGGAATGTAAAGGTTTACTTTTAACAAATGTCTGAACTTTTATCTCTTGTCTGAAACTAGGTCCCAGACTTTTTGCAAGATTGAAACAGATTCTTTGGAATCTTTAAAACTCATATCGCCCTCTGCTTTTGTCCTGATGTGTCTAAAATATTAATATATTACTGTATTAATACAGTGGCTGCTATATGAGAGACACTGACAGCTCACTACATTTATACATAAACCGTAAGTAAATAGTATCTTCAACTGTTTCAGCTTTTGCTTTGTTTCCTTTGCGCAGCGGAACGGGAGTCTTCTACCAAGCAATGCCGGCAGTTGGACCTGATGGGAAGAATGTGATGAAATTGATTCCAGTTCAGAAAGTGAATGGGAAATTTGTTCAGTCACATGTACTTTCTGTTAGGAATGATCATCAACCTGCGCACTTATCTCCTGTGTCTTTACCACCAAATAAACTCCCAACACTTCAGCCGACACCTGATGGACGCTTTATTTTAAGAATGCCAGCTGATGGAAACACTTTATTGAACCCTGTGAAAAGTCAACACCAAGGAGTTAATGACTTACTATTTAAAAACACAGTCGGTCAGTTACGTGCACCTTTAGTCGCTCCAAAAGTGGCACAAAACGCATTGCAGTTGCCCCTCCAGAATAATAGCAAGGCTGTTACTGTGATCAGTCATCCACAGCAGCTTGTGAGTGAAAAATCGCCCATTCTCCCCAGCGGGCATTACCTTCAGATCCCTCCCAATGCCACAGTTAGGACTGTCCCTGCCTCTGCACTTCCGCAGTCCATCAAAAGCCAAATATGCAACTCTTTAAATGCCGAATGTAACCCTGCAAAGGGTTTACCAACAGTTCTGTATGTATCTCCAGTCAATTCTTTGAAACTTGGTCCCGAACACACTCAGAGCCTGACTCTGATGCCTGCCATCAATGCTGGGAAAACTCCAAATGTGTGTTCTACATCTAGTCTCAAGGCTGATCAAGGAGCCATCACTCCAATGAAGTGGGTGGTCCAAGAAGGAACAGGATGCTCTGCGCCGTACCTCATACCCGTGACTTCACCTAGCATGACCTCAGACATCATCAGAGCGGTCAAGCAAATGGAAGCAGAGAAACTGGTCAAACAAGGTCCAGCCGGAGATCCCGCATCTCACGCTATGCAAAAAAAGATAAGCCCGGGAAAGGACAATGCCCTTGTGATGTGCAATGGAAAGGTCTACTTTGTGGCTAAAAAAAGTTCAGAGATTACTAAGGATGTGAATCTGAATGCCAGAAATCCTGTCCAGGCCTCTAGTGCTTCGAGGACAGCGCTGAAGCAAGACTCAACACACACTCCCGTCAGTAAAAATCCAAACGAAATTATAGACCTGTGTGACGATGATGACGAGAGCCAACCCCCATCCACAGAGTCAAGTAGATTATCTGTAGTTGGTGAAACGGCAAATGAGAACGATGAAGACTCCAATGTCATATTTGTGTCGTACATTCCACCAAAATCAGAAACTGAGACCAGCGAGAAAGTTGCAGACACAACTCTGCAAAACAATTCTGGGAAAGACACAGACAGCCCTGAATGTGATCCCAGGAACACGGAGGAAAGCTGTGAAAAGAGCATTACGAACAGCCCTGTCCTTGACCTTGATGTCAGTAGATATGAAGAAAATGCAGCTGCTGATGAACAAGTGAACAAAGTAGAGGCTTTGTCAGAGGACATCTGCAAGGAAGACTCAGAAAAGGTACAGTCACTAAATAAGGTAAAACGGCAAAGGTTGCTTTTGATTTTAAGATACTGATTTTTTCAGTTCTTACATTATGGTTTGTAATTGCTTAAGGAAACTGATTCATATCCTGCTTTCAGTGTTTGTGCTGTCTGAATGTTATATTTGCATGTTTGTTCTTTTTACTGAAATGGTAGGTAAACTTTGGCAGTTGCTGAATCTTTGGAGTTAGAACTGGGCAATAAATTGTAAATATCGATATATTACAATATATTTTGTACAAGATATAAAATTGCAGTATCTAGGTTTGGGTACCAAAATTCACGTTAAATCGATATGTGCCAAAAAGTCTCGAGTGTGGTAACATTTTTCAAAATGTCATGCAGACAACACTCTCTGCAGTATCTGTAATGCCAGACACAAAGCTGGCACCACTTTTAACCCGACCAAACACCTAGTCATGGCTTCAGAAGGCTAACCCAATCACCCAAGTCCAGTGAGGATCAGAACACTAACCTGACCCACACTGAGAGAACATCACTCAGCCCAGTACAGTGAGGATCAGAGCACAACAGAACACCACTAACTGCACAAAAGGCGACTGAACTATGACTATATAAGCATGGTATTACATGGCCAAACATCTGATGTGTATCACTCTGTTGTGTAAAATGTTCTAAATAAATAACGTGGATGCTGAAATGACATTTTTTTTGTTTTTACACAGAAAGTAAAGTACCTTTAATGAATAATGAATTCCAGACACTGGCATTGGTTCCACCGTGAACAGTACTCTTAGTAATATCTTGGATTATGCAGTTTACCGTCTCTGTACGATTTAATTCCCTTTTGGTAGAGATGCACTGATTGCTATTTTCTTGGCCAATTCCAATTTTTATAGCCTAACCTGCTGATTGTTCTGAATTTGTCTTTACTGAGTGGGTCGTTTGTGTGGTTTCTGGAGGGATTAAACTGTAGAGAGGACAGTCTTGTTTATATTATGTCGTAGCGTCACAATGAAAGGGTTCTATTTAAATGCTGTGTTTCTGGTGTTACATTAAATACTGATACTTTAACCTTATACTTTAATCATGTTGTAGATCACTATTTCTCTGAAGCATAACAGGGTATCACCCAGCCCTATGTGGACCACATAGGACGTATCTGTAAGATTGGACTCATGGAGGCACCCTGCCCTGTACATTTTGGTTTATTCCCTGCTTTAACATACGCCCTGCAACTCTGAGCGGCCCTGTTAAGGGAGCAGGAAAAGCACTGAAATGTCTATTGTGATGTGTGATATCAGATTATTATCATGATGTTTGTGTTATTAGTCAAATGTCTAACAGTTATGTGTATGTGCCATTTTCTTGTTTTGCAGTCCTTGGAAAACCTAGCCACGAAAGAAGTACAACAGCGAAAGAGTGACTCTGATCTCCGAAAGATTTTTGGAATTACAGCTGATCTGCGAATTTCCCTGCAGAGGGTACATCAAGCTAGCGAGCCAGGTCCACAACCCGAGAGAAGATCCATTAACAAACGCACTTTAGAGGGCATCCGCAAACTGATTCAGGAATCGCAGATAGAGTTGAAGGTCAAACAGCTGATTCATGCACAGGTGAGCTTCGTTCCTAAGCGTAAGATTTAAACAGTGAAGGTTTCGGTGATGAACTGTTTAACTGTTGAACCTTTATTGTTTGGGGGAGATTATCCAATTTTGTTTACAGACAATGGAAAACTGCTTTTTCCTGATTGGTCAGCACAGTGGCATGTGCATGAAGTTGAATCCAGCTGTGTTGTGAGCTGTGTTTTGAGCTTTGTGCCCAATCCCTCACTACCTATTAAAAACGAATGGGGGTGAAATTTGGTATGATGAATTCAACTTGTGCAGTGTTTTATAATTTTAATATTTAAGTGTTAATATTTTGCCTTCTCCTCTAAAGTTGCCATTTTAGAGATGCATGTTTTTCACTATAGAATATAGTGAAACACTATAGACATGAGACAATATAGAATAACACAGTTAATCACGGCCTGAATATTGAATATGCTGATCTTTTAGTCTGCCTGTCTGCAGGTACCAGTCTCAAAAGTAAACAGCCCAGAAGATGCCAAAAGGAAATGTTTGGAGGGAGAGAGGACATGCTTGGACAGCTCTTTAAGTGGTTTCATTAATTCTTCACAACGTACGGACACAGTAAAATGTCAGGCACAAAGCATGTCCACAGATGCCTGTACAGAAAACAAGGTGTTGCTGTATTGTCAAGGTCCAGAGGAGGGAACTTCCTCCACCAGCAGATCTTCTAAGATGGCGCATTGTTCTTCATATTCTTGTCAGTCTTTAGAATCTCAAACTGCAAGGAGTCACGATGACAGTATGGCTTTTACGTCTACGGCAAGGAAGACCCCAGCTCGACAGAGTAAAGGGAGTGGGAGGGTGTGCACAGCATGTCCATGTGGAACTAAGATGGGAGTAATCTCAAAGATTTCAACCTCTAAACCTCACGAGGAACCAAATGCGCCAGCTGTTATTGATGCCACTAAAACGGCTGCTTTACCCGAGTTGAACAGAGATTGTAAAACTCTTGAGAAATCAGTTTCAAGCCCACTAAGAAGCTGTGTGTCATCTGAGAAGCCTGGAGAGAGAACGGTACACTGCAACCAATTGCACATAAAGCTCGGAAAAGGATCATTGCAAAATGTTTCATCTGTGCTGACTAAACAAAATGGTGTTAGTCAACCAGGTTTGAGTTCCGAGCCAGAAGGAGCAACAGACATCAGCAGCTGCTCACGAAGTGAATTATTCTCTTCTGTAATGCTGGACCCTGAGGAGATAAAGCGACAGGAGAGAATTAAACGCCTCAAAAACCTTCTGAAGGAAAAGGAAGCAGCCCTGGAGAAGCTGCGGCAGAGCATGTGAGACTTAGGTGGTGTGAAATCTATCAACATACGAAGCAGCTCCCTGTAAACAGCAGCTTTTTGCTCGTCATGCTGTGTAAATTAATTTTTTCAAAGTGTTGATTCACAAGATGCACAAATACATCTCTTTAATGCATTCTATTTTGTTTAGAATTGAATGCTTGTGGTTTTTTGTTGTAGCATTATACTTGGTTGGCCCGGCTTCCCAGACCCAGTCAATGTTGAATCTGAAAGGATTTCACTTTAAATCCACGGTCCAAGATTCAATGTTTTGTTTTTTAGGGGCATAAGAGAAATAACTTCTTGTCTTTCACAGGTCGTACAATTAGGAAAATACAACTTCATGTCTGGCTCACAGTACAGGATAATCGGGCAGGTTTTGCTCCTCCCAACAATTGCAAAAGATCTCCCAATCTCAAGGCGATTGCAAATGATCTTCACAGATTCATTGTGGAGATGACTAATCCAAACTTTACTCCTTCAGTTTTTTTCCAGTGCAGTCGAGCTGGCCTGAAAGAGAATCATAAATATGAAATGTTTAATATTAATCTGTTCTGTAATATGGTGGGGTTGCTGAGTCAGCCAGGCTCAAACATACTGCAACGCAAGCTTGAGGTGAATAAATACTTACTACATACATAACTTATTTAACTGTTACATGTTAGCAAATATAAACAAGCATTGACTCACTAAAATGAAACGAGTGTGTCTTATTTTTAAATTAATATTTGATATCTTTCGTATAAAGTTGGGCACAAGATTTCTCCTCAATTCTGCCAGACATGGCATAGATTTCTCCAAACTCATCACCAGCACACCTTTAAAAAACCTAAACGATATAATAAACTATAAATGGACTTTATTAAAGAGAGGATTGGAATTAGTTAACATTTGATGAACTTTTAGTGCCTTTTTATTAGTGTGCTCATCTGGAGCTTGCGTTCCAGTAAGTGTAAGCCTTGTTGACCCTTTCTTTACTGGTACGTACTGGTACTGGTACTGAACGATGTAGCAGTTCTGTTAGTTTGG
Source organism: Acestrorhynchus altus (assembly GCA_034509495.1). Taxonomy (NCBI): domain Eukaryota; kingdom Metazoa; phylum Chordata; class Actinopteri; order Characiformes; family Acestrorhynchidae; genus Acestrorhynchus; species Acestrorhynchus altus. The sequence goes on along the minus strand of CM067515.1, from coordinate 27,646,992 downwards.
AAAAACTAAGTATGCACCTTACTGCTTCCATTGGCATTAAGGGTGTAAGTAGCAGCCAGGTGCTCATTGATCATCAGCACGTGTGACCACCTCGATAAAAGCAGACGTTTTGGCTGCTCTGGAGCTCTCAAGTACCACGATACCAATGTGGAAAGACATCGGATGATCTTAGGCTGTGTTCGGACAGCAGGAAAATCTGATTTTTCTCAAATTGGGTCTGTTGAGATGACTGTCTGCACTGTCATTTCTAAGGATTTACTACTTGAATGGGTTGCTGTGGTAACTATGGCACACCAGTACACACTGGTGCCACGCTCTTCTATCCCTGTGCTTCAGTCACTCTGAATTTGACATTGTCACACTGTAACACAAAAGACGCTTTAAAATCCAGAGATTGAGATGCATCGGTCCAAATCGGATTGTAATTGGACCGCCTTCAATTTTACCAACAATCCTATTTAGGTGGTCTGAACACAGCCAAAGAGAAGAAGTTGCTGCTGCCCATCAATCTGGGTTTGGCCATTTTGAAGATTTTTCATAGGCAGCTTCAATGCCATTATGCTTGTCTTCTGTGCTCGGGCACGGATAGTGATTACAATCGATACATACTGTTCCAGAGTCCATCTGAGCTGTGTCCAACCGCACCTCTTCAAGCAGACCCAGGCGCGGTTTTGGAGCGATCACACATCATGTGGACCAGGTTTTGGTCGAGGAGGACCTGCTTGGCCATAGTACAAGTGTGACTACACCCTAAGAGAGCTACGCATAAACAAAAGCCCACAAAGTCAATGAACTGGAGCAGTGAAGCCCAGATCATGAAGAAAACACACAACCTGAATGAACATGTAACGAACAGTGAGCCAGAGCTCCTGTAGCTGTGCACACATGGCATTTCCTTTTTGGCTTTGTTTTTATGAAATAAATAACGACATGGAATCTGTTGTGTTCAGCGGAGGTTGTATTTTCCCGATTTTAAGACCTAGTGCCAGGTTTTATTTTTTCTTCCTGTCTTGACACACAAAACCACAGAATTCAAAGGCGGTGTACTTTTGTTTTTCATGTGACTGTGAATTTAATATATTCTGTAAGATCATTTACAAATTCTGACTTGAGTTAGGGATCCTTGCTTGTTTTGAAATACATTTTAGTGTATGTACTGTGAAATATTTTAAATATGGCGACTTGATTGTATCTTTTTAACCCCAATTTCTATATTATATTTTGAGAACTGTCAGGTATCTGCAGTTTTAGACATTCATTTAATAAATGAGTAAATGTACCTTTATGAAGGTTGGTGCATAGGCCTGTCAGGTTAACTACATGTTCAAATTTTCGTACACTTTAGGGACATCAAACATTTTAACTGATGTCTGTATCGTCTGTTTCTTAGCAAGGAGAGCCCGTTCTCGGGAATGAGCTGGTATTTTAAGTCTGGTTTAAAACAGGGTTTTTATTTTCTCTATTTTATTTATTTAGGATATATTTATATATTCCAATTCCAATGTCTGAATTTTCCTAATAATTAAAAGGTCATTGCTCTTTAAATGGTGCAATTGCATTATTACATCAGTGGCATCAGTTTGAGAATTACAATTTTTTTTTAATGCAAAAAAATTTACAGCCAGAAGGAAGATGACGGTTAGAAGGAACAATAAATTATATATTTTTATATGATCAATATTTATTGATCTACACATACAGAAGTGGTCTCTGAGTACGGCGTCTGGTTTAACGCAACATCGGCATGGAGTTGTAGAGGCTCCTAATGGTGTCCTGTGATGATCCATCTCATGCAGCTTGAATATTCTCACTCAGACCACGGTGCCTCCACACACAGATTTTGTTGGATGTCTCCACTAAGACAAAAACTGGACTCATCTTTGAAGATGACCCACTGCCGTTCTGAGTGACTCCATGTCTGGCAAGCCATTGCAATCGGTTGATTCCTTCTGGATGTAACAACGTATTGATGAGTGTAGTTATCGTGACAGGCCTACATCTGCACCCATATTGTCCAGCAGTTTGCATGCTCCCACCAGCCCATGTCTACAGAATTCATCTTCCTGCCAAACGTCACTCGTCCCTCTAGGTTGCTCCGTTTCAAGAAGTCAAATCATCCTCAGTGGTTATGTGTTTTTCTTACGGTGTTAATTAAAAGTGTTTCATCAGTCATGTTTTGGACTTTTGTGTTTTTATATAAATAAAATTACAGCTGAATTTATTGTGTACACAGTGTGTTACATTGACTTAATCCCAGCAGTCACAGGTGTGACCAGTGTGTACTTCCTCATATCTGTCAGTAGGGGACCTCCTTAGACAGATTTTTACAGCCTGAAGACAAATGACAAGCCTGTCCCATGAAAAACATCTCCATAATGTGAATCTGACAGTTCTTTATAAGATATCATGATGAATTGGCCTAAAATGACGTATTCTATAATCTTATTCTACATTCACTTCCATCCAAACTGAAGAGCATTTTTGCTTTCTCCTGTAAAGTCCCCTTTTTGGAGATACATGTTTTGTGCAATTAAACCCCTTCATCTCCAACAACTACAGTCAGCCCTGTAAAAAAAGCACTGGTCTAAATTGCTGAAATACGTCATTAACAGGAGCATGTGTATTATGCTTACATTTACTATCCTGCATCTCCCTCAGCCACTGGTCAAACTGCATAATGACCACCTCCTTCTTTCTGCATCCACTGTTCGTTCTATCAGCTCCTCTGACCACACAGGAGCACTTTGTGGTTCTATAATTACAGACTGTAGTTCATCTGTTTCTCTGCAGACTTTATTCTCCTTTCACCCTGATCTTCAATGATCAGGACCGCCACAGAGCAGGTGTTATGTGGGTGGTGGGTCATTCTCAGTACAGTGACACTGACCTGGTGGTGTGTTAAACACTGTCCACTCACTGTCCACTGTCAGACACTCATGCCAGTCTGCTGGCTGGATGTTTCTGCTTGGTGCTCCTGACCACTGAAGATCAGGGTGAAAGGAGAAGAGCTGGAAATCCTCCTTTATAGACAAGTCCTCTGTGTGTGTGTGTGTGTGTGTGTGTGTGTGTGTGTGTGTGTGTGTGTGTGTGAGAGAGAGAGAGAGGAGTTCAGACGCGGAAGTTTCCGCCCAGTAAATCCAGTGATCAGTGAAGATGCTGCTCTTCTGCTCCTCGCCTGGGATTCCTCTGCTCCACCAGGCTGGTCAGCTGTGAGCCACGATGGCCACCATGCCGGTGTCGGAGCGCAGGGCTTTCGCTCTCAAACTCAACAGGTAACACTTCGTTTCATCCCTGAGAGAGAGAGAGAGAGAGAGAGAGAGAGAGAGAGAGAGAGAGAGAGAGAGAGAGAATTCCGGAGCAGGCAGATACACAGGCAGAGGAATGCGCTACACTGTATCTCTTAAGGCTTTGATGTCCTTAACCAGAACCTCAGAGGGACAGCTGGGCCATATGGAACATTTTCCGACATTCCTGGTATTCCCGACATTCCCGATTATTCCCGACATTCCCGATTATTCTTTGCCTGCGGCTTTGAGGTGGCACATAAAGTCCCGAGCAACTGTTATCCAGTCTTCCTGCTCTCGCACTCTGTCCACCTCACCCTGTGCGCTCTGGATTCAAAGTCCCCTGCACTGGTTCAGTGCTCTTCCACTGGTCTATACTGGTTTCTGCACACTAGAGCCCATATCAGGGTTTCACCCCCTCTGGGCTGAGGACCACCTCTCCTGTGGTCCGCAGACCCATCGTTAGGTGGAGGAAGGGGTCCATAATGGGCCGATAATCCCTAAAGGTTGCGGGGAGAAATCAAGAGACTGGTCAGTTTAACGTAATCAAGGGAAGAAGTTCTAGATAAATGGATTGGTTTTGTTGGTCCGGGAGGTGAAGTGAGGGGGAAAAGGGTGAGAACCTGCTCATGCATTGTTTCTTCTGCAATTATGGGGTTTTGCACATTTTGATTTAATTATTTTTCCATCAGAATTCTACACACAAAACTCCACGATGTTTGTTTGAAATCAAAATAAAACACAACAATATAACATGTACATAAGTTTTCACAACCTTTGCTCAATACTTTGTTGAAGCTCCTTTGGCAGCAATTACAGCCTCAGGTCTTTTTGAGTTTGATGCTACAAGCTTGGCACCTTTTTGGGAAGGTTCTCCCATTCTTCTTTGCAGAACCTCTCAAGCTCCATCAGATTGGATGGGGACAGTTGGTGCACAGCCATTTCTAGATATCTCCAGAGATGTTCAATCAGGTTCAAATCTGGGCTCTGGCTGGACCACTCAAGGACATTCACAGAGTTGTCCTGAAGCCACTCCTTTGTTACCTTGTGTGTGCTTAGGGTCGTTGTCCTGTTGGAAGATAAACCTTTGTCCCAGTCTGAGGTCCAGAGTGCTCTGGAGATTATCATCAATGATGTCTCTGTACATCGTTGCTGTCATCTTTCCCTCGACCTTGACTAGTCTCCCAGCTCCTGCTGCAGAAAAACATCCCCTCCCTGACTAAGACCCTCCTACCATGATAACTCAGTTTGGACAGGTGGCCAGCTCTATGAAGAGTCCTGTTGGTTCCAAACTTCCTCCATTTACGGATGATGGAGTCCAGACCTGTGTCTCAATACAATCCTGTCTCAGAGGTCTACACACAATTCCTTAGACTTCACAGCTTGGTTTGTGCTTTGACCTGCACTGTCTCCTATGAGACCTGATATAAACAGGTGTCCAATCAACTGAATTGACCAGAGGTGTCCAATCAAGCTGTAGAAACATCTGGAGGATGCACTGGAGGATCAGTGGAAACAAGATGCACCTGAGCTCAATTTTGAGTGTCACAGCAAAGACTTGTATGCTTTTATACGTTATATTTTTGTGTTTTTCAAAAAATTGTGTGTAGAATTCTGATGGACAAAATAATTGAATCCATTTTGAAATAAGGCTGTAACATAACAAAATGTGCAAAATATGAGGCGCTGGGAATACTTTCCAGATGCAATGTAGGTCCTTCAAGCACCGAGGATGTCCATTATATGCTCAGACAAATAGACCTTCATGTTGTGAATGAGAAGTACACTCTTCACCAAGGCTATAAGACTTGGAAAAATGAGCATTTAATTCCCTCACATCCCACTCCAAACACTGAGATCCGGCCTGCCGGATCATTTCCACCTCTGGTGTGAACCCTCTTTCCTGAGGCCGCTCAGGAACAGCCCCCATTTGCGGTCCACGCGTAGTCTGACTGAGGTGGAAGTTCTTATTGTTCCTTCTCTCACTCCTAGCAGGTGGTGAGGAAGTGCCTATAAAGCCATTGTATTAAACGGAGGTCCAGTAATACAGTTTGAAGCCCCCAAAGGAAAAGCGTATCTATAATGGGTTGCATTGCATTGAAATACAATGGTTCATTCATGAAAACTGCTGTCATATGCTTGTGACGACAGTGTGACAGTGTGCAGATTAGGTGGCTGCGCTCCCAAAGCGAGACATACATGTTGGTGTGAACGACTGTTTACTGTCTACATGTTGTTTCGGAGGCCAGTCATTAGCTGTATTTGTTAAGCAGAGGAAGTAGGTTTGCGATTGTATTTTCACAGCACAGTAACTGTCTCCGAAAACCGAACGGTTTACTGGTATCTCAGAATTCTGCATCACTATTCATCTTTTTCAAGCTTTTATTATAATTAGGTAGTGATGTGCCTGATCTGGGATTTTTTATTGGATCAGGTACTGGATAGTTTAATATCAATCCCTGATTGATCCCAATCGGTGTGTTCGGAGCACCATCCGGTGGCCTCAAGATGCCATTCACGGACATTCCCAGCCTGCAGCCGTGAGGAATTTCCCTGTAGGAAATTTGGCATTACAAGACTCGATCGGATCAGAGGCAAATTTTGTAATTTCAGAAATGCTTTACTGTCACTTAAATGTGAACCACCTTTATAAAAAACAGTACACTATATGGGCAAATTGGGACACTGTTTCTTCTGAAATCAAGGGTGTGCAAAGACTTTATCCTTCTTTTACTGGACTAATTGTCTCTGTTTGGTTGCATTCATTTTCAATAGCAGTATCAAGAAAATGCACTGTATGATGTCCTTCAGTTTATACCGTGGTACACCTAACATCAGTATACCACTGCAATCCAGTAGGTAGTTGTGTTTGGTCAGGAACAGGTACTACAACGGATGTTTGATGGATTTGTCCTTTCCTCAGTTTTCACAAATGATCGCACGTCCAGTCCAGTGTTTCTGTGAGGAAATGAGTGTTTTTCTCATTAGTCATTAACGGTTACTCATTAGTGTTGCTGGGTTATGCTTTTTTGTTGCTTTGCTGTTGGTCACACCTCTCATTCTTTAGGTTTAGCTTTCGTTTTACACCAAAAGGATCTCAAAAAGGGAAGAATAGATGGATTAAAAATGAACATGCATCACTTCCCCCGCTGATCACAGCTGAGGTTCCAGCTCTTAAGCAATGTTTCTGAGCTGCTGCCTCTGTTCTAGTGATGTTACTTTGACATCATTTCCCTTCTTTAGTCTAATTATCAGAAAAAAAGACTGGAGTACTTTAGATTTTTTTGTTTTAATAAGAAAATTAATTTAAGCTGCATAAAACAACCTCAGGCTAAATATAAAAATGGATTGATGCGTATAATTTGATACAGTTTATTGGTAATTGAGTGACTCTTATTCGGTTATTCTTATTTCTTTTTTTTTGTTGCTCAAATCGATTTTTGTTTGAATGATACAATATCAATTCATATAAAACCAAGTTCAGTCTTTAACCCTCTGAAGTTTGCACTTTTGCTGGCGGGAAAAAACTGAAATATTGTTTGAAATTTTTGCAAATTTATTCAAAATAAAACACAAACATATAACATGTACATCAATATTCACAGTCTTTGCTATGCCAATCAAAATTGAGCTCAGGTGCATATTGTTTCCACTGATCATCCTTCAGAGGTTTCTACAGCTTGATTGGACACCTGTGGTCAATTCAGTTGATTGGACACGATCAGGAAAGACACACCTGTTTATATGAGGTCTCATAGTAGACAGTGCAGGTCAGAGACAAACCAATGAAGTCTAAGGAATTGTCTGTAGACCTCCGAGACAGGATTGTATGGAGACACAGATCTGGGGAAGGGGACAGAAAAACTCAGACTCATTTTGTAATGAACAGCGTGAATGGTGCTGATTTGTTATTTGATCGATGGTTCAGCAGCAAATTTCAGTTCTGCTGTTTATGGAGCTGAAGTTAAAAACCTGTTATAAGTGAAATATGACACAATTAGTATTGAATCAAGTCAAACTGGGAATCAGCTCAAACTGGGATCCTTGGAAATTGGAATTGAATTCCAGGCTTAGTTTAAATAATTGATCGATTATTTGACTATTTAAGTTGCATATAATAGAGGCCCTAATGAAGTGTTTGTTGAGTTGATATCACTGACCACCATGATGAGCACAGAATCCAGCCTTCAGAAGCAGAGTGGTTTGGTAGCAGTTGAAGAGTTATTTTTGCTCATTTGATACTCACTCTTTCACTTCCTTTTTGGCATGAGTAAAAAAGGAAACGGTTACTCACCGCTGCTTAAGAAAGAAGGCAGAAATGTAGAGCGGGGATGGAGAGATGGAATCTACCCACATGCTTTTAACACTCGGGTTGTTCTCACGAGGATGATAACAGTTCACTGCACGAGGAGAACTCTGCATCTGCCTCCTTCCATCCTGACCTTCAATGATCAGGACCTCACAGGACCAAGTATTATGTGGGGGTGTGTTAGTGTGTGTTGCGCTGCTATAGGTGGATCAGACACAGCGGTGCTGCTGGAGTGTTTAAACCCCTCAGTGTCTCTGCTGGCCTGAGAACAGTCCACCAACCAGGAATATCCAGCCGACAGCGTCTTGTGGGCAGCGTCCTGTGAGCACTGCTGAAGGACTAGAGGACGACCAACACAAACTGTTTGGAAACAGATGAGCTTCTGTCTCTGACTTTACATCTACAAGGTGGAGCAACACACATTAACACACCGCCACGTCACTGCAGTGCTGAGAATGACCCACCACCCACAGAATAAGAAGGGGAACACAGCATTAGGGAAATGCCTGACCGGTCCATAGTGCTGCATGCAACCTCACTGAAGAATAGAGGAAATCATGTCACAGGGCTGTGTTTTCTTTTTTTTACCCTGAACGGTTTAGTTAAGATTTGGAGACAATAGGGAACAACAATCATATACCATGATGTTCTGTTCACCTTGTTCAAGACAGTGTTGATACACATCCACCAAATATTGATTATTGATTGTTTTATAAAAAATTACAGATGCATTAACACCTGTCCTCCAAACCAAGTCTATTACGACAATGATTTTACAGAGTATCTGTACCACAGCTCCTCTAGGGGGCGCTAACCATATTGCAACGATTAGCCAGGCAAGTCAAAGTTAGCTAACGTGGAGCTTAGAAAATAACAGTACAGCAGGCATGTTTATATGTTCATATGCAGACAGATTCATCATCAGTAACATCTGACTAACATCTTAATTGCAATAGAACACGTCCATGTATACAGTCGGTGTTGTTCGGACGCCCCATCGGAACCTTTGACTTTATGGACATTTGATCTTAACTTTAAGTGTATGAAAGGATGGAGGTGATAAAACTAAACACATGCATTTACAAAATGGAATGAATAGAAATGCACATTTCTTGTGAGGAAAAGTTTTGGACCCCCCTATAGATTAGATTAGATTAGATTAGATTAGATTAGATAGAACTTTATTGATCCCTTGGGAGGGTTCCCTCAGGGAAATTAAGGTTCCAGCAGCAGCATCAGTGCAGAAAAGAGTAGAAAGATAACAATTTAATAAAGAAAAACACTGTATAAATATGAAGAATCAATAATATAGAGACTATATTACAATAAAATATAGATAAATAGTGCCTGATAAAGGAGTCCTGTAGGAGGAGGGTTCTGTACATTATTACTGCACTTTTGAACTGTTTATTGCACAAAGTCCAGTTGTGTTGTGGTGGTCGGGTTGCGGGTTGCAGGTTACTGGTTGGTTCCTACTCGTTCTTATCCTCTGTCCTCCTATTACCACCCCCTCCTCCCCCCTCCCCCCAGAGAGGAAATGTACAGTCTGATGGCCTGCGGGACACAAGAGTTATACACCAGTAGCTTGTATTTCCTGCTTTGGCTGAAATCATTTTAATTCTGTATCCATCTACCGTCTTTCAGCATCAGTCTTTGTTCAGACGTTCATTTTCCTCAACCCCCCTCTGATACAATAAAGATTTCAGTGTGGTTTCCATGATTGAGATCTCCAGGCCCTGCTGCAGCCAAGCAGCTCCAAACCACGACACTTCCACCCCCATGCGTCACAGTTGGTATGAGGTTAGTGTCCTCCAGTGCTGTGTTTGATGTCAAACATGTCTTCTGTTACTGTGCCCAAATGATTCAACTTTGGATTCATCTGTCCAAACGACATTGTTCTAGAAGTCCTGTCTCTGTCTAGATGTTCTCTGGAGAACTTTAGTCTTGTCCTGATGGGGTTTTTTGAGAGGAAGGGTTTCCTGCTTGCACACCTCCCATGAAAATCAAATTTGGTCTCTTTCTGACCGTAGATGGATTTTAGGATTGTTGGACTTCTTTACACATCTAGTGGTCTGCTGCTCTTGGGCTGAACTTGCAAGGACAGCTCAGGCTGGCCATGTTGGCAGTTGTTTTCAATGTTCTCCACTTGTAATTTATTTTCCTGATTTCTGATCATCAGTTCCTTCCTAGACTTATCTGCTTCTCAGGGCCTCAGAGAAGTTTTTGGGTTTGCTACCATCATTCTAAACATGATGTGATGGTGTTAAGTCACAATTCTCTTAATACTCCTCTTTATTGCGAAGGAGGCGTTACAGTAAGGTCAGAATCCTGTAGGTGTTCAGTCAATAGATAATTCTATACAGTTGCCCTTAAAGTACAGCTCTGCTCAACTAAACACAAAGCAGTCTGTCTGCCTCATCCCACCAGAGACCACTTCTTGCAGCAGTTGCACCTGCTTACATTTGCACAAAAGCTTTCGAATTGCTAGCTTTCAGCCGATTGGGCACCCTCCTTTCTCTCCATCCTCTGCTGATAACCTGCTTTCATTTGCATTCACACCCCCTGCTCTGGAGTTCACAGTGTGGGTGGTTGCTGTGCTTGTACCCAAACCACACAGGGGCAGGTTTCTTTTTCTCTTCTTTTTGTTGTTATAAACCGAATTGAAATCATTTAGTTCTGTGCTCATTAATTCAAACTCTTTCATGAAAACGGAGAGGTTTCATTCATGTTGTCCACCACCCTTGCTGCAAGCCACTGGACCGCAGGCTGTAGTGGACCACGCGATAGAAAAACAAGAGTTTTGCATACTGGAATTCCTCCTGTCAGCAGGAAGGCTGTTGTTTTAAAGGGAAATGCACGGCCGTTTCATGCCTGTAGTTCATTTCTTTCAGTCACGTTACGCTGACATTGAACTTTCAAGGAAATCTGAACCAAAGGACATCATGAGGCTCCAGTTGTTTCCCAACAGTGTAGTGATAAATGCTGCCTCACAGCCTAACTCAGTCACGATTTTCACAAATTAACTGGTCTGCTTTGCAGCCCCAAGGCTCTCTCTTCACACAAATGTATTATTTCTTTCAGATCTGGTTCGAGTTCAGTTCAGCCATCAGATAGATCAGATGTATGCTTATTTGTCTATAAGCTGTACACGTTTCTCAACCTGATCTTCACTGGTCAGGACCTCATAGGATCACCATAAAGCAGGTATTATGTGGGTGGTGGGTCGTTTTCAGCACTGGTACAGTACCGGTGCTGGTGTGTATGTGTGTATTGTGCTGTGTGGATCAGACACAGACGTGCTGCTGGAGTGTTTAAACCCCTGAGTGTCATAGCAGATGTTGGCTAAAAGGAGTGATTGTATTTGGGTGTTTCAAAAGCCCAGTGTGAAGGAAGGAGCTGAATTTGCCCTCATATGGGTCTACCAGCAGACTACCATCCCAGTCTATCTGAGGCGGATGGAACTGGGCAAAGGCCTCTTGTGTGCCACTTTGCTCCATAAGTTGATGGCCTGCAGAGTTCTTTCAGAAATTGTTTCTGGCGTTGATGAACGGAAGTTCCTGTCCGTCAGTTTCGTCTTCAAATGAATGCCCTAAATAGAATAGAAGATTTTTATTTGGAATTTGTTTATATATATATATATATATATATATATTATATATATATATATATATATATATATATATATATATGAGGAAGCTGTTGGGAAAACAGAACAAACATGTCAGGTTGACACTTTCCTCTAACATGTAATTCATCTGGGTGTGCTTCTGGCCTTTGTTGTTTGGTATGTTGTGGTTTACCATTTAAACCAGAGGTTTAAACCAGATTTTCTGCACCGTAAGCCATTCTAAACAACACTTGTTGACGTTTATCTATTCATTCATTTATATGTTCTGTAGTATTTTATTCTTATTTTATTTAAACTATAACAGCCGTTTGATTTGTGCTTCCCCACTTTAACTCTCAAAACGAGTTAAATATTAGTTTTGTAGTGGCTGGGTTGAGCTGTGAGTTAGTACAGGATAATAATAGTAATCAGTAGAGCTGCAGACCGTGGACCACGGATCGGGCACCCCTGGTCCAAATGTGTGTAACTGTTAATATGTAAAAATATATTCTTAATATTTAAAAAAAGACGGCTTTTTTAGAAGTGCAGGTCTCTCATTGCTGTCCAATGAAAAACATTTATCTCCCAGAAAGTCCAAGATACAGCAGCAATGTTTGTTGACGTAATAAAATTGAAAGTTAACATTTTCCAAGTGCTTTCAGCTGTCTGGTTACGTTGCATTACAGGCAGTTTGGCTTATCTTGCTTAAGATGCTTATCTTATCTAACCTGGACACCTTGCTTGCTCAGGTTCTCAGTCTCTAGTAAGTCCTAGTTTAAGGGGTATTAGGACATCCTCTGCCCTCATAGCTGGAATTTCCTCATTTGTCTGAAATGAGGTCAACTAGATGATTCCTATAATCATAAATCAGTCTCTGACATCAACTGGAAGAAAGATTTTCCCACTCCTCCATCCGGAATTCTTTCACCTATGGGATGTTTCAGCATCTGTTGTTGTGTCAGGTTTACATTTTCCTAAAGCCTCCTCTGATACAATAAACATTTCATATACAGCAAATACTCAGTTTCTATGATGAGAGATCTCCAGGCGTGGAACCATGACACTTCCACCACCGTGCTTCACAACTGGTATGAGGTTCTTGTGCTCAAATGCTGTGTTTGGTTTGTGTCAAACATGTCTTCTGTTACTTCAACCTTATATTCATCTGTCCAAAGCACATTGATCCAGAAGTCCTGCTCTTTGTCTAGATGTTCTCTGGTAAACTTTAGTCTTACCCTGATGTTTCCTCCTTGCACATCTCCCATGGAAATCAAAGTTGTTTGGCCTCTTTCTGACAGTAGATGCTGCTCTTTGACATCAGCTGTGGCGGGAGATACCTGTCAGCCCCATGATGACATTTTAAGATTGTTGGAGACCCATTTTGTGGTCTGCTCTCACTTCAACAATCAAGAGAAAACCCCCAAATAACTGTGTAGAAGTAGTTTGACCAGAGGAGGTGGGGTGAGGGGTGAGCCTGGTTCCTCCCAAGGTTTCTTCCTCCAGTTTGAGGGAGTTTTTCTGGAAAGCAGTAATCCACGTTATTATGTGATCAGGTCATTGTGAGAGTGCAAGATCTTTGTCTTTGCACAGTCAATAAACCTAAGGCAGACACATGCCCTCCTCACTTTAGATGTCTGTTGCTTCCCTTGTTTGCTTTCAGGCTGAAGCTGAGGAGCTACTAAAAGTATTATTGTCATGTCGACAGAGAGTTCATTGCATCACGTGTAGGCGTCAGCATGGTAATTCTTCATGCACTGTAATTACCTTTCCTGCTTTAGAGGGCTGCTCAAGGCGACACAGTAAAATGATGTGGTTCAGATGTTTGGGACTGGTTTATTAGGAACATGCTTGATGACTTTTCCATGTGAAACAGCTGTCATGCAAGTGACAAAACCTTGTGTCCCAGAATAATGCAAAGAATCATTCAACTTTTATATTCTAGGTTTAATAATTAAGCTGTTTCTGTTGCTTCTGGGACACGTAATTGAGGCATTGAGTTTTTGTAATGCTTATTATGCCAAAGGTGAAATGCCTGCAGCTCAACCTTCAGGTGTTTCCTGACCGTATGCAAAAAGACTGGATCAAAATGAACAGCTTCAGGGAGAAGCTACGTTCATGTATGCATCATGTGGGATAAATCTTCTTTCATGGGATAAATATTTGTCAGAAGCATATAGTAGGTGCCACTATGATGAGTTCACTAAAGACTGTTTTCAGTAAAATAGCACAGAATTAAGTCTTCTGCAGTAATCCAGAAGTTCAAAAGAAAAACATCTTGTCTACATGCATAGTGAAGACCGCTGGAGAACAGTGGGGTTTGGTTGCATGTCAAACTATTACCTCCATAACTCACCTCACAGTCCATCTATTTTTAACTAAATTGGGCATAACGGCCCACATGAACACCAACCCAACTTTTATGTAAAGTGTTTTCTGCCTTTTATTTCTAGAGTGCTGACACTGAAAATTGGAGAACTAGGGCCTGAATAGTAGCTTCTTGAAGACATCTGTCGCAAATGTCCCCCACAAAGAAGACACATCTTGTTACAAAAATTTGGTCTTCTTTAATTCTGTCTAAAAGCTATACCTATATTTCAGATCCCACGTCGGTAGACCGCTTACTGATGCCATCACATCATATCTAATGTAGTCTGGGTTGTAATTGTGGATAAAATGTCCATTAGGACTCTTCCCCCATCACATACCATGCTCCCGACTCTAGAAGGGTGAAGACAAGAACGTGCGTCCTCCTCCAGTACATGTGAAGCCAACCACTGCCCCTTTTTGAACTGAGTGAAGGTCTCATACCAAACATGGGTAGCCAATGCAATTGGAGGAAAGTGCCGTGTCCCAATACAACAGCTAACAGACTCCCGTTCAAGCCAGCACTCGATGGATGTGATGTGTGGAGAGAGCGCCACCTACCTACCCAGGGAGTGTTTGGCCAATTTTACTCTCTCAGACTCTGGCTACTGATGGTAAGCAGCATGACCCGGGATTTGAACCTGACAGACAGGAACCTCCGAAGTGTTTCACAGCTTGTGAATGAAAATCGTTTCACTTCTTGCCAAGAATTGCTTCTAGAAATCAACGCAGGTCCTTCACAACCACATTTTGCAAGAACAGAGCAGAGAAATTTGCTTTTGGACTACAATCCTGAACAGAATTTCTTGTAGACTTGGATTTTTGCCACTTGTAGACCTGTATGAGTGTCCTTGTGCAACACCAACTGCATCTACCACCTTAAACTTCCAAGGTGACTAATTGTTTGTCCAATGAGCTTATATTTGGTAACAGCATTGAAACATCATCATTGATTCACTTTTCAAAATTGAAACATAATACAGCAGAGTTTTAACCATGAATGTGAGATTGATTCAGTGATGGATAAATGGTGAAAAGCTGTCTGCATAACTGTGGGCCTGAAGAACTTCAGAGACATGGAATAGTTCTGCGTGGTAGAATAGTTTTGATTGGTCAAAGATTTCTTCAAACGGTGTTCTGCTGCTTTACAGGACAGTAGAGGAAGAGGCTTAGTTCTGCTATTGCGGCAGAGGAAGTTGCACTAAACTGTGCCAATAATGAATGACTTCTGCAAATTGATTTCAGAACAAATGCGTTGAGATAAATACGGACAAAATATCTACTACATTTGAAAAGACATATGTATATATTTGCAATGAATGTAGGTAAGGGTTTATGTGTTATATTAATTGTTTCACAAGTAAATCTGTATTAAAAGGTAAAAAAAAAAAGTTTAAAAAAAGTTCTGATGCATTGAAGGTCATAGTGGCCTCCATCATCCGCAAAGGGAAGAAGTTTGGAACCAACAGGACTCTTCATAGAGCTGACCGCCCACCTACTCTGGGTGATCGTGGGAGGAGGGCCTTAGACAGGGAGGTGAACAAGAAACCAATGGTCACTCTGACCGTCAACGTGGTTCTGTGGAGAGAGGAGAACCTTTCAGAAGGACAAGCATTTCTGCAGCTCTCCACCAATCAGGCCTGTGTGGTAGAGTGTCCAGACGGAAGCCGCTCCTCTGGAGTTTGCCAAAAGGCACCTAAAGGACCATGAAAAACATTTTTAATATATTTTCAAAGATTTCAAGCAAACCTTTCTCACTTTGTCATTGTGGGGTTTTGTGTGTAGAATTGTGAGCGGGAAAATGAAATGAATCCGTTTTGGAATAAGGCTGTAACATAACAAAATGTGCAAAAAGTGAAGCTCTCTAAATACTTTCCGGATGCAGTGTGTGTTATGAGCTAAAAGTCTCTTTTTAATAAACAGAATTGGCTTAAACATGAGGAGGAGAAACATTTTTCTATTTTTTATAAACATATAAATACCATATAACATATAAATAACCTGGTGCTGACATAACTAACGACCAAAAATGAATTATTTACCGCAAACTCTCTTAATATGTACTTTGTTAATTGGGTTGCTTTGAACAAAAATAACCATTATTAATCATGCAATTCGTCTGGACACCTGTTCAGATAATGTTTTAGGATCTATAAATCTACACAGTTTATTGTTTGGGTGTTTTGTACCATCACCAGCTGAGATTCGGAGGGAGCTGAACTAGTGGGACACAAAGCACACACCAGGGAGCTAAAAGCAAGAAGAACTGAGGAGAGTGGAGTAGTGTAGGTGTTGTGTGGTGGCGAATTGGGGAAATTACAAGAAGCTGTAAGTGAAAAACAATTGACATAGATATTTATGATATGTTTTGTTACTTTTATGTATGTGTGTATCAGTATTATTCCTTCTCGGGACTTTTATTCTGTAATTTGAAAATTGTGTGAGCAAATAAATTGCTTATAGAATTTTCCTCTATAACCCAATATCTGGTTCAGTGACATCATCAGCCCCGCCCCCTCTTGCCGATCAGTCAGAGTCTGTATGCAGGCTGAGAGTGTACACGTGGACATGCGCTAGCAGCTCCTTTAGCATTTAAACTGGGATTTAAGTCAGTTGGAAACAAATGAATTTTAGCTTTTCTCTGAGCTGGATTACTTGCTGATAATTCATCAGTTATGATGATATAGGGTTAGTCTTGTAGTTTGTTATTATATGTGTATCATGCCTATAGGTTACGCTGATCTTGAGATGAGGCCTAGAAGACAGCCTGTAACTGCCCGCAAAGATCTCAGGTTCTAAGAGTTACAGCTGATTTTGCGTCACAGTTAAAGCTGAACATCCAGAACTCATGATTGGGACCTTACTAACCAAGAATTTATTTTTTATATTTTAATTATAATAGATTTACAGTCTTTCTAGCCTTTTCTGTTTATTTATTTTGATCTTCCGTGGTACGATCTGCGTACCAGCTCAGCAGGGGTGTGTAATCATATGTTACAGGGTGTGTGTAGAGTAATCACACCGGCTGACACAAGTTGACCTTTGCACTGTAGCTCTGAAACTTTATGGAATCTGGTGTTGAGGGAGCTGTAATAGACTCTCCGTGAAGCAGAAAGGAAACACTGCAGTGCAACAAATATTTGCTTTAGATACCTCCTGTAAGACTTTGCCCTCGGCTGTGGAGAATTTCGATGAACATGACTTGACCTTTTCAGGTAGTTGGTTGTTGGAGAGTATGTGTCCTTATAGAGTTGAATGCAAAAGTTTGGACGCCCCTGTGTAAATAAACAGCATTGCAGAAATTGTACAATGTTTACCCCAGCTTATGTACCATATACTAATTTCAATAATTTACATGCCCTCCACCATTGTGTTTTCCACGACATCACCCATTGTGTCTCTCTGCCTTAAGGCGAGCTTAAGTCTGTGTTGCAGACAGCAACATCTATCGTGTGGGAAACAAGTGCAGTGGTCCCCTCCATGCACACAAAGCAGAACCCATCCTCCAGGTTTCGAATACAAGAGAATTTGATAGTCTTGCACATTGTTTGTGTCACTGTGTCATCTGTGTCAGAGCAAAAACACATCACAAGAGGGGTCCGGTCATGCACAGAGCACCTGACCTCGCTGCATTTTGTTGTGTGCTGATAGAATATATGTCCTGAATATTCTGAATTTCAAAGCTGCATTCCAGCTCTGGTGCGGGAACATTTTCCGGATTAGGAGAGTGCATTAATATGAGTAAGACATTAATATGTTCTATTTAGCAGCACTGCTCTGCCCTGACCCATGATTTTTAATGCTTCTTGTGTTTTTCCTGATAATTCTGTTTTCCTCTGGGCCAATAAACAGTCAGACCATACTGTTATTATTGCTTGTAAAACCCTCATATTGTTATTTAGGCTCCAAATATCCTACTTATGCTTTTGCTGGGAGCATTTTCTGATACGTTGCTGTTAGCCGACTGAAATAGCCCACCTTCACCTTGAATTACACACTACGGAGCACATTTCCACAGTGGTTTTATTATGTTTTATTAATGCAGGGTATTTAACCATTGGATATTCTTAATGACAAAACATATGCTGTTCTTTAAAAGAGCATAAATGCATTATTATGCTATTATCATACATAAGATATTTTATTATCTTGGTTGGTGTAACAGTAGAGGAGAGTAGAGAGATCCACTATGGCGACCCCTATGATATGATAATTTTATTGTCCTCAAAATGTCATGTACAAGACCTTGGTCTTTTTGAATTCACAGAAAGGCTTACATGCCATTTACACATGCTCTGAATACAAAATCCAAATCCAGCACCAGTTCTGGGCTCCTTTAAGGGAGGGGTTCATTATCGTTATCGATGGTTTGTTTGCACAACACTTGCATTCAAACCACGAGTTGATTGTGCTGTTTTGAATGCGTGCCTTTTTGCAGAATGGTAGGGCCTAGGTTCACCCGTTTATGCCTTTTCATTATTTTCCTTGGATACAAACACTCTGAAGAGCAGCGCTTTCTGAAGTCCTGGCATTTCACCACTTGAAGCAGTCGTGTGACAAAACGAACCAATCACACAACCCCACACGTGGCACCAGGAGCGAATAGCTTCCAAACTTGCAGCAGACCGAACCACAGACCACTGATATAAGGAGGACCAGAGATCGGTTCTCTGGACTGCTCCCAGGCTTTCACACTTGACCAAAAAGTACCGTGTCCAGAAAAAAAAAGTTAGTGTGAAATTGCCCTTAAAAATCAGACCTCGATTTTGCTTTGATTTCATGGTGTATGCTATTATGGGACCACAATTTCATAACACTGCAAAGAGCTTCTATTATTCACTCCTAAAGAGAGGCTTCAGCCTCCATGATAGTGCAGGATTGTAGCGCTTGAGTTGCACCATATAAAAAGTGATTAGAGGCTCAGCGTTCCCAACAGTAGACAATGCGAGTAAATGGGTGTAATTTATTAGACTTGGGGGGAATCTTTTTTCCAGTGACCCATTTTTTTGTCTGGGGCTTTAGATTACTGGTTGCACAATAGCTCAGTGTGTGGAGAAGAACTGAAGGCTGTTGGTGAGGAGTAGGCTGCACGGCGACTAATTTTGCTGCTCTGTGTGGCGGAGCCAAGAGGAAAACAGACAGCATTGTGAAGTTGTGTTGGCAGGGATGCTGCGGGAATTTGAATGAAGTGGATTAGGTGTGAAAAAGGCCTAATTCAGGGAAATTGCTGTGAAGCCACGTCACGGTGATGAATTGAAATCACAATTGTAAAGGAACCTTCTGAATTATAGTGGGTTTCTTCTCATTTGAGTAGTAAGAAAGTGTCCTGGTACAAACAATGTGAAATGGGAAACTGTTAGGACACCTCATGAACACCTTTAACATAGTATGTGATGTTGCAGCATCAGTCTTCCATTTCCCCTCAAGTCCCCTCTGGTGCAATAACGATTCCATAGTGGCCCACCTGCAGCAAAGCAGCCCCAAACAATGACACTTCCACCACCATGCTTCACAGTTGGTTTGCACTCAAATTATTTAGCTTGCTCATGGTCTTTGTCTAGGTCTTCCCTCATTTGACAGGGGTTTCCTCCTGGCACACCTCCCATGAAAATCCAACCTTTGACTTTTGACATCAGCTGTGGCGAGAGCTACCTGTAGGTCCCACAATGACATTTTAGAGTTGTTGGAGACTTCTTTACACATCTTGTGGTCCGCTTTTGTGCTGAACTTGCCTTAAATCTTCTCCAGAAGCAGTGGAACTGCTGATTTCTAACTGCTTCGAGATCTTTTTAAACCACTTCCCAGGCTCATCTGCATCTACAACCTTCTATCTATTGGGATGTTGCCATGGTGATCCACTCACTTCAACAGTCAAGAGCAGACCAAACTGATGTCTGGAGTTGAGTTTAGATAATGATGGTCTAACATCAGAACAGCTGATGAATCTAATGATGTGTGCCAACTTTTTCCTCAAAAGCGAATTGCGTTTCTGATAATTACGTTTTACAAATGATGTTTTAAAGACATTTCTACTGTCTTTTGTGTGTAAATATGTTTTAAAAGACTTTCACAGGGGTGCCCTAAGTTTTGCACATGGCTGTCCATTAATCAACTCTCTCAAATGCTCTGAAACTGCTCGGTCACACTCCCCAAATGATTTTACGCTTCATTTAGGCAGTGTTTCGATGCCACATCTTCATTGTGCTGTGTTCATTCTCGCCTTCCAGCCAGGATTCAAACACACAATGGCTTTCTTTGATACAAGCTTTGGTCAAACTTTGTAGACACCTGCTCATCCAGCCTCATTCTTCTGAAATCCCTTTAAAAAGCATTAACTCTCCTGGAAAAGCTTTACACTAGGTGTTGGAACATTGCTGTGAGGATTTGATGGCAATAAACCACAAGAGGATTAGTGAGGTCAGGTTCTGATGTCGGACGATAAGATCTGGATGACAAATGCTACTCCAACTCACCCCACATGAATCAGATGGAGCTCCATCACTCCATCATCTCTCTTTTTTTCTGCCAAGCCGCCAAACCCATCCCCTGTCCCCCGTCCCCACCAGTGTAACATGGTTTTAGTGAGGCTACAAGGTCTCCTCTAACATTGGTAACATGGTGTTAGTGCACTGGCTACAGGCCTTGTTCCATGGTGTTAATGAGGCCTCGCCCCAACTTTGTGAATGTGGAATTAGTGTGATGGCATCATCTACAACATCTCTGAACCTGAGGGCAAGGCTCCAGTCCTTTAGGAGGCAGGGTATATTTTGGGTCCAACCTTTCCTTTATTAAAACGCCATTGACGATTCTAAGCACCCAGAGATGGCAGCAGTACTAGACTTGGTTTACAGTGCATACCCGGGTACCAGACTCTCATTGGGGTGGTACCCCTCAACTCATTGCCCTCTACATGCTTTCTAGATGATCATGTAGGAAAACAAAAACGGTCCTTTAGTGAAATGTGTGCGCATCATATGGTGTCATAAGCAGCAGTCACTGTTTTGTGGTTTCAGCTCTTTACCTGCACACACACACACACGCACACGCACACACACACACACACGCACACACACACACACACACACACACACACACTCAGAAACACCTGTCATCTGCACAGACACTCCTGGAGATTTGAACTAAACCCCCTCACATATTTCTCTCCTCTCTCCTCTCTGTCCTTGGGTCTGGTGTGTCTCAGGCACTCGTCTGCTGAGATTCGGAAGAACTTCACCCTCGGCCATGGCACTCCATCGAGCAGCCTGCACCACCGCCACAGCTCCAGCACCTCCACAACCTTCAGTTTCAACATCGTGAGTGATGCGTTTTCACCTGCTCTGCGTTTATTTGGCATCATGACTGTTTCAGTGCCTGTGTCTCTCTCAGACCCTGTTCCCTGCAGGACGTTCCTCAGTGGGGTACTGATGTTTGGCTTTATTCTACTGTAAACCAACCATGGAATCATCATTTTGTAAAATGTCATTTAAAATGTAATTTAGTAATGAAAACATCCACAGTCTTTATATAATCAGCAGGGAACTTATTTACTAATTATTTTGTTCAATAAATCTTTAAGAATTTTAAAATGGGTCCTGGAGACCCATTGCCCTTCACATTTTAGTGGATTCCCTGTTTTAACACACTGCACCTCTGAAACACTGGCATAAGCCACCAAAAATTTAACATCACTACAAGTTTAGATGCTCACAGGTTCCACAGGTTCATCAGAAGGAAAATACAAATCTGAACAGATTAATTAATAATATGAATAATATTAATAATGTGCAAATATTTTGATAAACTGTAAGTAAGAATGTTTACAGGATCACTGTATATTATTTTACACAAAGCAGCACAAATGAATTCACTAAATGATTACATTTTTTCACAGTATTGTGTGAGTATTATTATTATTATTATTAATAATAATAATAATAATAATAATAATAATAATAATAATAATAATAATAATAATAATAATAATAATAAGGAGGAGGAGGAGGTGTCTGCAAAGCAATCTGGAATCAATCAAGTCTTTAAACAAATACAATAAAAATAATATAATTATTGTTGCTTTTATTAACATAATAATAATAATAATAATTATAATAATAATAACAATTATAATATAATAATTATTATTATTGTTATTATTAGTAGTAGTAGTATTAGTAGTATAACAGATTGGGGTTGGTGTGGGTCGGTTGCAAAATCAGAGGCAGCGAGATGAGGAGAAAAAAGTGTTTGTGTGTGTGTGTGTGTGTGTGTGTGAGAGAGTATGTGTGTGTGGGTTTTTTGCATATGTGTGCTTGTGTGTGTGGGGGGGTTGCATATGTGTGTGCATCGGGGGGTTGTGCACATGTGCTGTGTGTGTGTGTGTGTGTGTGTGTGAGAGAGAGAGAGAGAGAGAGAGAGAGAGAGAGAGAGAGAGAGAGAGAGAGTTTCTGTGTGTATTTCTTACAAAGGAAGGACATAGATATGGTGAGGGTATGTGTATCCATGTGCTCAGTGTGTGTGTGTGTGTGTGTGGTTAATCTCTAACCTGCTTACGATCCCTCTCTGATGGAAGTGGGTCAGGGCTCAGCCCACCAGGGAGCTCCAGCTGTCAGTTAACCTGCAGCTTACGCATACATACACACACTCACACACACACACACACACACACACACACACACACACACACACACACACACACACACACACATTTTGGACGGTGGAGGCTTTTGAATAACATAATCCCCCCCATGATTTTTTCTCCACCACACTCCAGGCATCAGTGGAGGTTCAGAGGAGTGCGTCACACTGTTACTGTAGATTATTGACAGTAGATACTGAACCTCCACAGTGATCACTGTTATTACAGTCAGCACTGATGCATTATATTATATTACATATTATATCGATGGGTGCAGCTGTAAAAATCTCATAATATCTGGGATTAATTAAGTCATTCTGATTCGGATTCTGATTTCCTGCGAGGGTGTGCAGATAAAGAGTGTGTGGATGTGGGTGTGGGAAACGCATGCCTTCTACTTTGTGGCTGGTTTGTCTTTGTTTTGACTTGGAGTGGATGATATGGCAAAAAGCATGATACCCATCATGATCCCACCTCACGTCTAGTGCCACACTGGGAGAATCAAACTGGTACCATTAAAAAATGACCAGTACTAAACACTTCAGGACTCTGGAGTGCTGCTGGAGTGTTTAAACATTGCGTTCCCTCACTGTCCACTATATTACACACTCCACTGTGTCCAGCTGCTCCACCTTGTTTCTGCACAGTTTGTGTTGGTCATCCTTTAGTCCTTCATCAGCACTCACAAGACGCTGCCCACAAGGCTGGAAATTCCTGGTTGGTGGACTGTTCTCAGTCCATTAGTGACACTGAGGGGTTTAAACACTCCAGCAGCACTGCTGTGTCTGATCCACTTGTACCAGTGCAACACACACAGTAACACGCCACCACAAGGCCTTCGGAGAGGCACGGGGTATGTTGAGGTTACAACATGCAGGGCAGGGGTGCCTCCAAGACCAGGCTTGAGAAACACTGATGTACTATATCACAAGACATGATCATGTTGCCCACTCTGGTGTTGACTGTGCTGTTTTGTGGGGTGAGGGAAGAAGGGAAATGGGTCAGTGCTTGACCCTACACTGCTTGCACTGCTGACCAATGGAGGGTCCGTGTCCTCCACTATGGAGACTAAAGGCACCCAGTAGACGTGTCTGCCCCCCTCTGGATTATGCACCTCTGCCTTTTCACCAGAACTGACAAAGGAAGTGGTGTTGACATGACATCCTCCTGTCAGAAGTCTAACCACATGGTGTGTCGCTTTGCAGCTCGAGGTTGTATTGAGGAAGAGTCGTACAGAACAGGGTTTTTATTTCCGGGCAACGCCATTTTGCTTCTTTCCCTCTCGCTGGCCGTGAAAACACAGGGTGAGACTGTTTTTAATGCCGATAGCAGAAATGCACCTGTTCTGTTGACTGTACGGTAATGTGCAGTTGCTTCTGACTTTAGGTGGTAAGCAGCATGGTGCTGTTCCGTTGATGGGGAAAATGTGAATGTGCTGATGGCAATTGTTTAGAAACAGGAAATTGGGTCGGTCTGAAATATCAACACTGGGTGGGTGGGTTTCAGTTGAGATATATGAGGTGGGACCCATCATTGCTTGCTTCTTTGGCGGTGAAATCCGTCCGAGCTTTCTGTAGAGAATAGTGATTGTATTTGTTGAGGTGTTGAGGTGTTGCTTTCGGAGCGGTGTGTTCTAGGGAAAGTGTCAGCTTGTGTACTTTGGATTGAGTTTGATTGGTGATCTTCTCAACTCTAACTCTAACTGTCTGCTTAACAACACAGGCTTTTTTGACCACATCACCTCGACTCTGTGAGGTAGCTGCTGATCGAACCTGGTGGTTGGGGTTCGACGATAGATAAAGAAACACTTTGAAACCACCGTATGCTGTTGTGCAGGTGTGGGATGGTGTAGAGTTTTGTAGAGATGGGCTTCTTTGTAGGTGCACTGTACCTACCTACGTTCTCAGAATAGACAGATCCAACAGATGGTGGAATCTGCTCAGGCAAAACTGACTGGGCTGCTTTGCTCTGCTTTCCCAGGTTACGAGAAAGTGGACGAAACACCCGTAAGCATGTGGCACATCTAGATTGTGTTTTTTTTTTAAATCAGTACCATATCGAGCTCATCAAGTTTGCAGATATGCAGATAGTGTTGTGTGTAATATCAACATCAGTTGGATCTTGACTGCAGGCACATTCTTTTTGCTGTGTAAGATGACAAAAGATTGTGCAAGAGATACGGCCTTCAAAGGTCTCGTGCTTGAACAGCATTATACTGTCTACCTCTCCGGTTTAATCGTTTACATTCTGTATCTTTTAAGATCCTGTTAAAAGCTATAGCACTAGCCATCAAAGCCAGTTTGATGTTTGCCTCTTTTGCTTTACACTCGGCTTGATTGTAGATATGCGTGATGATATCAGGGTCACAGAGTATCGTCAGGTAAACCTGATCTGAATCAGAATCTGATGATATCTGATGGTTTTTGTATATCGTATTATAGATTTATAACTATATACACTGAACAGTTCCGTAAGTACAGACTGTAGTTCCTCTGTTCCTCTGCGTACTTTGTTATCCTCCTTTCACCCTGTTCCTCAGGACCCCACAGGACCACCACAGAGCAGGTATTATGTGGGCGGTGGGTCATTCATTCAGTAGCTGGAGTGTTTAATCACTGTGTCCACTCACTGTCCACTCTACTAGATGCTCCTACTTAGTTGCTTCACCTTGTAGATGTAAAGTCAGAGACAGAAGCTCATCTGGTTCTGCACAGGTTGTGTTGGTCATCTGTGCTCACAGGACATTGCTCACAGGATGCTGTTGGCTGGTTATGTCCGGTTGGTGGGTTGTTCTCAGTCCTCAGAGCCTCACATCAGCATGGTAGCTGGGGCTATAGTGTGGGGAATGTTGCTTGGTGCACTTTTGCTTGATTGTGAAGGCTTGATTGCATTTCTAACAACTGCTTCCTGGATGACGATAACCACATCACAAAGCAAACATGATGAGCACAGTGTTCTCCAGAGGCTTTCCCAAACACCAGGTCTGAATCTAACAGATTACCATTGGGAAGTCGCACTATGAACGTGCTCCTGAAAGACTGTGATTTGCATGAAGCAATCATGTCAACATTGATGAGAATCTCAGTGGATTGTTTCCAGTATCTAATGGAATCTATGCCACTAAGGGTTGAAGCGGAACATGGACACCACAATGGTTTCAAAGTACAGTATGTTGCTTAGTAGAGTTGCTGTCCTCTCCTGGGAGACAAAAGTACAAGATCCTTGAGGAACTTTTGGAGGTTCTTCAATTGAAACTGTAAAAAAAAACCTTAAAAGGACAAAGGTTTCTTACAGTTTCATTGAAGCACCTGAGGTTCATTGAACCTATGAGGTTCCTTCACCGTTTCAAACTGAAGAACCTCCAAAAGATCCTCAAGGATCACTTTCTTAACCTTGAGGAAAACTTTGTGCTGTTGCACATGTGTGATCTGCAAAGCATTTGCATTGCTGCAAAGACACTCATCGACACGCCTGGAACTGTCTGGCCACAGTCGTGACACAACATGCCCGTCCAGTGTTGCTGATGTATGTAATATTCGGATATTACTGAAGGCAATGCATACTTTCTGCTGCACTGTCTCAGCAGTCATTCATTATGCCTTGCCTTGCTCCTGAAAAGGTTACCCCAGTGATTAAACAAAATCTTGGACTTCTTTCCTCTGATGTTCACGCTAGCCTGCGTTATCTGGGTGTCATATTTTAATCAACTGACAAGATCTTGTTTTTAACACTTACGCAATATGAATAAATAGAGATTCAAAAGGCAGAGCTAGAGATGCCTGCTTTTATTTCATCTCATATTGATTACTGTTATGGACGTTTCTCTTCACTTACTATGTCTGTTAGTGACCGATTCACAATACTTTTTTGCAAAGCACTTTGGGGCTCATGTCTTCGAAAAGTGCTGTATAAACTTGCTTGCCTATGCCAGTCCTCTCTTCCACTGAACTGCTCTGTGTTTGCACAGGCGTTTGCACTGCCCTGTATGAGGTCTTGTGTAGTTGTATGTCTCTGTGTTGCACTGTGGTCCTGGAGGAACGTAGTTTCACTCCACTGTCCTGTTACACAGCTGAGACAACAGCAAATGCCTCTTGACTTAACCTGACTTCATCAAGGTTGTTGAGATTTCCGGTCTTTTTTTGTGCACGTAAGGGACTTCCTTAATTATTAAAGTCAGATTAGAGTAATTTCCTTTTTGATGAAGAACAGATATTCAAGAGGATCAGATGCACCGTCACGTGGGGGTAAAAGACTACTGCCCTTCCTAAACGTCTAGCCTCTGGGCTCGCTCTGACAGGCCGTGTCTTTTCTGTCTCATTTTACCCAGAACACATTGTATTCTGCACATGTCCACATGTTTGTGGAAACCCCCACCTAAGGAATGCTTTCAGTAACTCCAAGTTGCACCCATTGCTGACACAGATGTGCAAATGCACACATACACACACAGCATGACTAGACATGTAGAGAGAATAGGACTCTGAGGAGCAGATAATCAAACATGAAACTATTGGCAACAAGCCTAATCCAGATGAGGGCTTGAGGAGTATAAAGCCCCCAGCTCCATCCAGTAGTTTTGGGATGTGTTGGGGTGGTGATCAGCCAATCTAGGAATACAATCAAAATCCGCACAGCCATGCTCCTCCAGAATCTAGAAGAAAGTTGTCCCTGGACTGTAGAGACAGATACTCCAACAAAAGCAGGATAAACTCTTTTTAATACCTGTGATTTCAGGAGAAACAGTGAATGGGCAGGTGTCCCAATCAGATTTTGGACAACACACGGACCATGACTGTTTGTTTTTATTTCATAGTGGCTTTTGGAGACCTCGGTTGTGTCAATGTGACTCCTAGTGGTCGTTGTCAGCATTTTAAATCCTTATGTTTCCAGTCCAGGCTTGTTTCTTAGCAGCATATAAATGCTCATAAACACAGCCAGACAAGCATAATACAAGCGCACAAGCATAAGTGTGTTTGGTGTGCCACAGCTCATTGGTTGGGTTCTCCTACCATTAATATTAGTTCACTTGGCGGGTCAGTACTTCAGAACTCTTCTTAACATTCTACACACAAGCATCTATGTAAGTGATTACAATATCAGAGTGAAAGCATAGGTTTATTTGAGATTGAAAGGAGGGTCTAGTACCCTGTTGGGCCTCTAGACTAGATGCAATATGAGATACGGTTGGGCAAGGTTCTGTATGGCATCCTGCAGCACATTTACCCTGCCATGATAGGCAACATGTGTGCACAGGATGTTCTGAACATATTGCTGAGCTGTGACTCTTGTATTACTACTTGGGGACTTATTGTCACATGCAATGGCCCCCCTGATCATCACACCAGCAGTTGGAGCAGCGTGTCACTCCACAGCAAATGCAGAATTGAAGGAAGTTCTCAATATTGGAACCAAACTGAACCCAACTGCCTCCCAACCATGGTGGAATGAGGGAGTTGGAGTCAAATTTGGTAAACACTGCTTCTGGATTAAACACATGCGTTAATGTTGCCAGCATTAATAAATAATTAAGTTTTGCTTTACAGATATGGTATGAAATGCTTATGAATGGAGCTTTGAGTGGTTCAGTGGTCTGATGTGGTACCACTCTGATCCAAAGTTTGCTGGATGATGCTAGTTGGATGGACAGATGGGGCTCTCTCCCCACATCACCCACAGTGCGATGGTGGTCAGCACAGGCGTCTGTTAGCCATTGTATCGGAACTAGGGACCCGTTGTTTTCCTCCGCACTCATTAGTTGCCCACTAATGATGCAATTATGCAGTGATGCAGATCAAAGAGTGACAGTTGCTGGTTTCACGTGTATTGTAGGAGGCATGTGCTTGTCTTCAACCTTCTAGTGTTGGGAGCCACAAATGTGATTGTATGTGAGAGTCCTAATATTGTTGGGTAATACAAATACTGTGATTCATACAGTACAGTTAACGTGTGTGTGTGTGTGTGTGTGTGTGTGTGTGTGTGTGTGTGTGTGTGTGTATGTGTGTTTTCTCAGCCTCATTCATATGACGCGGTGGAGCCAGTGGATGTGGAGGAGTTTCTGATGACGCAGCTGCGCAGCGGGGATGCCGAGCTCATGCAAGAGCTGGGAGAGTTCCCAGATGATGACCTGGATGTGGACCTGGTGGACAGAGAGTGCCGGACCATCCGACATGCCGTTCCTGAAGAGGGGTGTGTTCAGTATTACACTGCTGTAGGCCAAGTTATGAATGTGTGGGTTTCTAATGAAATGCACTTACAGTATAGAATATAAATCATATGCAAATAATATTTTTATTGTGTCTTTTTTAGGGAACCTTATAAAGCTTTTTAAAAGGTTTGAGTGTTGTTGAAAAGCTCATTCGGTTGGATGACATGCTGTTTCTAGAACAGCCAGTTTAACTTGTTTGGGGTCCAAACAAATTCAGAATGTAACAGTAGCCAAGACTTTGTTTATGCTGGAGGAATCAAGGCACTGTTTGACACATGCCGCTTACTGGCTCACCATCCTGCTGGAAAATCCAGCTCAAGACCAGATTTTACTGGTAGATGGCTCCAGTCTAAACTGGTCTGTAATGGTCAAGGTTGTTGAAAAGCTGGTCATCTGGACGAAAACATATCCAGTGCTGCATTAACCAGCTCTTGTCCAGCATAGTGCTGCATTTGGTCTACCAGCTTGGCCATGCTGATCGACAATCTTCTTCTTGCTGGTCGTTCTGGACAACCAGCTTGATCTGGCTTGTCATGCTTGTCTGGCAGCTTGGTGAAGCTGGTCATGCTGATCAAGCTGCTCATGCAGTTCAGGAACCTTTGTGAAGCAGATCATGCTGGTCATGCGTGTCAAGCCTGATGAAGAGACTGGACACAGGGTTTAAACACTCCAGCAGCACTGCTGTGTCTGATCCACTCATACAAGTGCAACACACCCTAACACACCACCACCATGTCAGTGTGACTGCAGTGCTGAGAATGACCCACCACCCACAAAATATCTGCTCTGTGGTGGTCCTGTGGGGTCCTGAGCATTGAAGATCAGGGTGAACGGAGGAGAATAAAGGATGTAGAGAAACAGATGGAGTGTAGTGTGTAATAATAGAACTACAAAGTGCTCCTAAAAGGTAGAAACAAGGAAATGTTACAACAATGGTTCATTATGGGAACCTGCAAAGAGGTTCTATGAGTCTTATCAGCAGTGAATGCAGTAACTTCTTATAACACCCTACAGTATTCTGCTATGGATACTGAACATCCTTTTTACTGTTTAAATTCTCCATCAAATTCTATTATAATTCTTGTTATTAGTTAATTACATGCAAAACTCTGCTGACCCCGGTGGTCTTGTATAACAGTATTAAGGAATGGGGCCTTTAACTAGCTAAAGAACATGAACTCAAGCTTTACACATGAACTGTACAAATGTGTATTTGTTTGTATAAATGTGTGTGTCTGTGTTTGTTCTCAGGGTGGAGCTCGATCCCCATGTAAGGGACTGTGTCCTAGGCTACACT
Source organism: Acestrorhynchus altus (assembly GCA_034509495.1). Classification (NCBI taxonomy): domain Eukaryota; kingdom Metazoa; phylum Chordata; class Actinopteri; order Characiformes; family Acestrorhynchidae; genus Acestrorhynchus; species Acestrorhynchus altus. The sequence goes on along the minus strand of CM067515.1, from coordinate 27,617,291 downwards.
CAGCCTTGGCTGATGGTCAGCAGAAGGTGAGCACACCCACTATAGCTATATGTGCCCTGCTGAAATCTTTGCTTTAGGTTAGATTTAAGTTTGGGAAGTTCTCTGTGTCCACTGAATCTGCTGGTATATGTTCTCTTTGACCTCTGTCCAGATGCCAAGGGGATGGCTGGAGTGCATATTCAGAGAAGTCCGGATTTCTCAAACAGCTACAGAAGCAGGTCTTTGAGACTGATGTTCAGCCCGAGAAACAGGAGGAACCGGTACGGAGCTGCTTTGGACTGATGCCACGTTTTAGGCTTAACTGATTCATCAGTTCTGTGTTGCCTCACCCCTGCGCTATACTTTATTTATAGTACTTTCATTACTGGACAAAAGGTGCCTGAGAAGGAAGCCCAGAAGTCCCCACCTTGAAATCTACTTTAGATATCATAATACCTCACTCAATGATAGCAGTTATCATCATCATCTTTTACACTTGGTCCAGGTTATGGTCGCAGTGGCAATATGATAAGCACAGAAGCCCAGAAACCCCAACATCTCTGTCCCTAGGGGTTCCTAGGCGCTCCCAGGCCAGTTGGGAGAACAACCATAACATTCTGACCACCTCCTTGTCTCTACACTCACCACTATTACATCAGCTCCTCTGACAACACGGGAGCACTTTGTAGTTCTATAATTACAGACTGTAGTTCATCTGTTTCTCTGCAGACTTTATTCTCCTCCTTTCACCCTGATCTTCAACGATCAGGACCCCCAGGACCACCGAGCAGCTATCATGTGGGTGGTGGGTCATTCTCAGCACTGCAGTCACACTGACAGAGTGGTGGTGTGTTAGGATATGGATTTAAAGTGTCAGTGTGTTCAGGAGTAGAAGTGTATCAGTGGATCAGACACAGAGCTGCTGGAGTGTTTAACCCCCTCAGTGTCACTGCTGGACGGAGAACAGTCCACCAATCAGAAATTTCCAGCCAACAGCGTCCTGTGAGCACTGATGAAGGACTAAAGGACGACCAACAAAAACTCTGCAGAAACAGATGAGCTTCTGTCTCTGACTTTACATCTACAAGGTGGAGCAACGAAGTAGGAGTGTCTACTAGAGTTGAGAGTGCCACTAGAGTGCTCCTGTATGGTCAGAGGAGCTGATAGACTGGACAGTAAATGTAGAAACAAAAAGGTGAAAATAATGAGGCATGGGGGCAGTTCAGTCTTTTTGGGTTGAGGAGTCTGATAGCTTGGGGGATGAAGCTGTTTCAGAGTCTGGTGATGGCTCAGATGCTCCAGTGTCTTTTGCCAGGGGGCAGCGGTGAAAGGAGACTATGTGAAGGGTGAGTGGGGTCATCCACAATACTGGTGGCATTGTGGCTGTAGCAGGGTGTGATGGTCCATGATGGAGGTGAGAGAGAACCCAATGATCCATGTTCTTTTGTGGTATCACTCAAACGACCCTTTGTAGCCCATGCATTGGGTCAGTATAATCAGTATTCAGAATGTATAGATCTTTAAACTGGTCACCATGGTCTGGTGGTCAGGGAACTGGTATGAGTGGATCAGGGTGGATTCCTCCACCTTGCAGATGCAAAGTCAGAGACCGAAGCTCTTCTGTTTCTGCACAGTTTGTGTTGGTCATACACTGAGGGGTGTAAACACCCCAGCAGCACTGCTGTGTCCTATCCACTCATACCAGTGCAACACACACTAACACACCACTCTGCCAGTGTCACTGCCACATAACAGCTGCTCTGTGGTGGTCCTGTGGGGTCCTGAGCATTGAAGATCAGGGTGAACGGAGGAGAATGAAGTCTGCAGAGAAACAGATGAACTACAGTCTGTTATTACAGAACCACAAAGTGCAGGAGCACGCTTAATTATGGTAAGCAGAGCTGGTAGAGCAGATAGTGAGTGTAGCAACAACAAGGTGGTCACAATGTTATGGTTGATGGATGTGTGTGTAGAAGGACTGAAGCAGGGAAGAGACTGGAGGCGGCTGGAGGAAGAGAATGAAAGTTTTCCACCAACATTTTTGGCTCTGTCCCACCTCTGTCCCACCGGCCAAGGGCAGGCACAATGAAGCCTGACTATTTATTCAGTCTCTTGGTGCTTCTGCTCCAGCCCTGGCTTGCCAAGTCTTAATTACCCAAACCAAAGCTGCTTGTTTCAAAGCATGTATATTTCATGAACTTAGAGTCCATGGGAAAACTACCCCTCCCCCCTTGCAGCCATCAAGGGCCCCTCTATTCACTCTGGGGTTAATTAGCAATCTAGTAGGGTAGTAATGAATCTACTAACCAGCTCAGGTCTGACTTGAACCAGGATATGGAGGGTGGGGGCGGTTTAGGCCATAGACTAGACATCCTATATTACACAGATATGTGGGCCCCTCCATATGGTTCTGTGTTTCACACAAACCTCCCGTAATGTTTTGAGAATGAACTCATCAGCATGACCCTTTCTGATCACATGGTGGATAGCAGAGGCCCTGCTGCATAGGGAGTGTCCTCGAAACTGCAAGTTTGCATATCCAGCCTGGCTGGAAGAACACAATGAACCCTCTGAACCCTAAATAAATACTGTTGCAGTGTTTTTCTGTATTATATTACCCAACTCTTTATTATCTCATACTCTAATGCAAAGCAAAGGGCTGTAAAATTCTTTGAAGATACACTGCGATGCATCAAAAAGGAAGGTCTCCGTTTAGATACACACATTTTGGAATGATAGAATTGATTATAATATTATTAATAATAGCTATTATTATTATTATTATTATTATTATTATTATTATTATTAATGATAGCAGCTACAGTAATAATAATTAGTCTCACCCCACGTGAGACTCAATAAGCTGGGATATCCAGTGTGGTCACCTGAATGATGTAATTGTTGTTGTCGCTGCTCTTTAGGTGAAATCTCCTTCTCTGGCAGTGTTATGTGATGACAACAGCACGCAGAGCACTGTCACCTCTTCAGACTTTGACCTGCGTGGGCTACAGCCAGACCCTCGGCTGGACAGTCTTCTGCGCTTCAGTAACCCTGATGACCTCGAACGCTTTAATTTGGAAGCTAGGCACAGTAACCGCTATCCTGAGCTTTTTGCCCTCTACCCACCCCCTGATGAGGTGAGCCAATCACATTCAGACACACTCATTGACAGTCAAAACGATGCACCAAGAAGATTGTTCCCTTCAATTTGGAGGTGCCAATTCGACAACCCCACTAGAACTCTCCCCCATCACATATAGTAGGATGCTTCTGACACTAGGAGGGTGAGGACGAGCACATGCCTCTTCTGACACAGGTGGTCAACCGACGCTACTGTTCAAATTGGCAGCATTTTGTATCACTGCTGGGCAGTAAACCTGCTCCGAGGAAAGCACAGGGACAACAGCTCTGATACAATGGCTGACAGACGCCTGTGCCGGCCATCATCACACTGTGTGTGATGTACGGAGAGAGTGGCATCTACCCATCCAGAGAGAGCATGGCCCAAACATACAATCCTCAGATCATAGTGGTAGCACATTAAACCACTCAGCTGCTCAGAGCTGTGCTGAATCTTTCTATGTGTGAATGTAATGATGAAGTTATTACAATATTAGAGTGAACGGTACCCGTTGGGCTGCTCTAGCCTGAATGCAAGATGAGATACTGTTGGGCATGGAGGCTGGTTCCGTATGGCAACCTACGACTGACAGATCCTGACAGATTGCTGAAGCTTGCGTCCCAGCTGGTCCCATAAATGCTGGATTGGCGATCAATCTGGCAACCAGGCAGGCCACTGAAGTGTTGGAATGGGGCAGAAACCTGGGAAACCATTGCTGTGTGTGGGAGGATTATCCTGCTGAAAGATGCCAGTTGGAAGCCCTGCCATGAGAGGCAACACTTGTCCGCAGAATATCCTGTACATATTCCTCAGCTGTTAGTGTCCCTTGTATCACTACAGTCGTAAGTAATTGCCATCCTGTTTGTCTCAGTCCAATGACGTGCCCCCACTCAAAGTCTGTCAACTGTCTATCTTTGAGTGTGTTGTAGAGGCGTGTCTAACAGTGAACTACCTCTCAATTAGAGGTACACTACCCAAAAGTAGCCTCTGAGAGCCTTTTATATGCAGCTGAGAAACAGCTGCATGTTGAGGAAAAGGGATGAACTTATTTCCACATGAATGAAGATATCAACAGGTTTTTTTTTATTATTGGGGTCATTATTGTGTAGCTGTAATTTTTTTCATGCGAAAATGATGGTGTCGAATTTGAATTACAGCTTTTCTTTCCATCTGCAGGAGGACATAGTGGAGATCCGCCCCCTTCCCGAATGTCCGAGGGAGCACATGGGCCACAGGATACTAGTGCGATGCCAAACCTTCAAGTAATCCCCTTCTTCTCTGTAATTTGAGTTTCTGATTCCAAGCATTCAAACTGGGCTGAGGTACTCGGCCAATAAACTTCAAATCACAGGGTTCTCTGACCTCAAATAAAGGACACAGAGTCTTACTGGAGCTTTTCTGGATCATCTCTGCCTCGGATCTCTCATCTGTCATATCAATTAGTACAATATAAGCTAACCAGAATATAGGAGTCAGCAGTTCCTCTGATAATGATCAAGACAAGTGCCAAGTGGTTCGACTGTGTTTATTCCATTCTGTCATTGCACACTCTATCAGTGCTGTGTCCAAAAGTTTGCAGACACCTGAATACCAAATACTACCAATATTTCTCCAGAGTATTTTTGAGAATTTCCTTTTCCATGGTAACAGTCTCTACTTTGTCACTAGATGTTGGAACATTGCTATAATAATTTGCATGCAACCACAAGAGCATTGTTAATGTAATTGTCCCCCCACTTTGGAAGTTCATCAGAACCCTCCTTACATGCAACACTAGGAAGATGAAGATGAGGACATGCCTCCTCTGATACATGTGAAGTCAGCCACTGCCTCTTTATGGACCTCCACTCTTTGCATCATTGCTGGGAAGCTGATAAGGAAAACACCGGTTCCACAGCTCTGATACAGAAAGCATTGCACTGGGAATGATGTGAGGACAGATCTACCCATCCAGAGAGAGCATGGCCAATTTTGCTCTCTCAGACTCCGATGGCCGATGGATTCAGTTTTATCCTTGGATCATAGTGCTAGTGCATTAAACCACTGAGCCACTCTGAGCCCCGGTTCTGGATCATTAACAGTATTTCCACTGCTCCATGACCCAATGCTGGGGCACTTTATATCCCTGCAGCTGAAACTTGGCCTTGAGCATGATGACCTTAATCTCATGTTCTTAAACTGCTGAGGCTTCTCTATGTTTTACTGGAGCTGAAATATTTTTTATTAAAAAAAATATCAAATTTTACCCCTAGTCTCCCAATTTGGTACTGCCAATCGCCAGTTAACTCAGCCACTCGATAGGAGTTTACCAGGAGGGTGAGGACCAGCACATGTGGATGTATTTGTGGACGCTATCTATGCACCCAGAGAGAGCCTGGCCAGTTGTACTCTCTCAGGATCTTAGGATCTAGCTGCTGAAGGCAAAGTAGTATGACCTAGTATTTGAACTTGCAATCCAAACTCACTGGTCACTAAAAGTAAGGGGTGGTCTCTGCCTTTTGCAAAGTGATGCAATAATACAGCATTATTACATACATGTTTTTGCTTCACTGGAATGGAAGGTGTTGTAGTGATGATTTGACCTCTTTGGAGGGCCTAACGTTTATTCTTTTGTCCTCCCACAGGTTTGAGATTGAGATTGAGCCCTTATTTGTCACCATGGCCCTGTACGACCTGAAAGAGAAGAAAAAGGTCAGTATCTGCCTGGCGCCACAGGGATGGAGAAGCTTTCTCCTAAAGGCTATTGATCAGCACTCCCATCAGAAGTGTTTGTGTAGATCTTTATGTGCACCTTTTAGCCCTGATGCTCCACTCTCAATGTTTTAACCCTGAATCTGCAGCTCACCGAGAGACACTATACTAGGAAATAGAGAGTGAATATATTCACTCATCATCAAAAAAATAGTTGCACCCAGAAGGAATCAACAACGACAGTGGTCCACATTGTCATGGAGTCTCACAGGATGGCAGCAGATCATCTTCAGTGAAGGGTCCGGCATTCGTCTTGGTTGAGATGTCCAACAAATCCATGTGTGGAGGCACCGTGGTCAGCACCATGATCACCAGTTTGTTGTCTGGCTTGTTGTCATGCGTCCAGAAGGCCTGGTGTCATGGTGTGGGTGCAATTTCGTGCGAAGCCAAATCAACTTTTGTCGTCATCACAGGCACTTTCACAGCACAACGGTACGTTAATGAGGTCCTGCCACCAGTGGTTCTGCCTTTTCTGAACACACACTCCGGTGCTCTGTTCCAGGCCGACAACGCTTGACCACATACTGCTGCCATCTCAAGAGCTCGTCTTGAAGACTGTGCAGTGGTCGGACTCATCTCCAGATCTATCAATTATTGGAAATGTGTGGATGCTAATGGACGCTCTATCAACACTCCACTCCTACCACATCATCTGCAGAACTGAGTGAGAACATTCAAGCTGCAGGGGATGGATCATCACAGGACACCATTAGGAACCTCTACAACTCCATGCAGAGACGTCAGGCATGTTGTGGTGAACCCGACCCCGTACTGAGAGATTACTTTTCCCCTGGTCTTCTCAGGTGGCACAGATGTGTGTGTGGATGAAGTATTCTTTTAACCAGTAACCTGTAATCTCATTACAGTTTGGGATAAATAATTAGGTATCTGTAATAGTATTATTGACATTTTTCTATACATTCCATTTAAATTTCTTAATTATTTAAATGTAATTATATAAATATTTACATCATTCAATTGTGTAATATGATATAATGATTGATAATTGTTCGGAAAAGCACATGTCCTTCCCAAGCGGATGTTTTCCAGTCTTTGCTGGTTCTCAGACTTCTATCCTCATCTCATAAATAGACAGCAGATGTCATATTAGACAGAAATCTCCTAAAGTGCAGCATTAATCCCCCTCCTCAATCTGAGACTGAAGAAGGTTAATGCCTAGTTTTGACAGGAATGCTGATTATGTGCTAAATCTGGATATTATGCAGCCGGATGCTTGCTCCCGTACACGAAGGTTGATGCGTTTAGGGATAAGTGCTTGTTTTATGAGTTATGCACGGCTACTACAATGTCATTTAGCATTCCTGCGATGTTTAAATGGCATTTGAGTTGCTCGAGGAATGCCGATGATGATTTTTCTTGGCCTTAGTGTCCCGAGTAAGTGCTTAAATCTCAGACGGAAGGCAAAGCACGTGCTATATTAGAGGCAAATATGGAAGTGTGTTTGTATTTGTTATGTTATTCATGGTCAAATACATTAATGTTCTGTATCGACAGTAGAAGTGTCCCAGTTATTCATTAAAATATATTTTAATGTTAGTGCTGAGAAGGACCCACCACCCATATAATACCTGCTCTGCGGTGGTCCTGTGGGGTCCTGGCTATTGATGAACTGGGTGAAAGGAGGCCAACAGAGAGTAGATTGATTGGTTTATATACGTGTAACTGATAAGGGAGATGTTTATCCAGCAGGATCACATCTGTATTTTACTCTTTTTTCAGCACATTGTGGTTTAAAATGACATAAATGTGGCCTAAAGGGCTGTTCTTGTCCGGTATAAATCAGTCCACCAAAAAAAAATAGGTTCCTGGAACCTCAATCGTTTGTTCAGAGCAGGAACCAAAGATTAGTAGGTTTTTCATCTTGAACCGATGTGGGCGGGTCCAGTTGTACAGGAGGAGTGACATACCATTCATCTCGCACAGTGGGTCTCCACATCTTCTTATCGTCAAAAGATTGATCCATGTTTGTTTTGGAGAAAAACAAACGTCTGTGACAGAACAAATGCTGGCACTGCCGTCTTCTCACTTCCCTTTACTGACGCTGTGCAGCCCCTCTGTTGATGACATATTCTGTGATGTATCCTCGGTTCCACTAAAACTGGTGTAAATGCGGGAGGGTTCGCTGAACCACGGTTCTTATAAGCCTGAATGGGACCAGTTCAAGAACCATAGATTTTTTGCTGGAAAAAGGCCAATGTGTAGGTTCCTGGATGTTTTTAAAATTTAATAGGTGGGTGGTTTTCAGAAAGCTCACAATATGAGTCACTTTGAGAGTATGAATCTTTACATACACGTTAATGTGGTAAAATGTTCATTTGACATTGTTTGGTCAGATTTCAGAGAACTTCCACTGTGATCTGAACTCGGAGAGAATGAAGGAGCTTCTGAGCTCGCACACCCCTCACGTCGACTCCTCCACCCAAGCAAAGGCTGCCATCTTCTCCGTCTCCTACCCCTCTCCGGACATATATCTGGTTATCAAGGTAACTCTCCTGTGGTATCTTCTGTTACCTTCAATAGGACAGATGAAGATAGGGGCTCCTAAATGCCACAAGTAGTCGTGGAAAAAGCCGAATGTGGGTTTCAGGTGGATTCCAGACTTTGTCTGTGTGCACTGTGAAGGTACCCATACAGCCTGAAGACAATAAATATAAAAAATATAGAATTGCATACTTGAAACGTGTGATGATCTTGATGATGATGATGATGATGATGATGACACTGTGTATGCTAGATCGAGAAGGTCCTGCAGCAGGGGGAAATCGGAGAGTGTGCTGAACCTTACGTGGCGATGAAGGAGTGCGACACTGCGAAGGTGATCACAGACAAAACCAAAGAGTACAAGACACACCATTTTGTGCCTCTTCAAGCACCTCTAACATGTCTTCTCTTTTCTCCGCCTTCAGAACAAAGATAAGCTGGAGAAGCTGAGGAATCAGGCTGAGGGTTTCTGCCAGAGGCTCGGTCAGTACCGCATGCCATTCGCTTTCACCACGGTCAACATCGCCAGTGTGATCACCTCAGCCACACTGGAGCGAGACACGGCTGACTCGGACAGCCTCAACGGTAGGTGGAACGAGGCCTTGGCAGGACGCACTGAAAGTGCTGCTATTGATGAGTCTAAAGAGCAGAAAGGCAGAGGCAGAAGCCCACAGCTCTGGAAAACGTTTAGAGACCTAAACTCCTTCTCCAGCTCCTTAAACACACCATCACATTAAACTCCACTCACTCACTGCACAGCCTGCAGCTCCTTCTCCATCTCCTTACACACACCAACACATTAAACTCCACTCACTCACTGCACAGCCTGCAGCTCCTTCTCCAGCTCCTTACACACACCTACACATTGAACTCCACTCACTCACTCAATTTTATACAGACTAATACATGCAGATTTCATGCATGTTATGTTAGTGACAGGTTTTATTTCCTTATATGTGTTTGTGTTGTGCTCTGAATCAGGCCGGAGCAGTTTGGAGAAGAAGGCATACTTGCCAAGGCGCAATTCAGAGCGATTCAGCATGCTGGACGACCAGTTCAACCTGTCAAGCTCCAAACCCTCCGCAATAACTATTTCAACCTTTTTTAAACAGGTTAGTCCTATGTTTTGTTTGGCGTATGTAAATAATTTTACCCTCAATTATGTACTCAATTAACCCGGTCATGGTGTCTGAAGTTTTGTTCTGTGGCTTTTACAATGTAACTTCAAGGCAAATGCAGTGAAGAACGATGTGAAAGATCTACACCAATTAGCAAAGTGCAGACAACATTCCTAAATCCTCACTTGATTGGTGGAAAATAAGCCTTCATTTTTTGTTAGTTACATTAACCTTATACACTATGTGGACAAAAGTATTGGGACACTTGCTCATTTACCGTTTCCTCTGAAAACAAGGGTATTAAAAATAGTTTATCCTGGTTTTGTTGGAGTAACTGTCCCTGCTGTCCAGGTAAGGCTTTCCACTAGTGGTTTAGATCTGATCTTGACAACGGTGGGGACTTATGATGCCTCCACCCCCATGGTTAAATCTATGCTCTTGCTGTAAACAAATAATTGCATTCAGCGATGAGTGTTTGTAAAGTTATGATGTTGACATAAATGAATAATAAAACAGGCTGGTTTTCTTTTAGTGGTGGGATCTTGAACACAATGATGAGTCCGGCTTTTACTGGCAGGTTTACATTGCTGCAGTGGTCTACAGTAATCCCGCCAGTGGCATAAGCTAGTCTGGCCAAGTTAATCACTGTAACAGGAGCAATAAATATATATATATATATATATATATATATATATATATATATATATATATATATATATATATATATATATATCTCATTTCTTAAACCCACCGTATCATACCAGGTGTTTTATGAATGAGTATATTTTTAATATCTACATCACCAGCTGTCGTAGGTCCCCTTGAGACAACACTGAGCGCAATATTCACACGATGTCATTACGTCATTCTTTATGACACAACTAATCTCCATTTTGCAGAGGAGTTAAGCAACTTTGAACAGATTAGGAATCCCACAACTGTACAAACTGCTGGCTGGAGCTCCCACCACCATGTGTTCTATATTTTATTTTATTTTTTATTTATTTATTTATTTATTTTTTTATTTTATTTTATTTTATTTTATTTTATTTTATTTTATTTTATTTTATTTTATTTTATTTTATTTATTTATTTATTTATTTTTTTTTTTATTTATTTGGGAAAGGTGAATTTGAAATACCGAAGTTTTAATAATATTAGAGTAATGGAGGGTGGGCAATGTGTGTGTGTGTGCGTGTGTGTGTGTGTGTGTGTGTGTATCAGGAAGGCGAGCGTCTCAGTGATGAAGACTTGTTTAAGTTTCTGGCAGACAGCAAAAGGACATCCAACATCCAGCGACGGAGCAAGACCATATCAGGTGATGCTCATCTCTATATGCGGCTGTAGATTCCGTCCAACACAATATTATTCTGAGTTGCACTAAAAACAAATATCTGCTATTGGACGACTTTGTTTCTCCAAAACTTTACCCTTTAACCCTTTATCGCCAAGTGTATTAAACACTTAAACCTCTGCAGCATATGATAATTACCCACATAATACCTAAATAATAATATGTAATACATTAAATACATATGAATTAATAACAGAAATAAGAAACTAAAATCTGATCCGAGTTTTCTGCCTCCCGGTGGATTATCTGTGCAGTGGGAAAGAAAGTGATCAAGTGAAGTGCCCTTGAGAGAGGGCACTTAACTCCCCAGCTGCTCCCCCGGTTCTGTGGATAGGGCTGCCCACTGCTCTGGGCACGTGTGCTCACTGCCCCCTAGTGTGTGACCTCATTAATGTGTATGTGTGTGTGTGTGTGTATCACTGTGTGTGGATGGGTTTAACGTGGGTCTATGAGCACCTTTACCTTTACTTTAGTTACTATGTTCATCCTGCATCTAGACTCTGACTTATCAGCAAGAGGGGGCGTGGCTATTGACATCACTGACCCGGTTTGGGGTTACAGAGGAAAATGAGAAGGGAGGGCTGTTTGCTCTCTATTTTTGCTCACACAGTGTTCAAATTTCAGAATAAAAGTCCTGACAAGGGACTAAAGGTACATAATAATGATACATAAATAATAAAATACAAATAGACATTTGGTTGTTTTATATTTCAATTGGGCCACTGTTGTGTTGTTGAAGAACTTAAACTTCAAATTATTGCATTTTCAGCTCAAAAACACCCTGGATGATCCATTTCTAGCAGGATTTCTGAGGTGTATTACTGTTTATGTGTAGGCACAAGTCATTTTTACATAATTCATGTCAAATCCAAATCCACTCGGATTCAAATTCATAGAAATATTTAAATTTCTTCTAAATTTATTCTGTTAATATTTTCTATCACAAATAAAGACAAATGTGAGTAGCCTAGGATCTCCAGAAAATATCGATTTTGAATAAATAAAAGTCATGCTTGCAAAATTGTCCTCGGGTTCTGAACCCGACATAAACACATTTATGTTTTATGTTTTAGTTTTAAAAATAAAATTGCTGCACACAGTGAATTCCTGAAGCATCACTATAATAAAAAAAGTCCTACATAATTGTTTAGAAGGTCAAATAATCACTGCAGTTCCAAAGAACTAGAACTTTTGGCAACGAGCTGATTCTTAAAGATAATTGTTAATGCATGTGAAGAATTTTCTTTGTTAATAATTTAATATATTTAATATTAATTTACATTTCAAGCCTTTTTTTAATGTTGAAACCATTTGATTAGTAATTTATTAACAAAATTAAATATTCTTATTTGAGATTCTGGATTAAGAGTTCTGATTTTCATGAGCTATAAGCTGATCAAAGGATATGCAAAAGGCTTGCAATTCTTCACTATAATATTGAAGATAAATATGAGCTCCATTATAATGTGTTTATTTTGCCTCTGAAACTATTTGTGAAAAGTTCTACAATCAGCCCAAGCTCAGCTGATATATCACAGCATTGGCTGAGATTTGTCATTGGCCATCTGGATTTGGGCTGAATATGGACCGCACAATATTATTCTGCGTGTTTGGGCAGCAGTTTGGGCAAATTCTAACATTATGTTATACCAGCGTGTAGCACTTGGCCCAGGAATTGAGAACTGAATCCAGATTCAAACCGAAGCCAAGCATAGTGTGTTTAGATCGAAATGAGCTTAAATGATTTTTGCTATCTGGGTTAAATTATCTTTATAGAAATATATTTTAAATATATTTTCTATCTTTATAGAAAAAGGTATAGAAACTGTAGCACCAAGAAATGGTTCCATACTGTACTTCCAGTACAATATATATATATATATATATAGTTTAATATAAAAATTGACAAAAATGTCCAATGGGAGTCAAAGCAAAAGTGATTTTGGAGCATTTCTATTGGTCCATTCATCATAAAACATGGATATAATGTACAGAACAGTTGTCACATGACTAAGGTGAATACCTTAAAAATGTGGAATTACAAGGTTTTGATCTCTCTATCTGAAAACACGTCCATTCTTGGGCTAGAGATAAGAGCCAGACAGTGGAATGGAGACAGAATTGGAGGACAGCATTCATGCTTTGGACATTCCTGTATTTGCATGTACAGGCTGCCTCAAACTGGAGCTGACCCCGTCTCCAGAATCAGTGATGCCGTGTCTGTCTCCTGAGCTCATCCCCATAAAGCCAGCATCGGAGAAAAGCACACGACTTATCAAAGAGGTGCTTGAATTCCCCTCCAACGACGTCTATGTCCCGCACAGCATATACCGGTCAGTACACACACACACACACACACACACACACACACACACACACACACACACACACATTTACTTTCAAAGTGAATCTGTTTGAGACTGTCCTGTCTGAACTGGCAGAGTGGGAATAAAAATGTCCCATACTGGCATGTCATTAACCCTGGCTTTTGTCCTCACATTGTCCCAGACTTAAGTGTGATGGTTCCTCTTAATTAAATGGACCCAGAGACTGGAAATCTACCAAATGTCCAGATAAGACAACTGATATCATTTGTGATTGCGAACATAACCCCTGAGCTCTGGACATACAGGACCATGGGTTAAACGAGGACATGAGGGATTTGTGGGTGTTAAGCGCCATCTAGTGTTGGATTTTATCCACGCAGCAGTGAAGAAGTGACTGTACAAATCTGTCCAACTGTTTTTGCCTTTTATTTCTCTGACAATTAAAATGTGAGAATTAGAGCCTGATTTGTGATTTGAAGTATTCTGGATTACTGCATCACCCTGAAGATGGGCCTGCAGACCCCCAGAGTCCATCACTCCCCATAACATTTATTCTGCCCCTGCTTTGTGTGCAGGAACCTGCTGTATGTGTATCCTCAGAAGCTGAACGTTAGTAGTCGTGGCAACATCAGGAACATTACCATAAAGATCCAGTTTATGAATGGAGAGGACGCCAGTGGAGCTCTGCCTGTGAGTACACCCCCACCCTGCTCCCTCATGTGCTCACACTGGGACGAATGGCTTGACCTGTGCCCCATTACCACTTGTTACATGACCTGTTTGGCACTGAGAGGGACACACACTGAAGTTGAATTTGTTACCCTTCTTACCGACAATCTGAGAGTGCGTAACATGAGAGCTTCTACTTAACAGTGCTGTTCTGTTACTCTAACTGTCTGTCTGATTATCTTTCTGTCAAGGTAATATTTGGGAAATCAAGTGGTCCAGAGTTTGCATCGGAAATCTACACCCCTGTCACGTATCACAACAAGTAAGACAACGTTCCCTAAACGGCTGAGCTTGACTTTCTAAAATACGGTCATGTGAAAAAATCAGGACACACCACGATTATCTGACAGAGATTGTCTTGTAAGGAAAAAGTTTGGACACCCTGTGTCCTTGTAGCTCGTATTTCCTCCTTTGGCTGAAATAATGTCAATTAGATGTTTCCTCTAACCGCCTGGTGGAAAGATGTTCCCACTCCTCCAGGCGGAATTCTTTCAGCTCTGTGATGTTTCAGCGTCAGTCTTTGTACAGACGCTCTTACATCCTCATCAAGCCCCCTCTGATACAATAAAGATCCCATAGTGGTTTCTATGATGGAGACATCTCCAGACCCTGCTGCAGCAAAGCAGCACCAAAGCATGACACCTTCACCCCCATGCTTCACAGCTGATAGGAGGTTCTTGTGCTCAAATGCTGTGTTTGCTTTTTCACCAAACTTTGTGTCCCAATAATTCAACGTTGGATTCATCTGTCCAAAGCACATTGATCCAGAAGTGCTGCTCTATCTAGATGTTCTCTGGAAAACTTTACTCTTGACACCAAAGGGTTTGTTCCTTGCACACCTCCCTATGAAGATCACACTTGGTTGGTGTTTTTGTGATGGTAGATGCTGCAGTTTGACATTAACTCTTGCGAGAGCTCCCTGTAGGTCTTCTGAGGATATTTTAGGATTGTTGGAGACTTCTCTATCCATCTTGTGACCTTGGGCTGAACTTGCTAGGACGGCCTGACCTGGCCATGTAAGCAGGAAGGTGGACCCTGAAATCCCTCTAGGCTCATCTGCATCTACAACCATGCTTGTGAGGGCATCAGAGAGCTGCTTGGATCTCACCATGGTGATCTCACTCACAACAATCAAGAGCAAACCAAACTAATCTCTGAGGTTTCAATTGGAGTGGCTCCTCCTAAGTCCTCTCTAACGATGGTCAAATCATCGGCAGCTCATGTGCTGCACCTGGTTCTAATTTTAGGCATTCGATGCAGTAATGAATGTGGGGGTGTCCTAACTTTTTTACATAACAGTACCATTGTTGAAGGTGTCCAAAATGTCCACAGACCTTATTGATGACGAGCCTGTGTTTACTGCGTTCAGACAGATTTGTTTATGTGTGGTGTGCAGGTCGCCAGATTTCTATGAGGAGGTGAAGATCCGTTTGCCTGCTCGGCTGACCGACAGACATCACCTACTGTTCACCTTCTACCACATCAGCTGCCAGCAGAAGCAGAACCAGAGTGGCAGTGTGGAGACCCTCATCGGATACACAGTGAGTCTTTCAGAACCAGCATGGCTTCATGTTTACAGCACCCATTTCCTTAGTTGGGAATGCATTCATTTCTCGTCTCGTCTCTTCTCGTCTCGTCTTCTCTTCTTCCGCTTATCCGGGGCCGGGTCGCGGGGGGCAGCAGTCTAGGCAGGGATGCCCAGACCTCCCTCTCCCCTCCTCAGCCAGCTCCCTGGGAGGGACCCCGAGGCGTTCCCAGGCCAGCCGAGAGACATAGTCCTTCCATTTCTCCTCTGTTCCAAATATTGTCACACAATCATATATTGACCATGTAAATAATCTTACATATTACATATTAGGATTGGCTGTGAGGATTTGATTGCATTTAGTGACAAAGCGATAGCTATTTTAGGATGTGCACCATCTCACCTCAACCCCAACAACATATGGGATGGAGCATCAACACAGTTGCACTACTTCACAGCTTCACAGCCCTCTACCCATGCCTGGCATTAGGCATGGTGCCCATGGGTTCATGTTTGTTGATCTGTTCCAGGGAGTCCTATTCTACTGGTAGTAATATTTTTCACAGGGACTAGACGAGCAGTGTGTGGGCATTTGCACATCCGTGTCAGCAATAGTGCAATTTTAAGAAGCTGAATGCAATTAATATTCTTTATTAAGGGGTGTCCACACACATGTGGACATATAGAGAAATGCAAAATGCAAGAATCCGGCGTTAGAGCTGGTGTGCTGTAATTCCTTGATGTGACTTCAACACCGACGTGTTTGTTTGCATAACACCAATTCAAATGACAAAGTGAATGGTCTGATGTGTTTCGCCTGCAGTGGCTGCCCATCCTGAACAATGAACGGCTGCAGATAGGACAGCATTGTCTGCCCATCGCTCTGGAGCGTCTTCCTGTGAACTATTCAATGCATCCCCCTGAGGTACAGTGTTCCAAATTACTACTGGCATGAGATCTGTTGAAAGGAGTGCAGTTGTCTCATTTCATTATCGTAATGCACTAGAACGCAATGTCCTATTTGGCAGTGGTTTTGCATCGCACTTCCATGTGACACCTGTGTTTATGGAAATGCACAAGAGATATTTGCTTATTTAGACTGCCAGTCAAATGTATGCCATGCAGGGATGTTTAGCAACTGTTTCGGATGTGTTTTAAGAGACCTGTTCCTGTATACTAGTTCAAGACATTCACAAAACGTGCCTTTTAGTGGCCGAGCAAGCATCACACTCACATAAGCCTCTGCACAGTCAGATCTGAACCCTAGAAAAGCTCAGAGGTTAATCAGTCAGTACCCGGGTCAGATTGTTAGTACCGTTCGAGGCAGCTGACCGGTATGCTGTAAGGAGGCCCAGTAACCTGAAGGAGGTTTAACAGCCTTATTGACATAGCTCTCAAAATGACGTACACACCTAACTCTTCGTCCAGCTCCACCCGCTTCATGTGTAATAATGATCTCCGGTTTGGAGAAGTTCACTATCAAGGTGAGCACTTGTTTTCACACATTTCTGCTCATGACCAACACTGCATGTTTTTGGCTGTAATACAGGGGGCATTGACCTTCTACATTCGTCACAGAAGAAAAAAATGACCAATGCAGCTTTAAAGGAAGACAACGAGGCCATGACCTTTATTTGTTTGATGCTTGGGGTGAATATCCCTGACATATATATATATATATATATATATATATATATATATAGAGAGAGAGAGAGAGAGAGAGAGAGATGTTGCATGTTGCTGCATGATTCTTATAAGGTTGTACTGGATAAACGATGCCCGACTGGTGTGCAGCTTGGGGTTGTACACACCGTCATATGGTCCAGTACAGGTCTCAATAAATTACCTAAGACTGATCAGCTGTTTTCGGTTGTATTTCTTTCCTTAATGACCATGTTAGCGTCCTATGAAAGCGGAGACTTTATGAGAAGTTCTGTAAACTGAATCATTTGTATGTATTCTAGCATTTTTGTCAAAAGGATTTTTATGAGGAGTTTCTCGTCTCATCTCAGCAAGTGGCCTATTATTAATCTGGCTCGAGTTGCCTAGTGAGATAGATTTTTGTATGTACTGATTTTGTTCAATTTTAATATATATAAAAATAATTATAAATAAAAATGACTCATTAAAATGTGATAAAATGCATTATTATAAAAGCGGTTGCCTGGAACGATATGGCGAATGCATTGTCGTACTGCAGTAACAGGCCAAATTGGCCAAAGCGGCATCTACGTACAGATACAGGTTTTAAGTGACCGGTAGTGTGGTAGCCACCAGAAGTATGTGTTCTTTGCTCATAGTCAGTGGGGTCCAGTTCCATGTCCAAAAGGCCAGAGTGACCTCATGGTTTTGGAAAACAAGCAGCATCATACCTGATATGGCTTGTAATTTTGGGAGGCATTAAAAGCTGCATTAAAAAACTGGATTCATTTGATTCAACATTTGATTCGTTTATATAAATGATTCATTTTCAAATGAGCTCTGATTCTTTCCCTGCAGAAAACACCAACCCAGGTGCCACCAGTCAAGTGGATGGACAGCCATAAAGGCCTATTCAGTCTGGAGATTCAGTCTGTGTCTTCAGTTCATGTACAGGTGTGTACGACCACCCTACACAGTCACATTCATATAGCAGTATTTACAGGTTTATAATCATAAATATAATCATTTTAGGATTTTAGAATTGTTGGAGATAATCCTGTGTTTTGCACAATCCAAACACAGCATTTGAGCACAAGAGCTTCTCACCAGCTGTGAAGCATGGTGGTGGAAGTGTCATGCTGACTTTAATGCATTACGTTGATATAGCAATATTTTTACCCCCAACTTTATATTAAGAAGACATTTGTTTTGGACATTTGTCTGTGCTTTCCATCATGCTTTGTCAGGACTCTCACCTGGAGCGGTTCTTCACTCTGTGCCATGCCCTGGAGGGGAAGCCCACCTTCCCCATCCGAGTGCGGGACGAGAAGCTGACCGAGAATAAGCTGGAGCACGAGCTGAAGCTCAGCATCATCTCACTGTCCTCCTCTGCGCTTGAGCCACTCGTTCTCTTCCTGCATCTGGTGATGGATAAGCTCTTCCGCCTCATCATGCAGCCCATGGTCATCGCTGGGCAGACTGGTGAGCAGCGCTGCCGCCCTATATCTAACCCCTATATCGGCGCCCACAATAGTGCACGTTAGGGGGCTTTACTGGTATTTGGAAAACTGGTGTTTGCTCTTAATGACCAGTCCTTTGTCCTGCTCTTGACTGTACTGATCATTACGGTTTTCCTGACCCATCCTATGGCATTTTTGTTGTTGTTGTTTTTTTTTTTTAGCAAACCTGGCCCAGATAGCCTTCGAGTCTGTGGTGTCCATTGTTAACAGTCTTCACATCAGCCAGGAGCTGGCCAAGGACCACCAGGGCAGGAACTGTCTCCTAGCAACCTACCTCTACTATGTGTTCCGGTTGCCAGACACTCCCCTTGAACTTCTCAGCACAGGTGTGAACACGACTTCGCCTTGGATTGGTACTGATGCAACTTTAAGAAGCAACCCTTGTGTGGTTGTTTACTAGTTCAGAGCATGTTAGTGGCCTAACAGTGTGTTTATTTTAACCTCCTGTTGGGTTTAAAAGGGTACAAATACAGGAAAAATCATTTGAATTGTTTTGTGGAGCATGAAACCATTTCTCCTGGGCTTAATTACTGTAATAAACACTAGTTAGGAACCTGCGGGGGTCTCTGCAACATCTGTACATGGTTTAAACTAGGCCTATGTGTAATTGTTAAATGATAGAGTGAGCACAAGATGAAGCGTCTATAAACTGTGAAGCTGCAGAGAAACTGAGCTGGTCAGCATTAGTTTTACTGGTGTGTTACTGGGTCAGTCACCAGTCACTGCAGATAGAAGAAATTGTTTCAACAGCC
Organism: Acestrorhynchus altus; assembly: GCA_034509495.1. Classification (NCBI taxonomy): domain Eukaryota; kingdom Metazoa; phylum Chordata; class Actinopteri; order Characiformes; family Acestrorhynchidae; genus Acestrorhynchus; species Acestrorhynchus altus. The sequence continues at coordinate 27,597,972 of CM067515.1, read as the reverse complement.
GAGGGCAGAACAGCTAAACTGGGTGTCACACACTCGAGATTTCCCACACCAGAAATCACTTGTCCCTTCATTCGCTGCTCACACATCTTCTCAGTGCTCTCCTGGCTCACCTCACCATTCTTGCCACATTATGGTCCTCCACACCTGTAAGCTACAGTGTAAGAATTGTCTGTGAGACTGTGCACCTGAACTCTGATCCCTATTTGATGACAGTTCGGGATGAATGCGTGTACCATTACACCCCACACACTTCCACAGAACGGTGGGCTGATATGCTGTGTCTTGGTGTGTTATTAGGTACAGGACCACTGTGTCAGGAGAGCAGGTACAGCACTATGGGTCGAGCAACAGCCACAGCCGTGGGCACCATGCTACTGCAGTCCCGCATCCGCTCCAGCAGCAACCCTGACATACCTGCTCCACACAGCACAGAGGATGCTGAAGTCAGGAACATAATGGTACTAACACACATTCAGAGGCCTGTCACGGTTATGTTATCAACTTATCACACAATAAACGGACATGACCGCAATAGGTTTTGCTGGCCTCAGTATCGTCCATCGTTGTTTAATGGCTTCATATATCAACTATAACATTATGACCACCTAGTTTCCACACAGGAGCACTTTGTGGTTCTATAATTCCAGACTGTAGTCCATCTGTTTCTCTGCAGACTTTATTCTCCTCCGTTCACCCTGATCTTCAATGATCAGGACCCCACAGGACCACCACAGAGCAGCTATTATGTGGGTGGTGGGTCATTCTCAGCGCTACAGTGACACTGATGTGGTGGTGTGTGCATCAGACACAGCAGTTCTGCTGGACTGTTTAAGCCCCTCGGCGTCCCGTGAGCACTGATGAAGGACTAGAGGACGACCAACACAAACTGTTTGGAAACAGATGAGCTTCTGTCTCTGACTTTACATCTACAAGGTGGAGACACTTGGTAGGCGTGTCTACTAGAGTGGACAGTGAGTGGACACAGTGTTTAAACACTCAAGCAGCACTGCTGTGTCTGATGTACTCATACCGGTGGATACCATACACACACTAACACACCACCTCCATGTCAGTGTGACTGCAGTGCTGAGAATGACCCACCACCCACATAATAGCTGCTCTGTGGTGGTCACATTATATTATATATCATATACATATATATATATATATACTGTCCTATCAGAACTGTTTTTTACACGTTTCAAATTATTACAGGGATTAAATCAGCCGGGCAGTAGAATGTCCACCATCTTCGATGTTACCGGTCACTCTCAGAGTTCCAGTGGAAGCACCCGACCCACAAACAGGAAGGTAACACATGACCTTTTTATCCTCTTGTTGTGAGGTCAGCGCTGATGTTTAAACCACAGTTGGGCCATGATTCTTTCAAATTATGTCTTTTTCTCGTCTGCACTCAATATACTGTATGCCGTGGTGCTTGAAAGTTTGTGAACCCTTTAGAATTTTCTATATTTCTGCAGAAATCTGAGCTAAAACCTCATTAGACCAAATCAAAGAAATAAAGACACAAATATTACATTTCCTCATTTATTTATTAAGGAAAATGACGCAATATTAAATATTTGTGAGTGGCAAAAGTATGTGAACCAAAGAGTCAGGTGATTTCAATCGATGGGAGACAGTCAGATTGAAATGGTGGAAAATCAAAGACCATTATTACACTCCCCACAAGGGCTCAGCCATCATAGATCATGCCAATAACAAAGGTGTAATAGTCTGAGAGCTCACGAAGGAACAGAAAACCATCTCTAAAGAGTTTGGACTCTTAAATGTTTGCAAAACTATAGAAAAGGATCCACAAACGTTCACCTCTGAACATGTACAGATTATGCTGTAGAAACCGCATTCCATTAATCAGTTAAACCCCGTTGACACTATCTGTCAAATGTTTGTGGACACCCCATCTAATTCAGCATTCAACTACTTTAAGTTTCCCCCCACACAGATGAACCTATTGGCACCATGCCTAACTAGAAGCATGGGCTAGAGGGGTATAAAGCCCCCCCAGCATTGAGCTGTGGAGCTGTGAAGCTGTGGAACTCGTGTTCTCTTCATCGAGTACTTTTGGGATGAGTGGGGGAGTTGGGGTTGAGGTGGGGTGGTGATCATCCAACATCCTGACCTCACTAGTGCTTTTGCTGCTGCATGTAATCTGGTAGTGAATGGACCAATAGAAAGGCTCCAGAATAAGCTCTTTAACATTGACTTCCATAGAAGGTTTAGAAGGTTAATTTCCTTCAGGTGTAAAGGCTGTTTTGGAGATATGAGTTTTTGCTTGACATCAGTGTAATGTGTGTGTGTGTGTGTGTGTGTGTGTGTGTGTGTGTGTGTGTGTGTTGCAGCAATTTCACGAAGAGCTGGCGCTTCAGATGGTGGTCAGCACTGGCGTCTGCAGAGAGAATGTCTATAAATACTGCTGGTTCTTCTTTGAGCTCCTGGTGAGAACACAGCAGGGCTGGATGGGTCCAGGGGTTTAATGATTGGGTTGATGCAGGTCCTTCAAAGCAATCAGGACAGTCATGCATGAGAGCAGTGAATCAACTTACCGTCTTTACATTGGACAAAATCTCCTGATCTGCTGTTTGATTCTACAAATACATGATTATTTATATTGATGGCTTTGCTTATGAAAACAAATGTGTGTGTGTGTGTGTGTGTGTGTGTGTGTTTGCTTATTCTAGGTCAAAAGCATGGCCCAGCATGTCTCACACATGGACAAAGAGGGAGTGTCCCGCAAGAGTCGCTTTTCTGACCGATTCAAGGACGACGTTACCACCATTGTTAATGTGGTGACGGCTGAGATTGGAACCATTCTGGTGAAACAGCAGAAGGTAAATGGTTTAAAGATGTGACAACTGTGTTCTAACGACTATTTTGTTATAAGGTACTGGGACCAGACTTTTACAGAGAAAGTAAAATGTGTATTAATGTAAAGTAATGGGACATTGAGGAGATGGGGTGGAGTAATGGGAGGGTGAGGAGATGGGGCGAGGTAATGGGAGGTTGGGGAGATGAGGTGGAGTAATGGGAGGTTGGGGAGATGGTGTGGAGTAATTGGAGTTTCAGAAGATGATGTGGAGTAAAGGGGGGTTGGGGAGAAAGGGTGGAGTAATTGGAGTTTGAGAAGATGGGGTGGGGTAATGGGAGGGTGAGGAGATGGGGCGGGGTAATGGGAGGTTGGGGAGATGAGGTGGAGTAATGGGACATTGAGGAGGTGGTGTGGAGTAATTGGAGTTTCAGAAGATGATGTGGAGTAAAGGGGGGTGTGGAGAAAATGTGGAGTAATTGGAGTTTGAGAAGATGGGGAAGAGTAATGGGATGTTGAGGAGATGGTGAAATAATGGGAGGTTGAGGAGATCAATGGGTTGTGGAAGAGAAGGGGTGGTGTAATGAGATGTTGTGAGAACAAGATAATAATGTGTGTTTTTTAATGGCCTTGCAGGAGCTGGATCAGGCCGAGAAGGTGAACATTAGTCTGGCTTTCTTCGTTTATGACTTAATGTCCCTCATGGACAGAGGATTTGTCTTCAACCTGGTGAAGAACTACTGTAACCAGGTTAGTGATGCACGCATATTATCCTCACCTTAACTTTCAAACCATGAACTCATTCCACATGCACAGATAATCCATAAACTGGAGATAATCTATGATGTTCTTCTTGCTGTGTGACTTCGAAATCTAGATGTCAGCGAAGAATGTGCCCATGTCCACTCTGATCAGCATGAGACTGGAGTTCCTGCGGGTTCTCTGCAGTCATGAGCACTACCTGAACCTCAGCCTTTACTTCAGCAGCCCCACCTCTGCTCCGGCCTCCCCCAGCCCCTCCATCACCTCGCAGGTCAGCAACCTCACAAGCCACACCCACAAAACCATCCCAGATAGCAGACACATTTGGGTCAAATCTGGGCCACATTAGGGTCAAACATTGCTATCTGGGATATTTTCAGCAGGTGCTCTCACTAATCATAATCAGACTTGCAGATCCAGGGATGGGCCCCTGGGAAAATGTGATTGGCCCCTGATTTGCCCTGTTCAAACTGATTGCGATGAACCCCTCTCTCTCGATTAAGGTCAGGACGTTTACTGGGCCGTTCCTAAATATTAATTCGATTTTGTTTGAACTATTCTTTGGTACAATAACTGCTGTGCTTAGGGTCGTTGTCCTGCTGCAAGACCCGCAGTGTCCCGACATTACATTGTTCTTAACCCATTCTTTGGTAGAACCGCTTGTGTACTTAGGGTCTTTCTGCATAACACCCAGTAGGATAATGAAATGCTTGCGGGAGTACGTCCCCCTTCTACACCAGTGGACAGCAAAATGAAATGACTCTAAGTGGTCACTGATTTAGACAAATCCTCCACTGCTTGCATTTTACGGACACTTTTTATTAGGTCAAAAGGTGAACAGGTCTCAGAAAACATGCACATGCACTGACCTCAGTAGCAGTGAAGCAGTGGAGACTATGGATTTTAACTTTCAGCTGTTCGGTAAAAATGTGGAAAATGCAGCCGGATATAATATCTTGAAACGAGTCCAAGTCCGTCTCTCAGTGCGAAATAAAATGATGCTTATTATTAATATTACTCAAGCTGGGATGGGAAAGATTAAAGCAATCCGAAATCCTGAAAGAGCAGACTTCTCTGAAGCTCAGTGTCTTGTTGCTTGTGTCCTTGTCATGAGCCAAAAACTTTATGATGTTCTCTGTAATGTACGAGAGGACGCTTCGAAGAACCGGCTTTTGTTCCTTAGCAGAGGACATTTTCCAAAGTGCTGCTCTCTAGTAATTTACATCAAAAGCTCGCGAAAGTCTCAGTCTTCTTGTTACTTGCCACCTTCAAACAAAATGCTTCATTATGTGATGTGTGTGTGTGTGTGTGTGTGTGTGTGTGTGTGTGTGTGTGTGTGTGTGTGTGTGTGTGTGTGTGTTTTCAGACCTCGAGCTCATGTAGCATGCAGGATCAGAAGATTGTGGCCATGTTTGATTTGTCTCAGGAGTTTAAACAGCTGCACTATCTGACCGGGCTGCTGCTTACTGAACTCAATGCAGCACTGGACATGGAGTCCGAGGGGTCAGTCAAATGCACTTGTGGACACTAAGTGGACGTTAAGTGGGCTTGTCGCAGACAACTTACTGTTCTTTGGTTTCTTCTTGGAACTTTCCTCCTACGCTCACTTTCCTCAATGCACCTCCTTCCACATGTTCTGAACCAGAACCACAAAACAGGGTGTAACACCTTAGCAACAGCCTGTTACATAAGCAAGTGCACAGCAACACCTTAGCAACAACCTAGGATACTATACCAACTGCCTAGCAACAACTTGACAGCTGTCTAACACTTTAGCATCACCCTAGGGCACCATAGCAACCACCTTAGATATCATAGCAACTGCCGAGCAACACCTTTGCAACCACATTGGATACTATTGCAACTGTCTAGCAACACCTTAGCTACCATCTAACACTCTTGCAACCACTTAGCCAATTTCAACCCACAAACCATTGCAACCCCCTGCTCTCATGTTGGTTCCATTTATTAATTGTTGTGTTTGCAATGTGAATTAACAGTGAGTGTGTGTGTTTGTGTGTGTGTGTGTGTGTGTGTGTGTGTGTGTGTGTGTGTGTGTGTGTGTGTAGAGGCAAGGTGCAGCGCAAAGCCATTAATGCCACATATAGTCTGCTGTGTGCTCACGATTTGGACACACGATGTTCAAGGCCAGAGGTCAGAACTAAAATTGCTGCCCTGTACCTCCCCCTGGTGGGCATCATCATCGACTCCATCAACTACCTGGACTTCACAGGTGTTGGTTCAATCACACCACACTGTTTCATTCCTCCAACTGCAGTTTAATTTACAAACTTTTACAATAACATGCTGTGTGTGTGTGTGTGTGTGTGTGTGTGTGTGTGTGTGTGTGTGTGTGTGTGTGTGTGTGTGTGTGCAGTTTCAGAGTCACGTAGTACAAAGGGTAAGCCCAATGGCCCGGAGGAAGACTTCGAAAGCATCACCCCCATTAACCAGTCTGTTGCCATGGCAATTGCAGGGAACCCCTTCAACACCTTAGCAAGAAATGCCCTGGTGTCTATGGCCTCTATGGTGAGGAGGTTTCACTGTTCTACTTATGATATCAGTCCAAAATCAAACATCTGATTACATTTTTTGTTATTTTCAAAACGAGCTCTATATGACTATAAAATTTACAGCGTGCAAAAGTGTGGGAACCCCTGGTCAAAATGACACTGAACAGTTATGCAAGTTGAAGATGAAATGATCTCCAAAAGGCATTTTGGCAAGTATCACAGCTTGTAGATGCTTTATGTAACCAAGAGTCGTTCAGTACTTGTTTGAGGGATTCTTCCTCATAAAGGTCTTCCAGTTCAGTGATATTCCTGGGCCATCATGAGGTCTATCCACAGATCAGAGATGTTCAGATCAGGGGTCTGTGAGGACCATGGTAAAACCTTCAGCTGTGCCTTTTAAGGTAGTCTGTGGATAAACTCCATCATTGTCCATTTGTAGAAGCCATCCTCTTTTCAACTTCATTCTTCCCTCTACCTGTCAAATGTTCCCTGTGCCACTGGCTGCAACACAACCCCAAAGCATGACTGATCTACCCCCATGTTTAACAGTTGGAGAGATGTTCTTTTCCTGAAATTTGGTGCCTTTTTTCTCCGAACATACTTTGCCAAAGCATCAGACTTGTTTAAATGTTCTTGTGCAAATGTCTGATGCTGAATTTTGTGGTAAGGATGTAGGAGAGGTTTTCTTCTGGTGACTCCTCCATGAAGGCCATATATGTACCACAACTCCAGAGTCTAAATCTTCCTGAAGGTCTTTTGCAGTCAAGTTGGGGTTCTGATTTGCCTTTCTAGCAATCCTACGAGCAGCTGCCTTGGAAACGTTTCTTCCATGACCTCCACTGTTGCTGTTATCTGCCGTTTCTTAATTACATTTCAAACTGAGGACATGGCAACCCGAAAACTGTGCTATCTTCTTACAAACTTCTGCTTTGTGGGCCTCAACCATTTTCGTTCAGCGTGCTAGGCAGCTGCTTAGAAGAACCCATGACTGTTGTTTTTGGGACAAGGTTAGAGGAGGCCTTTCTTAACAATGATTTTGAACATGCCATAACCCTAACAGAGACCTTGGGTTCCCAAACATTTGTAAGCTATTCCTTTGCTTTTTTTACTCTAAAATCTTGTCTTTTGTAGATCATTTCATGCGGTCATGTTGCCCAGGAGTGCCCACACTTCTGCGTATGCGTATCATCTCTTAAATGTGAAGCAGCCACCAGGCTTTTCTGTTTATTAAACAGCACAACAGCGACAGACAAGTTGTCTCGTACCTCTGGTGCGCTTTTTCCAGTCAACTCTCATGACGGACCAGCTTGGTGTGATGACTTGTCCTCTGTCACCCCCCCCGAGACAAGGTTTCTTGTCTTACACTTGCCAGACAAACGAGTGCTTCTGCGCAGTAAGCCAGAGATGTTATGATCAGTGAGGGCGGCTTGAGGCTTCTATGGTCTGGGGATGGGGGCAGGTCTCAGTTACCCACACAAAAAAACAACCAGAACCACGAAAACGGCAGGAAGCGAATCCTCCAGGGCCGATCCTTTCATGTATTACAATTCGTGCATTGAGTTTGAGGTCCCTCAGAAGTTTTGAGCCACATTTGCAAGAGGCAGGACCTTTCTGGTGATGTCACCATGTCCCATGTGTGTGACCAATAGGGTACTCTATAAGTTATTTATTTATTTATTTATTTATTACCAAGGCTGCAGCCTAGGCTTTGAAATTCAGCGTCTGGATGCAAATTTGCCAGCATGGTGGATGATTTTGGCTTAATTTTTATAGAACAGACCATGTTTTTGTAGTCGATTGATAAAAGCAACTTAAAGTAAAGACCAATAAATGCCTCTGTAAGACTCAGCAGTGGCCCCTGTGTCTTTCTCTCACAGTCGGGCAAAATGGGCAGTACACTGACAGCAGAGACCAGCCGCAACCTGCTGGTGTGCTTCCTGTGGATCATGAAGAATTCTGATCAGGTCCTGGTTCAGCGCTGGGTGGTTGACATGCCCTCCTCTCAGCTCAGCCGCCTCCTCGAGCTCCTCACAATCTGTGTCTCCTGCTTCGAGTACAGGGTAAGAGCTTGCAGGGTCTTCTCTTGTCTTCTGAGATGTGTTTGGTTTTCACCCAGCCACTCATCTGTCTGTCCGTCCGTCCATCCATCCATCCATCCATCCATCCATGCTTAGATGGGTGTGTGCATGCATGTACATGTTTTCCATTCTTATTTTCCTGCTTTGTGTGTGTGTGTGTGTGTGTGTGTATGTGTGTAGGGGAAACAGAGCTCCGATAAGGTGAGCACGCAGGCCCTGCAGAAGTCGCAGCAGGCTAAAGCCCGTCTGGAGGAAGCGCTGCTGGGAGGCATGGGGGCCAGAGGAGAGATGATGAAGAGGGTGGGAGGTGAGCGCTCTTCCTCCACCACCTCAGACTCCTCAGACAGAAAAATCACTGTGCACTCGGCTCTCAGGCAGATGCCGTGATTAATGTAATGGTGCATGGATATTGAAGGAGCTGTAATAATGACTGCTTCTCGAGACATCTGCACGTGGGAGTGTTGTGTTGTCTACGAGAAGTCAGACCTTTTCCCCCTTTGATGGAGGGTTGACTTCCTCGAACTGAGATGCTTCCTAAATGCTGGTGTCGTCTCTCTTCTCTCTCTCCCTCCCTCTCTCTCTCTCTTTCTCTTATCGTAGGTAATGACCGGACTATGGGCCAGAGGGAAAATCTGCGCTGGAGGAAAGACCTCACACAGTGGCGCCAGACCAACGACAGACAGGACAAGTGAGTGCAGACAGCATGAGATCATTTCACCATATTTATGAGGAGCGGTATCGTCCCGTCCAGCTCTCAGGCTGTACACCAAACCGAAGCTGTGTGTTTGTGCAGTGTTTTTCATGGAAACACTGTCACTCAAAGCTCTGTGACACACAGTTCGGGACCAAGTGGGATCAAAACAAATCAGTCTGAAGTGAACTGGAAGTCTTTACAAATAAACGAAAACACAGCCAAGGCCTGCAGCATCTGCAAATTCTGTCTTTGTGCTGTGTTCGCAGATCCAAAGCTGAACTGGATCAGGAAGCCGTAATCAGTGGGAATCTGGCCACAGAAGCCAACCTCATAGTGCTGGACCTGCTGGAGACCATTGTGCAGGTAACAGTGGAGAACCCCTTCCATTTGCTTTCCGCTGTGCTTGTCTAATTTGCTCACATTAAGTCATATTAAGTTGAGCCGTATTGATTGCTTCCGAAATCAAGGGTATTAAGGCTTTTTCCAGAATTCCGTTGCAAATGTAAAGGAGTCAATCTGTCTTCTTATAACCTTACAACCCTCCACTGCCTTGTGCACATTGAATGATTTGCGTTCAGATCTTTAGACAGTTGCTTAGAGCCGCCTGTGTGATGAGTGTTACCACAAGCTTTGAAGAGCCTGAGAAATTGTAAAGCTTGTGAATTTCATTCAGCGGACAGCTCCTGATTACAATTGATGACATGCTTCAGGCCTGGTTCGCTACTCAAATCGTTGAAGCCTTAGGACGAATAAACAGGACCTTTTACTTCACGTACTCCAAAAGGGGGAACCTACACTGTAGACACACTCTAAGTCCGTGAGTCTGTGGACAAGTTGATCCAGCTGGCAAGCGTGCAAATGCACACACAGCATGTCTAGTCCATGGAAAGAAGAATCGCCAATAGAATCGGACTCTCTGGAGCAGATGAACATGAAACTATTGACATAATTATAAATGTCTAGAGGGTTGGAGGGTTATAAAGCCCCCAACATTGAGCTGTGGAGCAGAGGAGCTGTGTTCCCTGGAATGATGGTGGCCCATAATTTTAGGATGACATGGGGAGTTGGGAATGAGGTGGGGTGGTGATTATCCAACATCCTGACCTCACTAACTCTAGCTCTTGTGGCTCTGAAAGCGATCAAATCCTCACAGTAAGGCTCCAAAGTTATTAGAAAGCCTTCCCTGGACAGTAGAGTCACGACGGTTTCGAATCAACGATGAATGAGCTGAGAAACTCTGATCTAATGGAACCGTGTACGAGTTCCTGAATGGATTATTCAAAGTTGAGATGATCAGTCAGTAGTATTTTATGAAGCCCTTGTAAAGGTAGTAATACATGTGTGTGTGTGTGGGTTTTTCAGGCTGTGCCGCTGGCAGACTGTAAGGATAATGCAGTTGGCGGGGTTCTGAGGGTTCTCCTGCACTCCTTAATCTGTAACCAGAGCACCACTTACCTATCTCACTGCTTCAGCTCCATCCGGGCGCTCATCGTGAAGGTAGGGACCAATGTTTTTCGGGTCTCTTTGAAACGTGTCAGTGTAAAGCCCAGTAAAGGTATGGGTTATTGAAGGCTGTGGAGTCCACGGAGCTGCGTGAACATCCAGTTTGTAGGATGGGCGGCGCTGTCGTAATGGTTTGTTGGGATGTGTTGCAGTTTGGAGACGTGCTGTTCGAGGAGGAGGCTGAGCAGTGCGCTGATCTCTGCCAGAAAGTGCTTCACTACTGCAACAGCTGTGTGGACAGCAACCGCAGCCAAGCCTGTGCTACACTCTACCTCATCATGAGATACAGCTATAGCTCAGCCAGCGTAAGACACTCGCAAGCACCCTCCCACACACAGATCACACCTGCCGATTTACGTATTGTTTGCTTTTAATCCATTTTATATGTATCTGTCATTGACAAACGACTTGAGATATTGAGTGTGAAGCCTTTTAAAGGTGAAATGATATCATCGTGTAATGTGTTGTGCTGGTTCCCTGCCTTCTAAAGTAGTCCTGGGTTCCTCAGAGCTGGAACCCCCCTGAGCCATAGCTTTAGATCCCTCAAAGTTGGCTTGTCACAGGTCTGCTGTATATTATGACACATAAAATCATCTACTCCTTCAGGGACTTGTTTACTGGGAGCCCGAGCGACATTAGTGGCAACCTTAAAGAGTAACGTCAGTGGCCTTTTAGCACCTCCTCCTTTCTCCACGTTCTGGTTGGTGTGGTGCAACACATAACACAACCAATGAGCCACCACACCATGTGGGCGACTGGGGTTCAATTCTCAGTCTGGGCAACTATGCAGTGCCTCACCAATAAGAGTTATTGGGCAAGACTCCCAACACTACTCTAGACCACCTCTGTAATATGAGTAACCTTGGAAGTCGTTCTCGATATGAGCGTTGGACGCTGTTGGTCCTGACATTCCAAGGCTTTATATACTTGCCCATGTTTGCCATTAGTCGTGGTACCGGTACCAATAGGTTCATATTTGTTTATCTGCTCCAGAGAGCACTTTACTCTACTGCCAGTACTTTTCTACTGGGACTAGACAAGCTGGGTGTGTGCATTTGCACATCTGTGTCAGCAATGGGTGCAGCTTAAAGTTAAATGCATTTGGACACATAGAGGATTTTGTTTGGACACACAGAATTCCCACAACTAAAGTAGGACTAGAAGCAGCCCGTGTCCTCGCATTATTTTCCATATTCTGTGAGACGCAGCTCACAGCTGGTCTACCACACGATATGAAATCAAATCAAATCGATTCCAATCAAATTTATTCGTCTAGCACTTTTTCACAATGGATGCCACAAACCAGCTTTACAGAGATCTAAATTAATGCCAAAATCCCTGCTGCGTGCGACAAAGGGTGAGCTGGAGGAAGAAAGCTCTGGAGGAACCAGGCTTATGAGGGGGAACATCTCAGACTCTGGTCAAACCACTCATACATTATTGATAAGGGGACACTGGAACCACATTTCTGCTCTGAAGCTCAGGTGTACCAGGCTAATGATGTTACCAGGTGGTCATAAAAGTAACAGCAGCAGATAATTAGAGTCCATATAAATGATGATAGCAGGTTGGCGACTAGTCCAAGTCCAGTCGCTGGAAGTTGGGCAGGCAGTGGGAAGAGGTGGCAGGGGAGCTTGAGGTCCATCTCAGATGGGTGGCAGAGGAACCTGAGGTCAGCCTCTGAATGGGTGGCAGGGGAGCCTGAGGTCAGCCTCTGAAGGGGTGGCAGGGGAACTCAAGGTCAGCATTCGAAGGAGGGACAGGGGGGTTCGAGGTTAGCCCTCCGTCAGCCTGGGCTGGTGGTCCACTGTATACTCTATAAGGTAGAGAGATATAATTAGTTTAGTTTTTAGAAGATTTATGAAGAACAGAGAACGCAGACATGACCAGAGTGTGGTGGGTGTGTCCAGCAGATCTGACTATAACAACCAAAGTAAAAAGAAGAACCAGAAGGAGCATCCTGAAACACTGGCATCCATCCATGAAGCGTTGGGTGACACCACCAACATTCTAGTATACCATGAACTCCTGGATCTGTAGCCTAAATACCACAGACGGAGAGAAGAAAAGAGATGGATATGTTACACCTCCTCAGCACTGGACAAATATCATAATTACAATCATTTACTATTTTAATATCCACAACTTTCTGCTCCGCTGCTGCTCAGCAACGCTGAGGATGGTGTCCTTTGAAAGCCTCCAGTGCTGCAGTGCCCGCAACCAGCCTGTTGGTTGCTGTGGCTTCTAATTGGGGCTTCAAAGAAGCTGTCACAGCAGTTTGGTTGGTGACTTCTTCTGCTCGGTAGTCTCACACCTTACATTTTCCTTTAATGACGCCGTGTTTACCAATGTCTGAATTTCCGAGCTTGATCTCCGCTGTGTGTTTTCCCGAAGATGCACAATTTCCTCTTTTCATATTGTTTGTTCCCCCCTCCAACACCCCCTCCCCACACACACACTCACATCACACACGTCGCACACCCAGCCCGGCCCTCCAGATGGCCGTGTTGTTTGCTTTCTCATTCATCTTTAATGGGGAAAGGATGGATTTCTCCTGCTGTCTGTTTGCCTGATTGTTTGGTTTGCTCTGGCACTCATCTCCATTGTCATTAGTATAACCTTTGAATGAGTCACGTCGATTTCCCTTCTGCAAGGGCTGGCTTGTTTTTTCCTCTTCCCCGCAGTGTTTTTTTTTTTTTTTTATGTCCTCCCAGCTCCATTCTCTGACGCTAGACAACTGGCCAAAGCCTCGGAATCAGGCTTTAAAGCCAACGCTGGAAAAATTGCCTCTCCGATATCGACGCCGCACCATTCTTCACGGCGAAAGCTGCCCATACATGAGAGACGACGGTGTCTCGAGACGCCTCGCACATACGCTCAATTTAACATAATGGTGCCATCGAAATGATCCATTGGCAATTATGTCCGAGTTAATGGGGGCATCATTTTGCAGCTTCCTGATGCTAAGCAAGACGGATGGCACATTTGCAGCCCTTGGCTGGGTCTGCCCCAGAATCAATGAGCTGAGGCCGTGACAGCGATGGCCAAATGCGCTTGGCACTGCGCCATGCTTCATTCTTGGCCCTATCACCTGCAGAACGGCATCAAACTACCCCAGAGGCTAACTCAGATAGGGACCCTCGGAGTCTGAGATGTAGGGTACGTGTTTTCCGTATGCGCTTAATCGGACGTTAGGCCCTGTTGACTTGAGGGCAGCTGTTTTCAGTTCACTATCAGAAACCAGAAATCAGATGCTACTTTAGGGTTGTAAATACACTAGGGCTAATAGGGGGCAGTTGACTGGACCTCACATTGACTGGACCCCCTAAAATCTATATTTGGCCCCTCGTATAGATGGTGACACTGTTGTACAACAATGACTCACAGAAGGATCCAATTTCCTAACAACATACCCTGCCTCAACAGTTACCATCCATCAGCACTGTACACATAGACCCACGTCCCTGCGCCTGTTCACCCGCTGGAGAAAAGTATTGGGACACCCAAAACCCCAGTGACTCATTGTTTCTTCTGAAATCAAGGGAATAAAAAGAGTTTATGTCTCTACTGTCCAGCGAAGACTTTCTTCTAGAGTTTGGAGGAGCATTGCTGTGAGGATTTGATTGCATTCAGTGATGAGAGCATTATGACACTGCATGCTGGATGATGATGATGATCACCATCCCCGCCTCATCCCCAACTCTCCAAGACCCGACGTCGTGAATGTGTGACTGAATGTTCTGCATTCAGGCAGCTTCATAAGGTGTTTCCGAAGGTGCCGTTAAAGTTCACTTCATCTTCTGAAAGTGATTCTGGTCTTGTTCCCTGGGCAGAATTTCTCCAGAGTGAAAATGCAAGTGACCATGTCGCTGGCATCTCTCGTCGGCAAATCCTCAGATGTGCGCGAGGAGTACCTGCGGCGCTCTTTCCGCACCATTCTGGCGTACGCAGAAGAAGATGCAGAGATGCAGTCCACACAGCTCCCTTCACAGGTAATGCCCTGAAGCTAAACCAACACTGCAGACTGGTGTGTATTTAACATTTAATGCTATTCATAAGCCTCAAATCAAAGGAAATCCTCCCAGTCTAGACTGCTCAGTCAATCAATGGCCCAGCAGGAATGCAGCCAGAGAAATTAAGGCCTCGCCCGTTTGCTTTAGTGCCATACCAGGAGAATAATGACAAGACTTTTCTGTGTGTTTTTGATTGTTTTGTGAAATGAATCATGCTCAGGTTTTGGAATGCACTGAATGAGTTGATTGAATGAGCAATGTTCATCAAGGAAAATTAGGAAGAAACCTCCCAGGGTTCACTGAAAAAATATATGTAAAATTTACAGATACTGACATCTGTGGTTTTCATAATTTCACCTAAAATATATGGCCACAATGTATAAGCCATTACAGTATGAATTTTTGACAATCAAAAATCAATTACTGGAGGTTTAACTTGGGTATCTTGTTCTTTTTTAAATACAGTAAATGCTGTTTTTATAAGTAAATTATTGTAAGAATATTACTTTCAGAAAAATGGCAACGAATGAATAAAAGAGAGCATTATATTTGTTGTTATATTAACATAAACAACTGTTTTTAAAATATTAAAATATTAAAATAAAATCAATCAGTCTGTGATAAAGCTGTATCAACAAAATTATGACAGTACAATTTAACTTTCTCTGAGCAAAAAAAAAGGAATGAAGTAAGTAAATAAATATATACACATAGTCAAAATTGGCTATGCTCACTCTGTGTGGATAGATGGCGCTCTTACCACACATCACAACCTAGTACAATGCTGGATGTCTGCTGGCCATTGTATCGGAGCAGGGGACCCGGTGATTTCCTCAGAGCTTTGGCTGCCCAGCAATGATGCAATGGCAGCAGTTCGAAAATGAGTCCTTTCATATTGGGGGTGGAAATTGGGATTTTTTTATTTATATATATAGTATATATATATATATATATATATATATATATATATATATATATATATATATATATATATATATATAAATATAGCACTTTATCTTGAAAAGAAGATGATCAGTGCCTAATAAGAGTCTAACAAGCTATGAAATTTATAGTCCTTACAACCTAAAATTGAGACATAAACTATTTTTTTTATGAAAATGTTGGCAAAAATAAGGCTATAACCCAATTGTATTTAGATCTCAAATTAAGTCATATTAGAGTATTCTGGAAATAACTATGTCTGCATGTTTGAGGTAATTTGTAATGTCCAGATGTATCGAATGTCCATTGAAACAAACAGTACAAAATATTATTAAATAATAATTGCAGTATATCAGCACATTATGTGGATGCCCCCAATGTGACAAGAAGTATCATGTTAACAGATTCTTGCCCATACACAGCCCTACTCCATACATAATCCTGCAGAACTAATTCTTGTCAGTTCTAGCAGTAACAATGTCCATGATTTGCCCAGAAGAGTGTACTGTATGTCACAATGTAAAAGTTTATCACAATACAATAAAATATGGTATAATATTATATTGCCCAGCCAAGACCCATTCTTCTTATTCCATAAGGACCCTCAGTGAGATGTGTTCTCAGTAGTGTCTCCTACTTAATTCATGAAGTCCTTAAGTGACACATGCTGAACATCCTGGATGCATCCCAGGGCAGCTGAATGTGTGAATGTTTGACTCCCTGAGACAAAACCAGTACCGTGTATTTTTGTTTCCAACCCATTTAACCAAACACTATAAAAAATATCATATATTACATTTAAGAATAGCAGAATAGATCACGTGACTTCTTTACCACCAATGAGCTGCTCAATTAATAGTACAAATTCTGTTCCTTTGCTCAAAACTCCAAACCAGTTCCGGCTCTTATGGTTTAAAGAGGACTTATGTTTTCTTTCTGCCAAGGTTCTTCTCGTCAGGTGGACGTATTCTGAGGAACCTGAACAGCATCCCGTCAGACACAGTGAAGATGAAGTAGTTCAGGAGGACCCAGAGATGCTTATGGATCTTATGTATAGGTAGCCCTTACAGCACACACACACATATGCATGCATAAATTCTCACAGCTACTACTGTACTCCCCCATGACTGAGCGTTAGTCTCCGTCCCCTGCCGGCTGTGGTTTCCTCCTCTGCTTCCCATTTGCCTGTGGTTTCTGCTGTTTGTCTACTGTTTTTGGATTTACCATGGAAACCATGTGGCTACATTTTAGTCTTGTGATCGGGCCCACAGCACGCAGATGCTGCATGTAAATCTGCGAATGCACACGTGTCTGCCTTTTATACCTAATTGTTATATCACAGTAAGACGATCCCCACATTTGCCTGTGTGTGTGTGTGTGTGTGTGTGTGTGTATGTTTGTATTATCTGTGGCAGGATTGCCAAGGGCTACCAGACATCGCCTGATCTGCGGCTGACCTGGCTCCAGAACATGGCAGAGAAGCACAACAGCAGAAACTGTTTTACAGAGTCGGCCATGTGTCTGGTGCACGCCGCCGCCGGCCGAATACCTCAGCATGTTGGAAGACCACAAGTACCTGCCTGTGGGCAGCGTCACATTCCAGGTGAGTGATGAACACAGGTGAAAAGTACAGGTGGTGTGCCAAAATATGCACTCGGTTTGAGACTCACATTCGGTTCAAGATATCAGATCACTGAATAAAGCAGTTCGTGACTCATTCAGTGACTCAGTTACGGTCAGGACCTTTTATCGAGTGAGAAACAATAATAAACAGACAAACGTTTCACACTGTAGAGCTGTAGTACTGTAGCGTGCACAAGCCGGGTGGTGAATGTAGAACATTTCTGCACCCTCTGTGTCGGATTATGTGATTTAGTTTATGCAGATCTCCTTCAAACTGTGGAGTTTGTAAATCCAGATACAGGATGGAGTGGTAAGGATCCCTAAACTCTGTTCCCAATTTTCACCACTTAAACTATGTGCACGTTATCACTTCTTTTATTGTCTCAAGCCTGTCAGAGGAGGATTATAGATTGTGAAACACAATGATTATACTCCTGAATGGGGAAAGAGTACACTCTATTCTTTACTCTGTTTTAGAAAAGGACCTCTATAGACTGTATATTATTTATATGTATTTTTTATTTCCACTGAATAAATTGTACCTATGTATTTAGGCTTTACAGAAGTAGGAATAAAATAACTTATAATAATAGTAATAATTATTATTATTATTATTATTAATAATAATAATAATAATAATAATATTTCATACATATTTCAAAAATTCATACTTTTAAATGCAGCTCAAACTGTTGTACATATCTGTCAACATTAACTAAGTGAATTTAATAGATAAGAAAGAGAATAAACAAATAAATTAAAAAAGTAATTAGTTGTAATGTAAATGAGTAAATGCATAAAAAATAGAATTATAAAATTTAAAAAAGTATAAAAAAGATCAAAGTAAAATAAATGTAACAATACAATTAAGAATAAACTTTATTAATATAGATCCTTTCATACCGTGCATATACAAACAGGTAAGCAGAATGAAGTTAAAATTAATAGATAAAACTAATTATAAAATAATTCTAATAATAATAATATGACACATAATAATAATAATTATTATTATTATTATTATAGGCTTTATTATTATAGCACCTTTCATATTTTAAAAAGCAGCTCAAAGTGCTGCACAATATTACCGAATAGCCAATAAAATAACATAAAAGTAAATTAGTACAATTAAATTAGTACCACAAAATTATTAATATGTACAATTAAAAGATAAAAATACATTTAAAAAAAACACAAAAATATAAAAACATTTAAAATGAAAACCAGAATAAAAGAGATAAACAGCAGTACAAATATAAAGATAATAATAGGAGGTCATTGCATACTTAATTATATTAAAGTTTTAATGTTTTTTTTCCAATTTCCAACTCGTTTTGGAGCTTTTCTATTGGTCCATTCATCAGGACATTGTTATACAGAGTAGGCAGTGTAGATCAAAGGGGGTTAATTACTACAGGTTCAGACAGAGTTTTGCTGAGGTACAGTTATTAACAGGAGGCTGAGCAGCATGGTTCATATTTCAGCTGTTCACAAAAGCCTACGGCATATTAAAACTCCCCGACTCACAGTGTAATCAGTGTAATTCCCCCCTGACAGAACATCTCCCCTAATGTACTGGAGGAGTCTGCGGTGTCTGACGATATTTTGTCTCCAGACGAGGATGGAGTCTGCTCAGGACGTTATCACCGAATGGCCTGGTGGGGCCTTCAGCAGGCAGCAGAACTCTTCAGCAATGTGAGTTAAACGCGGCTCAGGTCCTGCACGTTGTGGAATGGCTTGAGCATATAAACGGGAAGTTTGTATGTGACAAACATATATTGACACAATGTACATTTTTACAATTTTTACAAATTTTACAATTTTTACACAGCAGAGACTGGCACTCACAGTATTCCTGCAATCAGTTTTCCACTCTATGGCACCTTTACTTGGGCATCTCACAAAATCAGAACACTGTGAAAAAATTATTTATGTTCGTAATTGCCTGTGGTGAAACTGACCTATTTTATATGTCATATAAAATTATTTGACCTTTTAGAAATATGCTATTTTTGTGTTATTGTTTTAACTGTTGATCAACAACTGAGAATGCAAAGGTTCTGTTGTACAGAAATAATGTTTCAAAAGAATGTCTGAAAATGTGTGACGTAATAATAATAATGGTCTGCTTTACAACATTATTAGTAAATTTCTTACATAACATTCTCAGTTTGACAAAAAACAAACATCTGAAGCAATTGAAGCATCAAGAAAATACATTATTGCATTTTTTGTGATAACCAATTGTGAACAGCCCATATTTGAGTGAGAGTATGAACAAAAAAAATATGATACATGTAATAAATTCTCATGAAAGTTCATATGAATAATTTGTGTTCTGTCGCTGCCCTGGATCGCTTGTCATTTGTTTATGTGCAGCCATGACACCAGACGAGACGCCCTTATTGGTCTGCCTGATTTGACAAATATTTCCAACACTGAGAAATTTGAGTGGTCTGTCAGTTTGTACTCGTGTGAATGACACACGTTTATTTATGTGTACTCATTCACATCTGACTTGATGTGAAATGGCAACTTGAACCAAAATTGCATCTATGATCTGATGTTCTACTAACCGAACGTTTCTCACTAGGATCCAGAACCTTGAGAGATTTGATTAATTTCATAATCAGACAGTACCAACATTAAAACAAAAAGGCTTGAAATGTGTCGCTTGAACGTACTCTTATGCAATGTAACAAATGTAATAAATATAGAATCCCACTGACCTTTTTCACAATAAAACATTTTTATAATGTAATTTTTTGAGATTCACAAATTAATTGCCAGTGTGCTGGAGTTCCTAGAATAACTGCTATCATGCAGGGAAGTTCGTACCCCACCAATTGGCATCATAGATGTCTTATAAGACTAATGTCATTTCTGGTATTGCATTGTAGAATATATTGCAGAGCTATAAGTAGAAAGCAGTCATATTGAAAGTCAAATATCAGATTGGTTCATCATAGCTGCAGCCTGATATAGAGCACACCACAACCATGCTCGGCACAGGCGTCTGCTGGCTGATGTATCCGGGTATCTTGGCTGCCCAGAGATGCTGCACGTGCTTGTCCTCACCCTTCTAGTGTTGGGAGTCCCGGGTGATGGGTGGGCACTTCACACTTAATCTGGATTGCTCTATGCCTCCAAGCATGACCCACTTGTCCCCTGTTCTTCTTTATTGACAGGGTGGGTTATATGAGGCAGTGAATGAGGTGTACAAAATCATCATTCCCATTCTGGAGGCTCACAGAGATGTTCGGAAACTGGCCACCACTCACGACAACTTAAAAGGGCCTTGATAACATGCACCATAAGGTAAACCACCGTAGACTTTTTTCTTGGGCCAAAACAGCCTGATTTCACCAGACAGTAACTCATAATTAAGTTATCCTCAGAGCTGAAGCAGACGTTTCCTGGCTTATTTCAGCCATATGAGAATGTTTGGAACATATTTCCGTGTGGCCTTTTTTGGCTCTAAGTTTGGGGATCTGGACGAACGGGAGTTCATTTACAAAGAGCCAGGAATCACGCATCTGTCGAGATCCTCCACAGACTTGAGGTACACAGACTAAATGGGACAGAGACCTGGTTCTCAGTTTTCTTTAACACTAGATTTGCCAGCGATGTGTGAGGTTCCATGACATTTAACGTACTCTACACATCAAAAGCATGGAAGCAAGCAGTTAAATTCAGCTTAATTAAAGCAATGAACCACGAGTCGGAAACATCCTTCTTGGTGATACAGTTCAAACCACCTTATTGCTTTTATAAAACGGCGGTCAACATGAAACATAATTAAATACCAATGTTCAATTCAAATGTATTTATTTAATAAAAGCATCCACAAAAAAACTATTCTTGTAGTTCGTTACCAGTGAGCACTGTTACTAGGCAACATGAGGGCAAAAATTTAGCAATAATAATGTGGCGTCGCCGCTCTATGAAATAAAAATGTTGGTGTGTATTTAAGGTTTTTAGTTCAGTAGAAATTAGTAGTTTTTGTCCTCTTTCTGAAGGGACTCGTATTCTAAAGGAGTCTTATCTTACCATGGAAGAACTAAGTGTACCGACTCTCTGCATGGATTCTCTGCAGCATATACATACAATTTGGCCAATACAGGCAAATATTTATCATAAATTTTATATATTTTATATATAAAATGTATTGAATGAATAAATAAATAATTTATTTTTATATTTAAATTATTTAAAATATATTTTATACTTAATTTAGATTTCTTCATTGTTGTCTTATATATATATATATATATATATATATATGATGAGTATATATATATATATATATATAGTATATAAATGAATAACAATTAAAATGAAATGAAATTTCATTTTCATTGTTGTCTGTATATATATATATATATATATATATTATATATATATAAATGACAACAATTAAATGAAATGAAATGAAATTTAATCTTCATTGTTGTCATATATATATATATATAATAACTGTATGTGTCCTGTTTCTGAAGAATTTCTACAGCCAGTGTTTGGGGGACGGTGTGCTTGAGATGATAAAGGATTCCACACCTGTAGACAGAAACAAGCTGAATCCTAACAAGGTACTCCACGGCAGACATATCACTAATTTCAGCATCAGCACAATCAAGAGCTAATCAGAGTTTCATCAACTGCAGAGTCACCTCTTACACTGTAAACAAACAAAGCACTTATTTTACTCACACTAGAGCTGATTGTTAAATGGTACTTAAGTGCTGTTGACGTTTTCCAGTAAAGAAGTATTGTCGGGTTCGTGTGCAGCTGTGCGTTTCAACCTATGAACTGTGATTTTTGGAACTAGGCTTACATCCAGATCACCTTTGTTGAACCCTACTTTGATGACTATGAGATGAAAGACCGCATGACCAACTTCGAAAAGAACTTCAACCTGCGCCGCTTCATGTACACCACCCCGTTCACGAAGAGTGGGCGGCCCAGAGGAGAGCTGTATGAGCAGTACAAGAGGAAGACCATCCTGACCACCCAGCACGCGTTCCCTTACGTGAAGACACGAATCAATGTTATTCAGAAAGAGGAGGTAATGACCAACGTCTGAACTCCTTACCTCCAAATTTCAGCAGCTTCTGTTTCCTCTATCATTTGCATGGAGTTATGGTTGCCAGATATTAGAATTATTTAAGTATATTTAAAGTGCATTTAATCATGCTGCCCGGGTGCTATACAAATTCGTCTTGTGGCATCAAACTCCCATGTCTAAGAGGTGTGATGGTTATTTTATCCTAATATTCAGTGCTACACATTTTGAAATGTAACTGCTTGATTGTGAAACTATAAACCTATAAACACTTAGAGTTCAGCTGATAACAATGTACTGCTGTGAGAATAGTCAAGTTTGATTGTCTGATAGATGAGTTTATTGTTCACTGCCTGTGTTAGTAATAGGCTTTGGCCATGTTGTTTAGCCAAACAAATGGAGATAGTAGGGGCTAGACTAGCAGTGTATTAAAGAGATGTTGAAATAATTGCCATTATTATTGTCATATTAATAATAACAACAAAATAATCCAATTACAACCTTTGAACATAAGTAAAACCAAGTCGACATAAAGATGTTATGACAAATTGAGCTACCTTGCTGAAATTGGCTACCATAGAGTGTATTTATAGGTAAACCTGCTTAAAGAAAACTTAAGAAAAAATAGGTTGGAGCTTTACCTAGTAGCTTTAGCACATATTATTGCGTAGCACAACTTGACAGAACCTCAGATCTCCTCACCAGAACTGAAAATATTCCCATGCCAGAGCTGGAATGTGGCTTTGAAATGAATCCATTTGGACTCGCTCTTCCAAAATATGAAGTGTCCTTCACTCAATTTTGTTTTTCTGCATCAATTCTGAGGAGAACGTCCAGTAGACTGGGATTTCTGCCACTGTTGGTAGACCAGTATGAGTGTACGCTTCCATACACCTGCAGATTCAACTCCTTCCTTCACGCTATGACCTTTGGCCCAAAAACAATCACTCCTTATAACCGATCATTAACCTCTGCTTTTTGACCCATTTTCCACACATCAAACAAGACATTCACTGCACTGCACCACCCCTTCTCAATCTATGAATCCCACCGCACACCCCGCAGGTATTTATAGCCGAGCATCCTTGTGCAATGCCCTGTGCAGGAGGCTGAAGTCCCTACCACCTGAAACACACGATTAAAAATGTGAAGTGTGTTACACTGCCCAAAGCAGTGCTTTTCGGTTGTTGTACGCCCTTCTCTGTAGACAACAATCAAACGAATCGCACTTAAGTTGAGTTTGATGAGGTGTGATGAAGTGTGATTTGAGTGCCCCCTTATCGTCCTGCTCATCCTTTCTTCTCATTGCAGTTTGACCTCACCCCGATTGAAGTGGCCATCGAGGACATGCAGAAGAAGACACGCGAGCTGGCCATCGCCACACACAAAGAGAAGCCGGACCCTAAAATGCTGCAGATGGTCCTGCAGGGTTCCGTCACAGCCACCGTCAACCAGGTCTGTCCATCTCACCTGCTCATTTAAGCATATACTCGCTGCACTCGTTTACTACCGTTTCGCATGAGGACTTTTTCCGTCTCCTCAGGAAATCTCTCTGTTTTAGTCTGAGGAAAAGCTTGCGGTAATCTACGCACAGAGCATTAAAGTGATGTAAGCCACATAAGTCAGTCTGAAAGGTTTTAAAGTGATATTCCCCCTTTTCTGGGGGCCGTGCGTGGCTGCCGAGTAACAGTTTACAACACCAATCATGAGAGGTTTACTGTTGCGAATGTCTCCGAAATCCTGAGGAGATGGCTGTGGTTACGTGATAAATGCCAGTTGGAGGGACAACATAGGAAGCGTGCAGCAATCCCTCCACTGCCTGGCTCCGCAGCCACATCACTCAGACAAAGACCTATTCATGATCTTTCCCTTATGTGTTGACTTTACCTTGTGGCCTCCAATGCACGAAGCATTCATTTTCTCCTCCAGCACCGAGAGTGAGAGGGAGAGAGAGAGAGACCCCTTTATTTGTCTCAATCCTTCTTACTCTCTCTCTCCTTCCCTCCCTCCCTCCCTCCCTCTCTCTTCAGGGACCGCTGGAGGTGGCCCAGGTCTTCTTGAATGAAATCCCAGCAGACCCCAAACTCTACCGTCATCACAACAAGCTGCGCCTGTGTTTCAAAGAGTTCATCCTACGGTGAGTGTGGCATTTCAGATAAGAAAGAAGTACAGGCAAGCGGCATTTTTTGCAGGTCAGTGATCCAGCGAGGTCCTCAACTGTTGAGCACTGAGAACAGAAATCAAGTGCCATTATTTTTCCTCTTGGACATTTTTTAAAAAAGGCTAAAACCACCAGAGAAGACTTTAAAAGGCTCTGTTTCGTGTCCGTGTATATCCACTTAACGATCAGCCAAGCTTTAATGTATTTTGACTGCTTTTGATTTGCATTATGATTATATTGTTTAAACTAAAGCTCTAAATAAATGAGACCTGAGTGTCTTTCCTCTCTCAGAACATATGGAATGTTTCAGTTCAGCTCCTGAAGGTGGCTTTCATTTGAGAAAAGTCTGTGCCAGAACCTTGACCGCTGCCAGAATGCCTCTAAATATTTACTGTTATTTCAAATATTTACTGTAATTTCAAATTTCAGTGTTTATTTTCCTCCCTAATCCATGCTGTCTGGCACGTCTCTTATAAGCCACATTATCCAATAGATGTTACAGGCTCCTTCTACACTGACCCACTGGCTGGAATCAGATGGAGTGATGTAATTTTGATGGTACACTGATCAGCCTTGTTTCTACTCTCACTGTCCGTGTTTTCAGCTCCTCTGACCATACAGGAGCACTTTGTGGTTATATAATTGCTGTAGTCCATCTGTTTCTCTGCAGACTTTCTTCTCCTCCTTTCACCCTGATCTGCAATGATCAGGACCCCACAGGACCACCACAGAGCAGCTATGATGTGGGTGGTGGGTCATTCTCAGCACTGCAGTCACACTGACATGGTGGTGGTGTGTTAGAGTGTGTTGTGCTGGTACGAGTGGATCAGACACAGCGGTGCTGCTGGCGTGCTTAAAGACTGTGTCCACTCACTGTCCACTCTATTAGACACTCCCACCTAGTGTCTCCACCTTGTTCAGTTTGTGTTGGTCATCCTTTAGTCCTTCATCAGTGCTCACTGGACACTGTTGGCTGGATATTTCTGGTTGGTGGACTGTTCTCAGTCTAGCAGTGACACTGAAGGGTGGTCTAATATGTAAATGGTCACAATTCTTTAAGATGTTTGTGGCTGAGAGACTGGGACATTGTTATGGTAAATATTGCATATTCAGATCAAGCATTCTAGTGGCTTCCATATAGACTACAGCAACTGGGAAGAGCAGTCAACCTGAGACCATATCATGAGGCTGTCTTCAAGAGCTCCTGTGGGCCATTACTTTTGAATGGTGTGCTATTTATATTAAACCATGTCCCCATCAAATGCAGACTTTTACTTAAACACAGGAGTAAAACCATTAGGGTGGCAGTAAATCTGCTGTCACTGTTTCTGACACGTTCCAGATTTGGATGAAGTGTGTGTTTTTCTTTGTGGCTTTTTCCTCGGCCGTCCGTCACGTTATGTCTTCGGCTCTGAGAACCCTTCCAGTCACCGAAAAACACCTTTAAATCATGATCCCTCTCAATCACAATCACTTCCCCCTCCTCAGTTCAGGTTCCTGCAGCCTCAGTTTGCTCTGTTCCTCAGCTCTGCATGTGCAGCTCACTGGAAACCCGTCCCTGTTGCAGGTGTGGGGAGGCAGTGGAGAAGAACAAGTCCTTGATCGCGTCTGACCAGAAGGAGTACCAGCAGGAGCTGAAGAAGAACTACAACAAACTGAGGGAGAACCTGAGACCCATGCTGGAGAGAAAGATCCCGGAGTTGTACAAGCCCATTATCAAACCTCGCCTCGAGAACAGGTACTGATGGAGTCCGTCAGGCATGTATTAGAACCCTCTTAGAACCCTAGATCCACGATTTATCAAATCAGATCAAGTTTATTGTCACATCAAAATACACAGGTTTAAGGGCGAATGAAAAACGTAGGTGAAAGTCCCTCACAGGAGTAAAACAGATGTATGAAAGAAAAAAAAACCATACATGTAATATAAAAAAAGGTCTGTTGTGGGCAGTTACATGTTGTTTTCTAAGCTTCATAACTCAGAGTAACTTAAAATTCACAAATTAATTCATGAATTCATCCCAATTTAAATGCCAAAGGAGCTTCCAGTGCATGTTTACTGCTCTGTCCACATGTACATGCTCAATGTGTCTGCAGACTCTGATCAGACACTGATCAGTGAGAGGGGGCGGGGCTAATGACATCACTGATCTAAATATTGGGTTACAGAGCAAAGCAAGAGGAGAGGGGCTGTTTACCCTCTTTCTTTACTCAAAGGGTGAGAATAATAATAATAACAAAAAAATAATCTGAATAAAAGTAATGAGAAAGGATAATACTGATGCATACATATCAAAAATATTAAAGGATATTCAGGTTTTTTATTTTATTTGGACCAGGGTCAAGCATTTTTAAGAACATATTATTATAAATATTCTGGTCAATGAAATAGTTTCAAATAACTCATCATAATTCTTCCTATTACAGTTCAAAAGCACTCCGGATACTCAGTTTCCAAGTTCCAAATTTCCAGGATTTATGAGATGTAAAGCATTTTAGTCCAAATTCTATTTTATTCATTTTAAGGACCCTCCTAACAACATCTGGTATGTGTGTCTCCAATAAAAGTAAGTCAAACTATGAAAACACCCCACAAAATTGGACTAG
The DNA here is from genome assembly GCA_034509495.1 of Acestrorhynchus altus. Lineage (NCBI taxonomy): Eukaryota > Metazoa > Chordata > Actinopteri > Characiformes > Acestrorhynchidae > Acestrorhynchus > Acestrorhynchus altus. Next base: position 27,571,187 of record CM067515.1, on the reverse strand, counting down.
GGTTTAGAGTTAAACAAATAGTTTGGTCAGCTAAGGGTGCTTTCACTCCTACAGCTTGGTCCAAACCAAAATAGTAGGTGTGAAAGGTGCCGTGGACACATTTAGGGAGGCAGGCTACCGTCACAAATCAAACAATAGAAGGTTAAAATGAATCTGATTCCCCTTCACCTGCGGTATGGGCACAACAGACCACACAGGTGATTCCTGTGTCTACTGTAACTGTAGATTAACCCTTATTTATAAACAGAGCCTCAAGGAATTTGATGTCAATCCACCAAGTTAATTCCACCATGAGACTCATGTGCACCTGAAGGGAGTCATTTTCTGGCAGAGAGGTATAATTTGCCACAACACCTGGAAAGTATGCAGAAGGATGCCACCCTTGTAGGTGACAATGATGGGACGTGTCGCTGATCTGCAGTGCGAAACAAACCACATCAAATTCACACAGTATAACTTTTGTTTCCATTCACACAGTCACGCAGATCACACAGTAAGACCTCTGTGTCACATGACAAAAAAGGTCACTTTTTGGCCACTTTTACGTGCTGTGTGAACGCAACCCAAAGGCTTGGATTTAATCAGATACTTCAGCTCGACTGTAAATGTCAGACAGTCCGGTTCTCTATGTAAAAATTCAGCATCACTGAAGCTCCATTTCAAACAGATAAGCTGCCCTTTGAAACTCTTCTCCTCCTTCTTCCCATTTTGTTTGGAACAGGGACTCCATCAAACGGCACAGTTTCCGCCGCACACAGGAGGAGAGTTCATGATGTCATGAGAATGGGGTCTCCAGGGGACGTCGGGAGGAGAATGTTCCATCATTCAGTGGCGAGGAACGCTGCAGACGTTTGGATGGATGGAGCAGGATTTCACCCATGCAGTATTAAAGATGCTAGATCATATCACATATCAAATCACCAAAATTGTCATGGTGATACTAAATATATAGATAATTTCATCACATTATCATCAGCAGGGGTGGAAAAGTACTGAGAGACTGTATGTATATGGAAATCTGGAAATCTGACTATCTCTCTCTCTCTCTCTCTCTCTCTCTCTCTCTCACTCACTCCATATATATAAATTACTATTAATTATTGATTTTATTAATTAGTTTAGTCCTCGTATCTTGTGAAATGTCTTCATTCTTCTAGACAAAGAGCAGGATTTTTGGAACCATGTTTGGTTCAAACCAAACAGAGCATTTGAGCTCAAGGACCTCATACCATCTGTGAAGCATGGGGGTGGAAGTGTCATTATTTGGGGCTGCTTTACTGCAGCAGAGCGTGGAGATCTCTCCATCTTAGATACCACTATGAAATCTTTATTGTATCAGAGCGGGCCTGGAAACATAACATGGAAAACACAAGTAAAAATAGTGTTTTAATTTAATTTGAAAATATAATCGGTTAGAATTTGAAAATTAAGAAAAGTTCAAATCTTCCATATTAATGCAGTGGCTCAGGTATTTCCCACCCCTGTACATCTGGTTCAGTTCTGTTCTTCATTTGATTTGTGGTTGTGCCACACGATACTTTGGTAGTTGCTAGATAAGCAATCAATCAGATCGATCAAATTCAGCGTTTGAGCTCATGTTGACGATGAGCATCCTCTAAAACCCTGTTTTTTTATTGTCTATTAAATATTACATAAACTTCAGATGATGTATACAGTCTTATGCAAAAGACACAATTTTATTTATTTGTTGGTATTGGTTCTATCTTAATGAACAGTTGCTGTATCTTTCATTAAAAATAATAAATCCAGCTCCAGGGTTGTGGGTTCGATCCTTGCTGTGGCCTCAGAGGATTTTTAATGAATCAAAGCTATTCATTTATTGCTCTGTTGAAACAGCATTCCTTGATGGAAGATACAGTTAATAACTTATCTAACAACTACCCAAGAGTTAACTTTCTCAGATTGCAGTCACATTTGGGCCAAATCTGGGCCACATGTGGCACTTATGGCATAGGTGTGGGCCACATGTGGCACTTATGGCATAGGTGTGGGCCACATGTGGCACTTATGGCATAGGTGTGGGCCACATTTGGGCCAAATATTCATTGCTATCTGGACTGAAATGTTGAAATAAGTGGGATGACTGGAATTCTTGTGTTTGAGCAAGAACATTCCATGGAATCACCAGGTGTCATAAAAGATGAACTCTGGCTTTTGTCTGCAATAACAGAATATATATATATATATATATATATATATATATATATATATATATATATATATATATATATATATATATATATATATATATGAACAGAGATATATGAAATAGATGTATATATTGTTTTGCTTTATTTATAGAGAACTGTACTTCCTGTATGCTCACTGGTTCGATCAGCACTGGCTGTGATGCACCAAGAAAAGTGTCTGCATGACTAATCCCATTACAACAAGGCAATAAGATGAATGAATGTCACCACTGTTTAAAAACGAGAAAGCACAGCGGCTGGATTTATCAGATGTTGATAATGAATATTTTTATTGTTTCGTCGTTTTTTTTTATGTTTCAGAAATAATGTTTAGGACTTTATAGCAGATTTTTTGTTATATTTTTATTGTGCCTAATGATATGCAAGAAAATGATTCCCCTTAGACCTAACGTCACGGACTACAGACCTATTCTGTCTAGTTACAAACATCATCACACCAGTCAGGCTGTTACACACCTTGCTGCTCTTAACACTGTGAGAACTGGTTTTTAAGATGACTCGATAGTGTTCTGCTGCCAAGGTCTCGTTAAAAGCACACAATTGGAAATCAATGTATTTTGTACTATATTAATGCTCCGCACATGACAATAAACCTTTAATGGTCAAAGCTGTGTTTGTCAGTTCCAACTCTCTGACCTTCTCACTGGACAAAACCTGTGCTGTGACATGAAGCGCAGATTCAGGAGTTTTTGGAGGAGGAGGTTCATGTTGTGAAGATTGAGGTGAGTACAGTCACTTTTTCTTTTCTTTTCTGACATATCAGGGAGCAGCTGTGGTCTGGTGGTTTGGGGGAACCAGCCTTGTGACTGGAAGGTTGCTGGTTCGAATCCCTGAACTGGCAGGATGTGACTGAAGTGTCCTTGAGCAAGGCAACGAACTCCCCAGCTGCTCCCCGGGCACTGACAATAGGGCTGCCCACTGCTCTGGGCACATCTGCTCACTGCCCCCTGGTGTGTATGTGTGTATTATTGTGTGTGGATGGGTAAAATATGAAGGTGTAATTCCTGTGTGTCCTTCACAACTGCCTGCCCCAAAGAGGACATGTTGTGTTTTTAGAGGAACATCTGAACCCAGAGCAAGTGGACAATGGATTCTTCACAACTGCTACAAAATGAACAGATAATATCTACATTTTCATTATATTTCTTGGCATATTCATTGATTGGGAGGCATCTATGCAAAATTCCCAACTTCCCAGACCTTATTTGTAAGGAAATATTTCCCAGGCAAAAGCCATGTTGATTTCCAGTGTATGTTGGGAAATTCATATCACATTTGACATGTCAGTCAATGCATTTTATTCATATATTCATTAATATATTCATTAATATATGGGTTTCCCCAAATGAATCTATTATAAATACCAAAATAGGGTATTAAATCAGAGATGTTTCTCTGTATCTCTGAGGGCCTTAATAATCTTCTGTAGGCTGTGAGCAAACGAAACCTATTGCTGCTGTCCAGTTAAAAGCATGTATCTCCAAAGTCATTTTGGAGCATTTCTATTGGTCCACTGATTCAGAATTATTTAGTGTTCAGAGCAGCTACAGCTTTCAAATAAAAATGAACAAAAATTGAGATACATGGCTTTCATTTTGTTGTTCATTGCGTTTATTATTTTTTAGAATTCAATAATACTGTATGCAGAAATGGTTGTGAATGTTTGTAACATGAAGTGTGTGTGTGTGTATATATATGAGTGAGTGTGTTGGTGAGAGTGGGCATTTGTGTGAGTGAGAATATGTCTGTGTATAGAACTGAACTCTTTGCGCATGCGCAGTGCTGTGTACGGAAGCCGCAGTGTTGATCGGCAGAAGCAGGTTTGTGTGAAACAGCTTTAACTCCCTGCAGGAGATTCATACCCTCTGCTGCACAGAGACCCTCAGAGACCCTGTAGACCAACCGAGTGGTCACTTTCATACGAGTCTGCAGTGATAAAGGAGGAGTGATAAAGGAGTGATTTGGGGTGATGGTGGAGCAGTGGTATGGGGTGAATATGGGGGTGAATATGGAGTGTGTGTGTGTGTGTGTGTGTTGTGGTGTTTCTTTAATAACATTCAGACACTGTTTAAACTCTTTGTTTCGCGTCCAGGAGCTGAAGAGCCAGGGTTGCCAGGTGTTGCATAAAACTCCCCCCAAACTCAGTCTGGTCTGCTGAAGCCCAACAATTCAGGATTACAGAGTCTTAAGAAAACATTAGTTTTACACACTACATTTCATAAGAACTTCCAGCACCTTAAATCTCCCGCCACCTTAAAGCTCCTGCCACCTTAAATCAGCCAGTCTTACTCTGTTTTTATTTTTATAATTCGTGTTGATTGTTGTTTACAGTATTATTTTTAGTGTTTTTTCTTTTTTCTTTTACTGTCGTTTTAAATCCCAGACAGAAAAATTTGGTTTTGGCTGGTTTAAAGAACAAAGCTTTGTTCCAGATTTGTCCTGGATGCCTCCAGCCTGCGCCTGCATGTGTTCAATTCCATCAGCAGCACACCTGATTTAACATCATTAAGCACTGATTTACCACAGCAGGTGTTGATGAGAATATAAATAATATTAGACTCCCACGAGGAGCTTTGGATATGTTTAATGAACACAGTGACGGAAAAGCACACATTTAGTAGAAATGTTATTATTAAAGTGTTTATAAAATTAATCTCATTCTGTCCAGATGAGGAGACTCTCATTCTCATAAACCTTTGCACAGTACTATTTATTATTAATCAAACCTAAATTAGGCAAATTTTCATTTAGAAAGAGTTCCTTTATGAATATGTGGACCTGGACTGGTGGTTTAGTCATTAGAATTTGACTTTAATTATTTCTATTTTATGAGCATGAATATGTAATTATGATGTGTTAAATTGTATGAATATGCCATTAGATCAGGAGTTTTTACTAGTGAAGATCCATGTAAACTCAGTTAATTAAGGATATGTCATCCTGGTGAAATGAACAGTCAGAGTGGTTTCATGGGTCTGTAGATCTGATATTATTAATAAACATTTCAAAGCTGATATTGGAAATTAGTTTCTAATAAGCCTGTCTCTCGTTATATTCCACTATATTCCAATTCCAGTGAATATTCCTAATTTAAAGTTTACTGCTCTTTAAAATTACTTTATTTTTCTCTTTATATCAGCTTCTCTACGAGTAAAAAAAGGGTTTTTACAGATTCAATCATTGATGGCATTTTAGGCTAAAAATACTATAGGTTTCCCAAAACTGGAATTTGATTGAATTATGTTTTAACGTTATTAACTTATTAGACTGCCTTAAGAAAATTTTCCCAGAACCTTCTGTGACATTTCTGTAAGGGTGGAGATTCAGACAAACAAATATTAATTTTATTTATTTTGAAAAATAGCCCTCAGAACATGAAGTTGAATAGTCTGGCCTGGCATGAAAGGTGATCTACAGTCACGCTATGAAGAGCATAATCATGATCATGAGCATATTGTTGCATGGAGTTGGACAAACAAAATTCATAAAAATTCATTTCAGTTTTCTTGTGAGAAACACTCTATGCCCTTACAGCTGGTATTTCCTCCTTTGCCCAAAATAACATCATTTAAATGTTTCCTAAAACCATCTTTTTGTCTCTTACATCGTCTGGAGAAAGATGTCCTCCATGTGGAGTTTTTTCAGCTATGTCATGTTTCAGCATCAGTCTTTGTACCGATCTTACATTCTCCTCAAGCCCCCTCTGATACAATGAAGATTTCATAGCGGTATCTATAATGGAGAGTTCTCCAGGCCTTCAAGGCATTGCACTTCCACCTCCATGCTTCACAGTTGGCAGGAGGTTCCTGGTTGGTTTGTGCCAGACGTGTCCACAAAGGCATCTAAAGTTGCAGTCCTGGGAGAGCCCATGGTGAAACCACTCACATCAAGAGCAAACCAAACTAATGTCTGAGGTTTTAATAAGACAGGCCCATTTAAGTCCTCTAATGGTGGTCTAATCATTTGCAGCTCATGTGCTGCGCCTGATTTTAATTTTAGGCATTTTAAGTAGAAATGAAAGGTTTCCTGATGTTTTCCTCAAAAGTGGGTTGCGTTTGTATTAATTACGTTTTACGAATGAAGTTTAAAAGACATTTCTTCAGTGTTATGTCACCTCCAGCTCTCAGTATGATTAAATGAAGATCATGTCTGGATTTAAATATGATAAAGATACAGACATTTTATCTCATTTCTTTAATGTAAAGCATATCTTTTCGATTTCAGGCCAACATGACTCGAGAAATGGAGAGATTGAACGCTGCGCTGTGAAACAAATGCCATTATTAACCATGAAATGAGTCAGGAGTCACACTGTAAATAGAACACTGAAATAAAATCCTGACCAGACACACAGTCGGTGATGGAGTCTGTGCAACAGCCTGATCTGGACCCTAATAAAGATGACCTGCCTTTGCGAGCCAACACAAATCACATGCTGGTCAGGCACTATGTGCTGGACTTAACTGTTGACTTCCAGAGGAACGTCATCGGTGGCAACATTGTCTTGTTTCTTGAGCCTGGAAAGGGAACTGGTGGACTGAAGGTACGTTCCTCCTGCTCAGAAGAACCTCAAACTCCAGATGTTCATGGCAAAAAAGCTAGATGTTCTGATAGAGCTTCTGGTGATGCGGTGCCACTTGGAGAACCACAGAAATTAAACATTGATGAAGAAAGTGATGTAAGTAAGAGGTCCTGGGATCTTGAGGGTGAAGACTTCACTTTGATACTGGATTGCTGTGACCTTCTGGTGTCAAAGGTGGAGGAGGTAGATGTGTCCACAGTGCCTGAGCTTAGGGACCTTCTAGGGGGAGATGAGGGGGATGTGGTCTTCAGTCAGAATTCCTCATTCTCAGTCCAGAGACTTATATCAGTACCTTCACACCAGTGGAGACAACATCAGGATTTGTATCTCAAGTGCAGCTATGCTTCTGGTGCTCAGACCCAGCCTCTCCTGTTCCATGTGGACCAGTGGAGCCTTCAGGTCAGGAAGCAAGGGGTGCAAGCCCCCTGTGACTTCCCTCGCGTGCTCAGGATCTGGTATGAGACCAAACCAACAGGAGGCTCTGTGAGGTGGACTAAAGACCAGGATGACCGGTGAGCCCAGACTAATTACTTTCAGACAGCAGATGTACACTGATCTGCCATAACATTTATGATGTTTCTACATTGATGTTCTCTGACCATACAGGAGAACTTTGTGGTTCTAAAATTATAGACTGTACTTCATCTGTTTCTCTACATACTTTATTCTCCTCCTTTCACCCTGATCTTCAATGATCCGGACCCCACAGGACCACCACAGAGCAGCTGTTATGTGGGTGGTGGGTCATTCTCAGCACTGCAGTCACACTGACATGTTGGTGAAGTAGATCAGACAGAGCAGTGCTGCTGGAGTGTTTAAACCTCTCAGTGTAACACCTGGACTGAGAACAGCCCACCAAGCAGAAACATCCAGCCCACAGCGTCCTCTGAGCGCTGACGGACTAGAGGACGACCAACACACACTGCAGAAACAGATGAGCTTCTGTCTCTGACTTTCTTCAAGGTAAGGGAGTCTGAGTGTTTAAACACTCCAGCATAATAGGTGCTCTGTGGTGGTCCTGTGGGGTCCTGACCATTGAAGATCAGGGTGAAAGGAGGAGAATAAAGAATGCCCTATATGGACAAAGGTATATGGACACAAGCTCATTCATAGTTTCTTCTGAATTCAAGGTTATTAAAATTAGTTTTTCCTGCTTTTGTTGGAGTAACTGTCTCTACTGGAGTTTGGAGCACTGCTGTGAAGACTCTCAAACTCGTTCCAAACAACACAGCATCAGGCGTGATGCCAATGGGTTCAAGCTGTCAGCTTCGTCAGCAATGGGTGCAAATTAATTTAGCTGAATGCATCCGTCAGAGGGGTTCTATGCTTTTATTGTCATGTGATTTTGACTTTCTTTATGCTGCTGCAACCGGAGAGGAGAAGACGGCGAGATCAGAGGCCGCTCTGAGGCTAGATCAGCCCTGCCCTGACAAGCTTTATGCCTCCAGGCCCAGATAACCTTCTGAACGATGCTTGTGTTTTCCACATGTATAGGTGCTGTGTTTACACCATGGGATCCCCCATCAACAACCGAGCTCTCTTCCCATGCCAAGAACCACCAACTGCAATGTCAACGTGGCGAGCACGCGTGAAAGCCCCGTGTGAATATATGGTTCTGCTGAGTGGCGAGAATCAGGCCAGTCCCACGCCTGAGGAGACAGGTCTGACCAAATGCAGCAATTTAGCACATAATTGAGCAGAAATATGCAGCTCTACTAGTGCTTCTACTTCTGTCGAATGAGATTAACTCCTGTTTCTCGCTCCGTTTGTCAGGTTTCTTACTGTGGGATTATTTCGTTACTATGCCGATGCCTGCCTCAACTTTCACCATAGCAGTGGGCAAGTGGCAGGAAGCCAGAGCAGGGGCTCCTAATCAGGAGCAAGGGATGAATGAGGTGCCTAGTGCAGAATTAAGCTGGTATGGTTCTTCTCCTCATTAGTGTTGTGTCCATGTGTGATATGTCTGTTAGTTGTCTGTTGGAGGATGAAAATGTAGGTGCAAGATTAGGATGCATTGATCTGATTGACAGATCATAACAAAAAAAAGAAATATTGCTTTAACTTGGTTTTATTAAAATATGGTAGTTTTAAAATGCACTGCAGGTGTAGTGCTTGGAGTATGGTTTATAATACCACTACCACTAATAACAATGATAGTAAAAATAATGACATACATGGGGTCCAAGCACAACCCCATGAGGTCCAATGCGCCTGTATGAGGCCTTTTCACGCACATGGAAAAAGGTTTTCAGTGTTGAAAATGATTCATCTTTTTATTTTAATATATTAAGCTTGGCATACACATGCATAACAGAGCACGCTTGAGTTCATACACACTATTTTTGTAACAGCTTTTCATTAAAATGCACTAAACCCATAATGTTGATTAGTTATACAGCTTGTGTGCATTAGAAACATATACAAGAAAGTAGTATTTTAGCTTTAAAAGCTTCATTAAAAGAATATGTAGTGGGTTTTATTTTCTAATAAAATATGTATTTTTTTTTCCATGGTTTATAAACCTAATGACATGAAGTCTCTTCACCTACTATGATTTACAGAGGACCTTCAGAAGGCTGAAATGTGCAGATGTAAGATCTAGGGCTGCACAAATATTTTGATTAATTATTTGATAAATAATCAACTGTTGAAACAAGTCATTGATAATTCAAGGTTATGAACTGATCAGTTATCAAATAACTTTTAATATTAACAATAAATAATATCTAATATAACAACTCTCTCTCTCTCTCATATATATCTCTCATATATATATATATATATATATTTGTTTTTGTTTTTTTTTTGTTTTTTTTTTAATGGAGCCAAATGTGTGACAAATTGTTACTGATCGGATCATAAACGGTCAAAGCAGCTTTAGATCAATTTCAGATTTGAAAAGGGGTGGGGCCTATGTATAATCCCAGTTGATAGGTGTAGGATTGGTCTTCCTGTGTTGTATGTTATGCTTTCAGTTTGACATTGGTTTGTGTTACTGCTATGTTAGTATCAGTGACTTTTATTTTGACATGGTCTGGCCGGAGTCCTCCTCCACTTGCGGCATGTGCAGCAAGCTGATTAGCTCTCTTTGTTTAATACAGGATTTTATATCCCATTCATATTTCAACCAGTGACGGGTCTCCTCATTCATGATACGTCTGGGTCGACTTACTGGAAGATTTCTTTCCACTCAGACTGTGTCCGTATGAGACTGTCATGTTTCACATGAATACCAAATGAATCGCATTAAATCTTTAATTTTATTTCTTATTAAATTTCTTAATCAATCCTCCTTTTTCAAGAAATCATTAGTGTTTGTCCGTCTTTATAGCAGCAGGACGATGCCTTGCCCTGGAACCGGACCTACAGACCAAAGCTGTGAACACCAGAGCTCATGTCCCAAGCTGACCTGTTCTGCTCAGGAGGAAGAGAAGCAGAGCTCTTGCTCCCATGTGGATTATCCATGTCGTTTCAAGAGCACCACCTCCAGGATGCAGGTCATCTTACCACATCGAGTGTTCGCCCCGTTCTGCCACCTGCAGAAGGTGGAGGCCTCCGTTCTACCTCTCTTGCCCCTCTGCTTGGCTGCAGCTCACACGGTTTTGGGTGTCCACCCATTCTCACGCCTGGATGTGCTCATCGTTCCTCCTGGTTTCTCCAGCCTTGGCATGGCCAGGTATGTCCACTAACCCAATGCTGCTCTAACACGAACACTTCAAATCAGGAAGGGCTTGGTATTTGAAAAATATATCAATATAGTAATAACCATAATATTCGTAATCGTAAATTGGAACGTTTGGAAAGGTGTACGCCTTCCTCGTTAACATCATTTACAAATAGCTGGTTCCAGTATGTCTTTCCATCAATAAAATTTGCATAAAGCATGCCCATCTTTATATTAATGCTTTGATTGTGAGCCAAAAAAAATCAACACACAGGCTATTCTTATAGGCAGAGTTTGGGGCTGAGCATTAAGTGCACAGCTCCCCCTGCTGGCCAGATCCTAATAGCTTTACAGTGTTAAAGATTGTAACAACATAGAATAAAAACGAATGAAATAAAACGTTTTATTATAGAAGTCAGATCAAGCGTAAAAAAGATGGATAAGAACACTACAAGAATAATGTGGTCATATATGTGTCTGGCTGCCTTCACATGGCAGGAAAAGGGGCCCAATTCCTTTTTCCACAACAATTCCGATCTGTTTTACTGTTCACACTACTTTCTTAATGTGACTTTTATTCAACATTCATCAAAGTAAGTAATTATTCCGGTTTATCCCACTATGTTGTGCACACACTCCGCATTTTACCCATCACACAGTGATACACACTAGTGACTTCACTAGTGAGCACACATGCCTGGAGCAGTGGGCAGCCCTATGACTGTGTTCTAGGGGAATTCAGTCATGTGCTGCCAGTTTAGGGATTCAAACCAGTGATCTTCCAGTCACAAGGCTGGTTTCCCTTAACCACCAGACCAGGGCTGCTTCCATAAACATAACCTGAGGGGGCACCCAGATTTGAACTGGGGACCTCTTGATCTGAAGAACTCTTTATTTCACTTTCTCCAGCATCACAAATCCATCACAGCACTGCGGTCATCTCCCCAAATATGTATTCTGTTCTGTTACCTCCCCATCCCACCACTGAACACCTCCCTCACTGCTGTCATCCATGCAGAGTATGAATTCTGGCTGTTCAGACCCATTTGCATTTCCACAAATCCAGTATGGATCGGATTTCAGTACCAAAATTCAGTGCGTTTTGCTATTCACACTGCCACACGGATAGCACATCTGGGTCACATGATGATAAAGATCAGATTGGGGCCACGTTTACCTGCTGTGAGAACGTTACCATTGACTCCCAATGTGCTTTGAGTGATCAGATTTCAATTGGACCCCGTTCACGTTTGTACTTTGTGCAGGCCAATGAGGACGCATGTTAATTCCAGGTGTGAACGAGGCCAATGATCCTCTAAGTGTGACAATCCCCTTTGTACTTCTTTACACCCACAGATGGCAATGTGGTGTAGCCGTGCAGGTATGATGGTGGAACATCAACTAAACACAAACCCAGATCTTTACTTTTGCACAAACAGAACAAAATAAAAGCAAGAGCCCCACCAGCTACACTCCTGGTCAAACGTTTTCCAATATTCACCAATTTTCCAGTTTTTATTAATATTGGAAGGTTTATATGGAAAAAAGGTTAGCAGTAACCACCATATTCTGCCAGTTCTGGGGAGAATTTCAAAACTGTTCAAATCTCGAGCTGCACCAAGAGCCCTTGGAGCTTCAAGTACAGCTCGGCTTGACCCACCGTCCCTCAAATTGCAAGGAAAACATGCATCCAGACTCTTTTCTGTTCTGGCACCAAAATGGTGGAATGAGCTTCCCCTGGGCGTCTGAAAACTGAGTTCACTGTGTTCAAACGCAGACTGAAGACCCATCTGTTTCAAGAGTATTTACCTCCATAAAGATTTAAACAGAATCTTGTTCGTCCCCAGTCCGACATTTGTTTTTCGACAGCATTTAAGTGTGAGGAATCTCTGGATTCCAGCCTCGTCTACTAGCTCAGGATATTTACCGAGTGAACAGCAAAGCACTTCTGTAAGTCGCTTTCCATAAATGTCCTAAATGTAGATGTTATTTTGTGTAGACTGGGATTGGGTTTCCACCCAAATGCATCCACTCCCTTTAGCCAATCATTGACATCAACTTTGTGACCCATTTTCCACACGTTCACTGCACTGAACACCTCTCAATCTGTGGAACCTGTTGCACACCCCGCAGGCCAGATCATTCTTCTGCAATGCCATCTCCATGACCCCGAAGCGTCTACCACCTTAAACACACAGGATGACTTGTCTTTTGTCCGGTGAGCTTATCGTATCACATGCCTGTACAGTTTAACCAGAGTTGAGCCATTCCTGTGCAGGCGTTTACTTATGTCTGATGTACATGTTGTACACGTGGCTGCTTTGAAATAAAGTACTTAACAAGCATGTTATGACAAGAACGACATGCATGATCCTCTGTCTGCACTAATCCGCTTGTCTTCGTGCATACTTTCCATATTTTGCTTCTCTTGTTTGTCACTGTAACTAGACAGAAACTACGCTGGTGCTCACTGCTGGTGCTCTTGGCATCATGTCGGTTCCTTGGAAGGTCAGTGGAGTGATATTTAGCCCTGTTTACCAGACCTCACCTCTGGTGGTTTACAAACACACTGACCCAGCTTGTTTAGTCTGCATAACGCAGGTTTCTGAGATGGAGCATTCAGTGGAAGGTCAGTCACCACTTGTTTCTGTGTTCTTCAGTGGCTTTTGGGCCGACTTAGTGGGTCACTATTAATTTATGTCAAGTGCTGTTGTGAATCTGTGAACTGGGGGGCAGCAACTAATCCACGTAGGCTAGAAACATGTCCACGTGTTCGCGTAGACAACCTGCTGCTTTGTGAACCCGAACCCCAACCAGAGGACACTGAGGAGGTTTCCACACCGACTTAAAACAAGATGGATCTCTCGCCAGCAGTTCTGACCCCAACTATTCTTCTGTTAAATTACTGTTAAATTTTACCAGACAAAAGCCCGTGTGGACGGGATTCGTTTAACCTGAGGAGGTGGAGTAAAGTAATTTGTTTCAGGACGTCAGTGATTGACCAATAACCGACTGGCTATTGATTGACTGACCAATGACCAATTTATAATAATGCGACCGTGCTATAATAATGTGCAATAGCACCTCCTACAGGACTCTTTTTCATGCAGTGTTTATCTATATTGTGTATTGTAATATAGTCTCTATTATATATTCTTTATATTTACATAGTGTTTTTCTTTACTAAATTATCTTTCTACTCTTTTCTGTACTCTACTGATGCTGCTGCTGGAACCTTAATTACCAATAAAGTTCTATCAAATCTAATCTAACACACAGTCCTCAAAAGTGCATGGTCGCTTTCGTCTACAATTCTGCCCGCATTCGCCACAGACTCGACCAGAGAAGCCCAAGATGTGGGAACGCACAGTCAGTTAAAATGACCGACCTGGCACATTCAGACGGGACTGTAATCACTGAGAACCTCCAGTAAAAGTGACTCTCCTCCACCTCCCCATGTTAAACCAATCCCATCTCAATAGAGTGTAAGGCTAGAAACATATATCTTGTCAACCGCATGAAATCCAGTTTCACTGTCACTTTCTACAGCAGGGGTCACCAACCCTGCTCCTGGAGAGATTCAAGATTTTTATTGATCAGTTTCTATATGTATGTAGAACCGTACATGTATGTAGAATCTTTCTACAGGTTCTATGGGTACAGTATTGATGCAAAAAGGTGCACTGTAGTGCAGTTAGCAGATGTTTGAATATGCTAGACTGAAGTGTATTTGAGTCTTGTCTGCAACCAGCTGAGGTAGATTTTTTTTGGACCAGGGGGCAGAAGGTGTAGGTAATGGACAGCGTTCCACATCCTGACAGCCTGCTGGATGAAACTGTTTAGCAGTCCTGTGGAACGGGCACGATGGATGTGACACCTATTTCCTGAGGGCAGTAGGTTGGAGTATGAGTGTGGAGGTTGGAAGGGGTCACTGGTGATATTCTTGCTGGCTGTGTTCTTTGTGCGCGGCACGACGGACACCGTACCACACAGTCAGTGATGCTATATTTTCAGGCCATGAGAGGTACTTGGAGATGTGGACTTCCAGGATTGTGGTGCTGGACACCCTCTCAGCTATAGCACCGTCAATGGTCAGGGGGTGCTGTGAGCGACCTCTTTCTTTGGTCTTCTCCACATTCAGGAAGAGATTGTTTTTACATCTCCTTGTTGGTGATTCTGTAGGTTGGTACACAGTTGTGGGTCAGCAGGCTGAAGAGCAGTGGGCTAACTAAACACCCTTGTGGTGCTCCTGTGCACAGCACGATGGTCCTGGGCAAGTTGTTGCCAACCCGCTCGAAGCACTTCACGATGATATGGAGAACATATGGTATAATAAAATAAATGCAAATAGAATAGAGAATAGAGTAATGAAGAGCTGGTGATGTGTATGTGGATATACTGTATATATGTGTAAGGCAGAGCTACAGTCAGTGCAGTGAGAGATCAGAGGATTCTGGGAAACAGTTCAAGTACAGTTCAGTTAAGGTGTAGTGTGACCACTGTGGTGACCACTGTGGTGACCACTGTGGTGACCCCTGTGGTTCAGGAGAGCTCCGGCTCTTGGGAAGAAGCTGTTGGCAAGTCTAAGAAATTATACGGTCCCACATTTGAGGAATTCGCAAGGGTCAGTGCAATGGCTGAGCCTCACCTTGGGCAAACCACCTATGTGATCATGGTGTGACCCCTGCCCAGTAAATATTGCATATCTGTGAGTGGCAAAATAATGTAAACCTTAGCTATCAGCATCTGGTCCGACCCACTTTTGCAGCAATAACTGCAACTAATTTCATCAGTTGAGCCCATTCTTCTGTACAAAACAGCAGTGACTCTTTTATGTTGATGGGTTTCCTCCCATGAACTGTTTGCCTCAGGTGCTTCCACAACATTTCTACTGGAATAATATGCTGCTATATTACATAATTCCATCAATGATGTCCAGCTGTCCTGGCCCCGATGCAGCAAAATAAGCCCCAACCATGATCCTACCACCACCATGTTTGACAGATAGGTTGGGGTTTTTAATGGAATGCAGCTCTGCGAGCTTGAAAGAGTTTGAGCTTGAAAGCTGACAATGAAAATGTAACATTTCAAATGTAAAAACTGAACAATTATGAGAAATCTAATTTGTTTTATTGCTGCAATTCTGCACACACTTGTTTTTATATTTTGACAGGAATAGAAAGTTTTCTGTTTTCTTCATTTTTTGTTAACAATTGCACTAAACAACCTTAAGCTAAATGTAAAAGCTGGTAGCTACATATGAGTTATCTGGGAATTAAGTGATTCATAATCGGAAAAATTTATTATTTGTTTCAATAATAATCATCTTTTTTTCCCCGCCGTAGTACCAGCTACTATTTTCTTTTTAATAAAAGCTGTGAAACCTCTTTCCCCTGTGTGTTTCGGAGGATTACAGTCAAGGCTTTAACTCTGAAGCTGCTATAGAACGGTGATTTCTGAGCAGTGATTTTTTTTTTTGGTTTGTTTATAGTGTACCCAGGATTATGCTCTCTCTCAAGCTTTGCATATTTTCAGATACTAAACAAAGGCTCTAATTTAATAGAGCAGCGTGCCTTATAATTTGGAATGAATCATCTCCCGAGACATAAGCAAGACGCAGAGAGGAGGAACGTTTTGCAGCAGATTGAGTAAACATACTCTTGGGTGGCCGTAGGTGTGTTCCCGTGTTTTCCCACCATCGCTCAGTCCAGGAATAAGTGTTCCACGGGATGTGAGGTCATTACGCTCTGCCTGAGGCAGATTCCAGTCATTTAGGCAGAGAAAATGTCACACTCTAATTAGCCGTAAGTACATAATCTACACAGTGGTCACTCTTTCTGAATTAGGCGCTCCCTCCTTCTTAGCCTTAAGTTATTATAATGAGCAGCATCTGCAGGGCATTATTGGTGGCCTTGCAGGTTGTTAAATCTTGGTTTTATTAGACTTCTAAACTTAAGCCTGTTAACTGACACCTAGTTGACAGAAATATTGCTTGTTTGTAAGAGAAACAGATTCTCCTTCTTCCTTCCCTCGGCTCTGTTTGGGTCACAACAGTAGACAGGCGTTAGTTGCACCCTCCTCCAGGAAATGGTCTGGTCTGGTCTGGTCCTGCAGGCCTTGTTAAACTCTTAAGAATGTGAGATGCACACTTTGAGGGCAGTTGCGTACAATTTCTAGGCTTCATATCTCTGGATCAGAGTAACCTACATATATGAGGCACATATCATAAGATAATACACACGTATGCCATGGAAGCACGGTGGTCTCATAAAGGTGTGATGACCCAGCTACAGCTCAAATTCACTCGTTTCCAAATCACTTAAATCACCCTTTCAAGTGTCAAAGCAGCTTCCAGTGCATGTTTACTGCTCTGTACACGTGTACATGCTCAACCTGCATACAGACCCTGACTGATCAGAGAGAGGGGGTGGGGCTAATGACATCACTGACTCAGATATTGGGTTATGGAGGAAAATGGGAGGGGAGGGACTCTTTGCTCTCTTTCTTTGCTCACATAGTGTTCTGAGAAGGGATAATTACATTCATGACTAACAAAAAATAAATGTTTTTTGGACCACTGTCAAGTATCATGAAGAATTTCTTATAATAATAATAATAATAATAATAATAATATATAATCATTACAAATATCACAAATATTCCATTTTCATATCAATAACACTCTGGATGATCAATTTGCAACAGGGTTTCTGTGATCTAAAGTGTTTTTAGTCAAACAAAATGTAGGAGGAATTACATTTTTGATCAAAACATGGTCAAACTCATATAAATATTTAAGCTCTCTTAATTTGTCCATGCAAAATGAAGAAATGTTTTAGTAGCATAGGATCTCCTGACAATAACAAGCTCTGGTGTCTCCTATAAATACTTTTATTTGGTGAATAAAAGGACATCAAACTATGAAAACCTCCCACAACACTGGCCTAGGTTTTAAAGGTTAAAAAGCCCAGGTTGAAGCAAATGAGGAGGAGAGTGGTCAACAAAAGTGGGTTTGGGGCGGGAGACAGGGGCAGCTTTGAGACGTTGTTCCCCCAGGATGTGGGAGAGGATGTGCGGATTATTCCCAGCAACAAAAGCCATTAGCTCCTGGAACTACTTCAGAGACGGGAGCCATTTAATCTTAAAATTGGGAAGTATGTGGGCCCGAGTCCTTGGGGCCTAGCCAGCTGCTGCTTTTATATCATGCTCCTTCATTTACAGTCTGGGTTTGGGACGCAGTGAAGAGGGGGGCATCTTTTTGTACTTTGATAAGAGAGAAAAGGGAGGGCAGGAAGTGAAAGATTAAGAAGTCAAGCAAGGGCAGGCCAGACCCTGACGTATGTGTTTGCATACTTTGCCTTTTTTCTTCCACTACCCGCATTACCTCTGCTCTGGTCTCTCAACAATGGAGGCAACAACAACATCCATAGAGATCCTGATCCTGGATTATCGCAGAAGATCTCATGCAGAATCGGTATTCCCCATATGTTGGTCACGCAGCATTTGAAGTCATAGGAAGCGTGTCTTGGAGGAATGCGCTCGTCATTCCCGGTTTCGTGCGCTGTCAGGTCACGTACTGTAGCTCTAGACCCTGGCTGGAGTGACATAATCACACACACAGAGGAACTCCTATCTCCTAATCTTCAGCATGTCATGAAGGCTGAGACGCACAGGAAGGGCATG
Source organism: Acestrorhynchus altus (assembly GCA_034509495.1). NCBI lineage: Eukaryota > Metazoa > Chordata > Actinopteri > Characiformes > Acestrorhynchidae > Acestrorhynchus > Acestrorhynchus altus. Next base: position 27,553,027 of record CM067515.1, on the reverse strand, counting down.
GCGCTTTCCTTGGCTTTGAAGCCGCTCGATTCGGGTCTCTTAACAGCTTCTTTTTTATGCTGTAGCAGGACATAGTCGGAATACTTCTAGTGCCAGATGTGCAAATATGGGCATCAACTGCAGAAGGCTTCTACAGCTCCCGAGTCCCGAAATGGCTCTTTTTTTTTCACGCAGCGTGCCAAGGGAGTGAGGTGCTAAACGAATGTGCCTAGATCCTGGAACCAAACAGAATCAAGTCTTTTAAGGAAAAATAATAAAAAGGCCAATTCATGCCTTCGCCTTTATAAACATGGTCAACATCAGTCAGTAGTGCGTGATGGAAAAGGGTACCACCACCACTTACTGGAATGATTTACGTGTTTTTACTGCATTCAGATGAATTTTGCCAAGAGTTAGATGAAAGGAATGCTGTGGTCTTAAAGGAGTTCTCCTCTTCAAGATACCTCGTAGTCCTCCTGATGTTCTCACTAACACTTCTTATCTCTGGTTTTCTTATACAGAGCCAAACCACTTAGAACACTTCTTTTAAACACCGAGCTACATAAATAGCACATCACGGCCTATTACCAAGCAATTATTTCTGGAACTCGTAGCTGACCTTATACAGTGGCATGCAAAAGTTTGGCCTCTCCTGGTCAAGATGACCGATTAAGTAAGTTGAAGATAAAATGATCTCCAAAATGCATAAAGTAAAAGATGACACGTCCATTGTATTTTTCATCTTTTACATTAAAAAAATAAACAAGAGAAGGGCCCAAAGCAAGCTTTGGACACCCTGCATGGTTAGCCGAGAGTTTCCGTTCTTGTTTGATGGATTTTCATTCTTTTGTTTGAGATTCCTGGGCTGTCTCGCATGCCACTTACCATGTGAGGGCCATGGTAAGGTCTTCAGCTTGTGCCTTTTGAGGTGGTCTATTGTGGATTTTGGGGTCTGTTTAGGATTATTAAACCATCCTCTTTTCAACTTCAGCTTCTTTACAGATGGTGTTGTTTGCTTCCAGAATTTGCTGGAATTTCATTGACTCCGTTCTTCCCTCAGCCTGTGAAATCTTCCTTGTGCCCCTGGCTGCAACACAACCCCACTTCGTGATTGATCCACCCCCATGCTTTACAGTTGGAGAGGTGTCCTTTTCATGAAATTTCCTCCTTGTGGCCAGAGAAAGCAAATGCTTTGTGGGCCTCAACAAGGACTCTTGCATCACCTGGCCTTTCCTAGAAACTATTGTGAACAAACATTAACACTAACAGGCTAATTAAGGTCCGAGACCTCGGTCAAAGTTCCGAGTGCTCAGATCTCCTAGAGTTCCTATACTTTTGCAAGGTGCTCCTTTCCTTTTTTCACTCCAAAATTGTACAAAACATCTAGGTTTCGTCTTCTACTTGCTTAACTGTTCACAGTCGCAGTCGTTTTGAGCAGGGCTGCCCAAACTTCGCATGCCACTGTACGGCTTGCTAGTCCGTTCCGAACTCAATAAAAGTTAGTGGTGCTCTTCTCAGAAACATTAAGCTTAAGTATTTCTCTCGTGTGCAGAGAGGAGACGAAGTATTCAGAGAATTAGAAAGTCATAAAACCATGCTCTAGGGTCAAACCGATCTGTCATAGACCTGTCACCTTCCGGAAGAGTTATGTTCTCCACCTGCCTCGTGGACTCTTGAAGAATTAGTAAAAGGCCTTCACAGGTTCGCTTGTCTCCTTCAGCTAACCTTGTTACGATCACGCCCTGCCTACGGAAGGTAACGTGTAAAGCAGCCACCATCCCTGGGGGTCCATCTGCTGTCCATATTTCATAGTCTCACCTGTTGCACATAACAAGGCGGACATTTGACCTTTGGTGTTACCTGAGATGTAAGTGAGGACCTAAAGCAAGGGACGTTTACTCCCTGAGGGAGAACGCTGCAAGGAAGAGTTGAGTGAAAAACCGAATGGTCTTGACCCAAACATGGTCCGTTAGATGAGGCACTTGTTCAGCCTATGTGGTTTCTGACACAGCATGTCTTCTTATCTATACAAATTACAGATGGCCTGAACAGCGTTTTACATGGTTGGTGTGATTTCGGCGTAAGGACCCGCATAGCTGTTTTCCAAACCATCAAAAACGCATTATCTGTTTAATACACGCCAGTGATGGCGCAAATGAACTGAAATGACTCGTGAACTGGGCGCAATGGTAGAAACATCATGGTTTAGTACGATTTCAGTAAAGCGAACTGAACTGTTTTTTTTGTGGAACTTGTTGCTGAGAACGTTGGCTCTGGATTAAACAGGTAAGCTGTATGCAATGTACGTACGTAGTGCGTAATATACGTACCACAGGTCGGGGTGTAAGGTACTTGTATTCGTCCCGAATGGTCACAGTGCGGGAGATATATACGCAAACCTTCACACCCCTGCTAGTGATCATTTTTTTCTTTCTGAGGCATTTATATGTATATTTACAGTTTTTCAGATGATTCATCAAACATGTTGCACATTCATGGTATAACAACACCTTCCATTGAGAATTTTCTTAGGTCTGTGTGACAGCAGTGATTTTCAGGGATTCGGCCAAACAACATTATTATTATTATTATTATTATTATTATTATTATTATTATTATTATTATTATTATTATTATTATTATTATTAATATTATTTTCTATATATTAAATGTTCTAAAAGCCTTTTCTGGTTAAAAATCAGAAATCAGTCTGAAAAAGGAAATAAATGAATACCACCATAATGAAGAAGAGTATTTCAATAAGTGAAGTCAGTCCTAAGAAAAGTGCAGCAGTTGCTTGGTTTCGGGCCCGTATGATTTTTGCAATGAAACATTTTTGATAGGAAAAAATGTAAAAAAGAAAAAAAAAAAAAGAAAAAGAAAAGTAACAAACAAAATAGAAATCAAAATTAATAGGAATATGAAATAAAAACAAAATGAGAACAAATAAAACAAAAAAAAAACTGATTTCATTAATAATAAAATTATTAATATGACAATAAAAATCAGAAAAGAATTGTGAATGCCAGTAAAATCTCACCCCATTGCAACCCTTGGTATTAACTTCAATTACTCAATTAAATTACAAGTTGGCAACCTTGTATCTCCAGTGCTGAAGAAGTGAATTTGAGAAACCGAACATGACGGACTACGTTTAAGTGAAATACGGTGACCTTAGACTCCTGCTTTGAGGTCAGTCTTCATTTGCTTGAGTAAAGCAGCCGCTCGTAAGGATGCTGTAGATCATGCTTAAAAAAGGCCATGTGAGGCAGCGGTGCTTATATAAAGAAGCCACAATCTCTCGCGTGCTCCCTTTCTTCCTAAACGACAATCTGCCACATTCATCTGTGGAGTGTAGCTTAACAAAAGCAGCCTTTATCATCTATTCATCCTCATCCAACAGAATCAAACTTCACTGTTGTGAAGGCTGAATAACTAAGCTCTTGAATGGGACGAGGGCAGAACAACACAAAACAAATTATAAGCTCTGGCTTAATATCTGCCTTTCATACATTGGAGGCAACGATTGAAGCTTAAAAACTGCCCCTTTGTGTCGGCTTCATTTTAATCAAGGTGCATTTGGATGGCAAGATTGGCTTCAGGCCCTTCTCAAATGCTATATGTTTATTAAACGGAGGGCAAGGCTGATTGGGTGTGCTGATTGGATGACACTTAAAATGCCCCCGACAATGAAATATTCCCATATTCCACACCTCGTTGGTCGGCTTCCTAATAATAAAGGAGAGACATATGTGTTACATTGCCTATTTCTGAAGTCCCCTCCAAATAATACTGACTGTTAGGATTCAGCCTGTTCACCGTGTGCACCCTGTTCACCCCATCAGCCCGTTCGGTCACAATGTACCCTCTTAAAAATAAAGGTGCTACAAATGGCTTGTTGATCGACGCCGCAGGAGAACCACTTTCGGTTCTATGAAAACATTTTTGTAATGGAGAAGTGGAGCGTGAAGAACCTTTTAAAAGCTTAAACCTTGGAAGTAAAGGTTCTATACTCTCACGTGTCCCCAGGATAAATATGGTTGTTGCTTTGTTACTTATGATGATGTTAAAGTATCAGTATTTATTCGTGAACAGTCTGCTGTGTATTTAAACTTAATTACAACCTTAGTTCCACGGTACTGTCCGTTTCAGCTGTACTTCCCGTCACTCCTGGCAGTTACGGCTCTCGGTGACCTGTCCTTTTTTGTTTGAGCACGTCAGTGTTATATAGGGTGTGCTTGACCCCAGGCTTTAAGACCATTGTGCTTACATGAGCTGTTAGAACCCTCTTAAAATGACCATATGGGGGAAGGACAGCCAAGTCCCATGGGTGCGGAGTGTAATGTGGGCGACGAATGTGAAGCTATTGGAATGCAGTGGGCTAGCCAAGCCGAAAGGGAGGCTGAGATAACACAATTTAAATAGACCTTTCTTTCTTTTCTATTTCTCTCTCTCTCTCTCTCTCTCTCTCTCGCTCATTCATTCTCTCCTCTGCTCCTCTGTGATTGCTCAGTAACCTAAGAAGTGTGCGACAGAAACAGATTCTTTCAGAGTACAGGGACTTTGGCACGAGAGACAGCTGTTAATCAAATTGTCAAGGATGAGGTGTTTTTCTCTGAAAGTCTACAGAGAGGGGATTTTTCTCCCCCCCCACCCGTTCCTTCCTTTTCCATCCGCAGTGCACGCACAAAAACCCCAGCGGATGAAGGAATGCCAAGCACGCCTGCACCTGAGGAAAAAAAGACGCCTGTTTCAAAGGACAGTTTAGCGGTCATAAAGGCGAGACTTTGTACTTGCTGTTGGCTCGTCCTCGCCGTGACGCTTTCTCTCCCCTCCGTTCTCCTGCTTCGTCGTCCGAGCCCCTTTCTCCTCTCGTGTCCAGACACCCCCTTTTAATGAAGATAGCAGGGTCCAATTTAGAGCACACGTTGTTATTATAAGTACATTCCTGCCTGCTTATCTCGGGGGGCCCTGCTTTTCACTCACTTTATCTGTCTTACGGGTAGCCATCTCTGGAAAACTTCGGCTTCCCTGATTTGCCCCTTTGCCAAGCCCGAGGGCCGTCGACAAGCCTGTAACAATCTTCTAACTTTCAAACAAGCCTCAGACAAGGCTGAAACAGGACCTCTGTTCCGAACCGGTGGGAGATGTGAGGGAAGTGTGGTCGGTGCGGCATGTCTGCGTCTGAATGAATCAAGCCTGAGAGAGTTTATTTTGGCTGGAGGGCTAATTTCAGGCCGTCGCTACAGTGGCGGAATGGCTGGAGCTCCTAAACTGCCACGCACAGGAGCCAAAATGCTGGGAGAATGCTGCACAGCGTCCCCGTAGGAGCATCCGCCGCCCCAGCTTTAAAATATATGAGGCCATTCAAAGACCGGGCCCATATCCACACCGTGTTTACACTTTTTCATCCTGTGACACTCAGAGAAGGCTTGCCGTTGCACTTAATCTGATTCCACCGGGCCAAGAGAACCACCCTTCCTCCCCGGACCTCCGCTGAGACGTGCACGGCTGACGTTAGAGCACAAAAAGGATTCTTAGAACTGTGTCGAAGACGGAGAACGGATATTATTGCCAGGGATTTCGATTTTCCATTCTTCTGGCGGTTCCACGATCAAAGCCTCAAGGAACATCTACATACGCAGCCTGTCACACAGAAATGTGCAGCACCATTTTTGCAAATAGGCAAATGACAGTGCAGCCAGACAGAGCGGTGATTCTGATTGCATTGCAGACTTTGTATTGGCACTATTACGCCGGGCAGATCATAAGTCTTTCACAAGAGTCCTGGGCCTTGCAAAGCTCAAACTCTGCATCTGGCAGCCTAAGTAAGTTTCTATAGATTGGACTCCTCTCTTGGTCATCTTTATTGGACCATAAAATCTTGTGAAGTCGTGGTGGGACACCTTGATTGGATTGGATAAGATTTCCAAGCTTAAAAAAATCCAGTCGCACTAGATGTTTGACATCTACTTTGGATGACATAAAATTCTGTAGAAACTGTAGCTCCTAAAACTCCGTATCACACTGACCTGGTGGTGTGTTAGTGTGTGTTTGTACGAGTGGATCAGACACAGCAGTGCTGCTGGAGTGTTTAAACCCCTCAGTGTCACTGCTGGACTGAGAACAGTCCACCGATCAGAAACGTCCAGCCGACAGCGTCCTGTGAGCAGCGTCCTGTGAGCAGTGATGAAGGACTAGAGGACGACCAACACAAACTGCAGAAACAGCTGAGCTTCTGTCTCTGACTTTACATCTACAAGGTGGAGACACTCGGTAGGAGTGTCTAATAGAGTGGACAGTGAGTGGACACAGTGTTAAAACACTCCAGCAGCACTGCTGTGTCTGATCCACTCGTACCAGCGCAACACACACTAACACACCACCACCACGTCAGTGTGACTGCAGTGCTGAGAATGACCCACCACCCACATCATAGCTGCTCTGTGGTGGTCCTGTGGGGTCCTGATCACTGAAGATCAGGGTGAAAGGAGGAGAATAAAGTCAGTTCAGGCACTGTGTTTTTAACAGTGTAACAGCTGTTAAAGTGGCTGCTTCTGCCAACTGTTAGTCTTTGTTAGGCTGCTGTTATCGTGATCGATGTAAATCAATACTTTTCTCATCTCTTGACGCTCCCAAAATTTTACACAGGGGATCCAAAACGTGGACATGATTGCAGGAGAGGAGACCGAGATACCATCTCTGATGAATTTGTCTCTGTGACGGGAGGCATCAAGTACAAACGTCGCACTTAATGCTTTAGTTGTCAAATCATGTACAGATGATGGACATTTTCAGAACAAACTGAAGGGTTTGATATATTTCAATACAATATGCCAGAATATTGTTATTTTCAGGAGATGCTTTGCTGCTAAAATTTGTCTTAATTTGAGATGGAAATATAAACAGAATTTAAATATTTGTGTAAATTTGATCCTGTCCAAAAATGTGCTGAAATTTTAATGTCTGTCCATCCGTCCGTCTTCCTCCGCTTATCCGGGGCAGCAGACTAAGCAGGGATGTCCAGACCTCCCTCTCCCCAGTCACCTCAGCCAGCTCCCCGGGAGGGACCCCGAGGCGTTCCCAGGCCAGCCGAGAGACATAGTCCCTCCAGCGTGTCCTGGGTCTACCCCACGGTCTCCTCCCGGTGGGGCATTTCAATCCAATTTAATTAAAAAGGGTCAGTCTTATTGTTTATGTGTATCATGTCTGTAGGTTATGCTGATCCCGAGATTTGAAGCCTAGAATGCAAAGCGTGGATTTCAGGTTGTAAGAGTTAAAACACTGTAGTTATTAATGTTAAATTAATGTTGCATATCAGCAAATATAAATAACACTGCAGGTGAAAAGGGCGTATAAATTAAGCTGTTCATTTGGAAAATCCACAAATCAAATGTGTCGCCTGCTGCTTTGTGTCTAAATTGGGTAACGGTACGGTAAGTCGGAGGAGACAGTGCAGTTTTCTGGTTGTGTAAACAAGTGTTTAGGGATAAACAACAAGACAAACTCCATAAAGTTGAGTCCGAGAGACTTTAAGGCAGGGATGGGGAATTCTGCGGATCCCGGCGGGTGGGGTGGGATGGTGCTGCTCTGTTTGTGCGACCGGGGGAGGTATTACTCCGAGCTCTACTCCTCTCTTCCGGACCATGTGACCGGGGACTAGAAAATGTTGTCATCTTTTAAAAATATATAAAACCTGCACAATGTTGCTCAAACACAGTATGATTTAAAGCTCCACCTGATACCATATGTTTTAATGGACAAACTGTCCAGTTTTCATCTCATTTCATCCCTTTTCTCCTCTAAACTCCAGTCTCTAATTCCGAAACAGTCCTTTGAATACAGAAATGCAAATTCAAATACATTTTTCGGTACTAAATTAGCAAAACACATTGTTTCAGTTATAAAAAAAAAACTCTATACTTCTCAATTTCAGCATAAAATAAATATGTATATAAAATACTTATGTAAACATGTGCAAATGACCAGAAAAATAACTTAATGTCCTGCAGCGTTTGAAATTAAACAGTATCAGGGCTGGGCGATATGGACATAAAATCATATTTTAATGCATTTCAATGCAGATATATTTTAGCTGAATGGTATTACGATATGATACAATATATGATGCAAAAAAATACAATGTGAAAACATTAGGACACCCCATGAAATCAGTCTTATGTTTTTTTTTTATTATATATTTAAACATATTGTTTTGATTATAGACACTTACGTCGATATATCAATATATCGCCTCAGCCCATATCTCGCTCTGTTTATATCTCGATACAGATATAAATATCGATATATCGCTCAGCCCGTATCCAGCTCTGTTTATATCCCGATACAGATATAATTATTGATATATCGCTCAGCCCGTATCCCGCTCTGTTCATATCCCAATATAGATATAAATATCGATATATCGCTCAAGCCTGTATCCTGCTCTGTTTATATCCCGATATAGATATAATAAAGGGAAAACAAACTTCAGGAGTTAGAAAGCGGAGATGGAAAGACGTTATAGAAGATAAGATTGAATATGGACTGTGTTGTCTTTGAAATGGGATTGGGCATCATACTGCAACCAGCCAGTAGAGGGGCTGAACCTGTAGTGGTTTCACTTTTGAGACAGTGAGCCGTCTTACAGTCTTACATCTTACAGTCATTGACTCTGAGTGATACTCTTTGTCTGGGAGAAGGGGGAGGTCTACCGAATGAGTAGGCGAGTCTGGCTCAGCCTCTGGTCTCTGCTGCCTAGACTCTGGATAGGAAATGTGACAGCATTCTGGAAAACTTTGTCTTCATTTCTATAGAACAGAAGGGAGTGAAAGCACCCTGTTAGACCCTGTGAAGTTTTGGACGGAGCAAAGGGTAGGTCAGTTGACCTGGACTGTCTAGTACGCCCCAATTAGCTACTGGAACAGATGAGAACCTTAGGCCAAGAAGTACGTGTCCACCACTCAGCATTCTTTTTGGGACATTAACGGAAGGAGGCATTTCCTCGCTGTTTATCGGAACAAGAGGTCAACAAGATTGTTACATGATAAAGTCACGAGTACAGTCACCGGCATTCCACACACACCAGAGTGCTGGTCTCATTGTCACACAGAAGATAACCTTGAAGAGAGAGAGAGAGAGAGAGAGAGAGAGAGAGCTCACACTGTAAACACACTCCTTTATTCAAACATCTGCTTTTGTTCCTCTGCCTGGACGTCCATCCCCCCCCCCCCAGATCTTTCATAGCACTGTTAATGTGGTCACAGTCAAAGTTAACATGCTGCGAAGAGGCCCTGCGAAGCACACAAACAACGAAAGGGGGGCTTCTGTTTTCCAGACTCTCGTACAGGAGCAGAGCGGCATATGGATTGCGTTGTTCCTGCAAAATGCAGCATTCCTGCTTAGCTACAGGATTGCATCTTTAACAGATGTTTATCGTCTCCTATTGCGCTTTGGAGGTCTTAAGTTGTGGCTCATTTTGGAGTCGCTGACTCGCCTAAGTAAGAACGAGTTTAAAAAATTGCATGGCTGGTTTTATCTATAGTCAACAAAAGCCCAAGTCAGGATACATGATGAGATACGGTTGGGTTTGAAGGCGTACAGGTTCCGCATGGCGTCCTCAACATTTAGCCACAGATGTTGCAGCTGGGCCTGTAGATCCTGCACACTCATAGGTTGTGAAGCTGGTCCCATAAATGCTTGATTGTTGACAAACCTTGTGACCCGGCAGGCCAAGGAAAGGTAAGCCTTGCTGTGTGTGGGAGCATTATCCTGCTGAATCCCTTAATCCCAGTTGGAATCCCTGCTATCCCTACATGTCCACAGGATGTCCTGCACATATCTAGAAGCTGTCTCTCATATTACTACTATGGTGGGTGGTGGGTCATTCTCAGCACTGCAGTAACACTGACATGGTGATGGTGTGTTAGTGCTGCTGTGTCGGGACATTTCTGGTTGGTGGACTGTTCTCAGTCCAGCAGTGACCCTGAGGGGTTTAAACACTCCAGCAGCACTGCTGTGTCCAATCCAGTCGTAGCAGTGCAACACACACTAACACACCACCACTGTATCAGTTTGACTGCAGCGCTGAGAATGAACCACCACCCACATAATAGCTGCTCTGTGGTGGTCCTTTGGGGTCCTGCACATTGAAGATCAGGAGGAGAATAGAGTCTGCAGAGACACAGATGAACTACAGTCTGTAGTTATAGAACGACAAAGTGCTCCTGTGTGGTCAGAGGAGGTGATCGAGACAAGGAGGTACCGTAGTTGAGGGAGTGATGAGGTGGTGTGGGGATTGTCCAACTTTCTGACCGTACTAATGCTTTTACAGCACAGTGCAATCAAATCCTCACAGAAAGTGCAAGCCAGTGCAAGCTAAGCTTTCCCACCATGAGACTGAGGGCTCTTCAGAAAATCATTGGAAAATAAAAGGACCACAGCCTGAGAGCTCCGCAGCTTCTGATATGGCGGCGGATGTTTATTGGCAGTGTTCAGTGTTTGCTGCATATAATGTACTGGCATGTGCACGGGACCCACACAGCACTCCAAGAACTGAGCTACAGTCCAGACAGGAATTCCAGACATTCAGAGTCAGAGGATTTTTTTTTTTTCCTTTGTAAAAAAAAAAGGAAGGAGATTGTGGTGGGGTTTGTTGTGTAAGGCCCTGTCAGTCCTCATTGTGAAATATAAACTCAGATTTCTTCTGTCGAGAAAGACAGAAAAGAGGTCGAGACAATAAGCAACCACTCCTTTCAAAGGACAGCCAGTAATAAATCACGGGGTGCTTTGGAGTGATTATCGGTGACTCCTATTGTCTGAAACAACATGTTTGATGTGCCTTTATGAGCGATATGCTCTGCTAACCTGTATACTGCGTGGACGTTTTCCCCACCCGTGACCTTCTCGTGTTCCCGGAGTCGACTACTATGTCACTACCATATTGAAAGGAAAGCAGGGTTGTGAGGGAAGCCTGTGTGTGTTTACGAGTGACTGTGGGTGTGAACTCTTAAACGTTTGAGTTGATGTATGGAAGACAAACAGCGTCAGGTGAAGTCCAACTCGAACCATCCCAGCTCTTACAACCCGAGATCCAGGTACATGTTGTTTTCTAGGCTCCATAACTCAGGATCAGGGTAACTTACAGACATGATACACATACAACAACATAAACAGGACTTACACTATCTAACCAGGGTCTAAGTGAGTAATCCAGTTTGGAAAACGCTTAATTGTGCTCATTGTCAGCTGAATTATATCCCAGTTTAAAGGCCAAAGGAGCTTCCAGTGCATGTTTACTGCTCTGTCCACGTGTACATGCTCAACCTGCACACAGACTCTGACTGATCAGTGAGGGGGGGTGGGGCTAAAGACTCGCACACTGCTCAAATTTCAAAATAAGTTTAATCATTACAAATAACTCAAATAAAATAAAACATGGTATTTTTATTTTGTTAAAACATGGACAAATATAACAATATCTGTCACGTGTGACTCTAGAATCTAGAGTCTCTAGACTCTAGAGTCTAGAATTAGACTTTTCAAATATTTCTTGGAGAATAAAAGTACGTCAAACTATGAAAACATCCCACAAAATTAGCCACAATATGCTCAGTTTCACAGTAAAAGTAAATAAAACCCGCCCCTAGTTCTACACAATTCGTTCACTGCATGGATGGGTTAGTAAGGCAGACGTGAAACACGTACAGACACAGGTCAGGGGGACAGTAAGCACATATGGCTGGAGAGGTGGGCTGCATTTGGAGGTTACTCACCTTACTGGAGGCACTTCATTTGTGTCTTGCTGGTTCAGGAGATCAAAACGGGCAACCTACCACAACATACTCAAGGCCGCCTTCCCAACTTTCAGGCCAGGGCTGCCCTTGTAGGCAGAGATCATCTTCCAGCAGCACACAATGTGTTGAGCTTCTAGAATCCTCCAAAACAGATCTGAAAGCGATCTACAGGAGTAGTGATAGCGGTGAGAAGGTCAGACTGCGATTTTACTCTCAGACTGAAGTCATGCACGTCCATAAGAATCGCCTCGGGCTTGTAAATATGACTCCCGTCTGTGTTCCCCTAAAACGGTGTTGGGAACAAAACGGTTGACTTGGGCATGAGGGGGGTTTGGTGCATGTCTTTGTGCTGAAATCGATATGTGTACCTCAGCTTTCACCGCAGCTTCTTCTGGTTAAGATTACATTTGTTTCGGGCTTGATGGATTCTTTCTCGCTCGGAGCGACTTGGATGGTGTTGGATGCAGTCAGTAATAGAACGGCAGCCCCTGGTTGTGCGGCAGTTGTTGGCTCTGACTACAGAAGGCAGCTTATTCAACTGTTGGGAAATAAGCTTAATGCACAAAGGGCACAAATAAACTCCTGGGGATAATTTTAGACGAGGCATGATTTGTTCTTTCCAGTCGTCCTCCGCCCCGAGCAGCCGTGTTTGGCCTCTGGCCTTGTGCCGAGAGTAAAGTATGAGCTCGATTCTGCCGGGTTTGAAAATTGAAGCCGTTTAACTCTCTTCTATGTGCTGTAAAACAGAATATCACAGTTACACCACGTTAGATTGTTCAATCCAGAGTGGTTTACAGTATAATATATATATATATATATATATATATCACAGCAGTGCTGCTGGAGTGTTTGAACACAGTGTCCCCACACTGTCCACTCTATTAGACCCTCCTACCGAGTGTCTCCACCTTGTAGATGTACAGTCAGAGACAGAAGCTCATCTTTTTCCGCACACGTTGTGTTGGTCACCCTCCAGTCCTTCATCAGAGCTCACGCGTCCTGTACAGCGAAGATCACGGTGAAAGGAGGCTGTATGGTCAGTGGAGTTAACTAAAATTGTGCAGAAATAGAAGTGGTCATAATTTTATGGCTGGTATTTGTGTGTGAAAGAATGTGCTGTTCATTTTTAGGCTCGTGTTTCACTCCCATGCTCAGCAGATTTGAACCTTTATGGAAAAGGGCAGTGGCCACACAGAAAAACCACTTGTTTATTTGTACTGTTCTCTGACTGTTCTCCTTCCAGAATTACATTAGACTCTAGGATCGCAGATGACAAGTGTGCCCTTTGTCCATCTGAATCCATGTTTGTCAGTTTGGTCTTCATCACTTATTTAAAATGTTAAGCATGTTGTCCAGCCTGCCAAAGCCCATTTGCAAAGCTGACTTTGACCCTGCACAGCTCAAGGAGTGTTTAGGGGTGATGAAGGGGAGAACGTCCACTTTTGGAAAGGCAAAATGTCACCGGCGTTATTGATTGTTACTGGTATCAACAACGCAGTATCGATTTTTAACAAACACGTCATTGCAAGCTACAAGCCAAAAGAGATGTGGATATTAATGAAACTTTTCATAGAAATTCATGAAAAATTTTGTATTTAAACCTGAAATGAAGTCACCCGGTGACCTTCGGAAAATTACAGTATCTGGCATTTGTGTCCATCTCCTATGAAAAGGTGAAAATGTCTTTCAAACCTTTAAAACATCCTGCAAAATTAGCCCAGAGAGTAAAAATAACACAATGTACTGTATTGACAGATTCTTGCCCAATACTATCCATTACCTATAAGAACATAAACATGTGACATTTTTCATTAAAATTCATTTTACAAAATCACCTTCTACAGGGTAACAAACCATATGCTGTCATGGTTTATCTGCTGAAATGTCTTTTTCGCAGTTCTGTGTGAATAAATGAAGACACAACACTAAGATCAACTAGAAACTGGACAGGAAATCCATTTTTTATCCTAATTTTCCCCACAATTTGGAAACCCCAATAACCTAACCCCGTTATGACTCTCCCCCTATTACATATGCTTCCTCTGATACATGTGAAGCCACCAAACCTGAACATCAAACTGCCGTCATTGCGTCAGTGCTGGGCAGCCAACGCACTCGGAGGAAAGTGTTGGCTGCTTAGCTCCGATAGAATGGCTTCACACATCTTCAGGATCAAGTCATGAGGTCACCTGTGATTATTTGAATCTTACTGTACCTTTGCTCACTGAGGCCAGAAGGTTCTCTCCTCATCTTGTTTAGATGTTTCTTGGACTATGGATTTTGTGGTGAGGATGTAGGACAGTTGTTGTTGGGTCATATTAGTGCAGGTGTTGCTGCACAGTAGAGCAGTGCACCACCATTCTGACATTCCTACATTCTCTCTGAAGGTCTTCCAGATTTCATCTTGACCTCCACTGTTCCTGTTCCACTCAGGAGAGCTGAATACAAACCTAGCACTGGAGAGCGTGATGTCCGTGCTGTGTTCCGGACAATCTAATTACGTCACTTTAGTGCTGCTTTTGTAGGTCTTTTTTTCAGCGGGTATTTAAGGAAACATACACTTACAAAACCTGAATCTGTGAATCCAATGGAGATTGTCTGCTCTTCAGAAAACATCTTTCACATATAATCAACATAGTTATGTGACCGCTCATCTGAAGAGAAATAACCAACAACAATGGCCCGACTGGAAGTTCTACAGTAAATTATAGCCCATTGCCCAGCAATGATGCCCAGCAATGATGCAATGGCTGCATATCCTTTTTGAATCGTGCTCTATATCGCCGAGGAAACCTTATACCATTTAGAAATACACACATTCCAGAATTGCATCCTTACATACGTGCAGATGCCCTATAATCCCTGCAGTTCTTCAGGTGAAAACAAGTGAGGACTTCTAACCGAGTTCCTGTAGCAGCTCCTTAAACCCTTCATTCCTCCCTGTTTAGATAACAGGGGGAAGCACACACTCGTGCTCTGTAAACTGTCTTTATGAGAAGAGCTGTGAAGGCAGACTCACCAGTAGGGCTTATTACTGGGAAGAGTCTGACAACACGGATATGATTGGATATGTTGTGATACTGTTATTTTGCTATTTTCTTTACTCCCAAGATCAGTTTCGCAGGATGTTTTGATGGTTTGACATGCCTTTAGAAACCAGAAAACCAGACACATAGGCCAGATATATACAACTGGTGGTTGCTGTGGCGCAACACATACCACCACCAGTGAGCCACCATACCATGTGGGAGACTGGGGGTTCATTCCCAGTCTGGGCAACTGTGCTGTGATACACCAACAAAAGTCATTGGACTCCTAACAGTGCTCTGATCCACCTCCGTTATTTGAGCAACCTGTAAGTTGCTCTGGATAACAGCCATAAATCGAACTCTTATATGCCTTCATTTGAGACCTAAATACAGTGTTATTTGTGTGAACTTCACCATGTTTGGATGTCTAAAAATTGGCTTTTTGCTTGTATAGACTATAAAAAAATTTAGAAACTGATAATCTAGTGATTTTGAACTGAAAATGTAACCATTTTGGTGAAATTGGTATTGATTAGGATTGATTATTGAATAGGATATTTCACAGTAGTGCAAAGTACAAAATCCAAATGTCATTCATTATTTTATTCATGTATTTATAATAACAACAACAATAATAATAATAATAATAATAATAATAATAATAATAATAATAATAATAATAATAATTATCTCTCGGTCACTCAGATACTGCAGATATTCCGAAACAGGACACCTTTACGTCCGAAGCTTTAAACTGCACTCTTTAACGCTGGAATAAATAGTAATAAATAAGTAAACTGCTGATTTTGAACACATCTGAGTGAGAGACTGTGAGTAATTACAGTGTTTAACTGTCTGTGAGAGACCCCCACTCCCCCCTCCTACTTGCCTTCCTCCGTGTAAACAAACAGATGAGCGACAGAGGGCAGAAACGTCATCACCCATGAACTCAGTTTCTCACTTAAAACACCTAAAACCCAATCCAGCACAGAGAGGACGGAGGTACGGGATTATTCTATGGTTTAATTCAGTTGGAAACGAGTGGATTTTGTCCTTGTTTGAGTGTCCTTGTCCTTATTTTACACCAACGCTGAGCTGGATTACCCACTGAAGGGTGATCGCAGGTCGATGGCATGCTGGTTGGATTAGGTTAGTATTCCAGTTTGGCCTTGTGACTGGAAGGTTGCCGGTTCGATTCCCTGAACAGTCAGAACAGCTGCTCACCACTCCGGGCACGTGTGCTCAGTGTGTTAATTCACTTGTGTGCATGGATGTGTTTCACTGCATGGATGGGTAAAATGTGGACGACAGGTTCCCCTGTGCACTGTGGATCTATATGCAAAAACAAAGCCCAGAACCTGCAGCCTGTGAGAACACAATCGTTATAGTATCGCCAACCGTTATATCACGATACTCACGTATATCGTTATTTTCTTACACCCCTACTCACCAGCATCAGCTGCATGACTTCAGTGGATCATAACATGAAAGAAGAGTATGGTTGCCACGTTCTAGTCTGAGTCAGTCCTAGTGCTTTGTATGGGTTTCCTGCCCTGCTGCCGAGGTCTTTGTCTGCATCGGACTGAAAAGAAATCCCTCGAGGTCGACGCCAGATGATTGTTTGGTGCCATTGAAAGAGGATGGGAGGGAGCGAAGAAAGCTCTTGGGTTATTTCATCAACTCAAACGAAGATCTGTCAGTGATCTTTCTTTTGAATAGAAGCGTTACATATCTACTGACAGTGTGTCACATTTGAAAACCATTATGCAGGCGAGTCAAGGTCTGAGAACATAAAAGGAATGGGTATTGGTTCCCTCACTTGTCGGAACTGTTCTGAACGGTGTGTCAATAAAAGGCTGTTTGCTGTATGGGCACACGCTGGCCAGCCTCCAGGAAAGGTCACCTCAGGGAATTCTCAGAGAAGTCACTTTTGGTAGTACAGCACCATGAGAAGTTTTATTTGTGGCTAGAACGTTCTGTTTGGAAGCAGCAGTTTGGAAAATAGCTTGAGAACTCCACATCTGTCTTTTTTTGGTTTTGCAGTTGAGCAATGAGGCTGAAGGTCAGACACTATTAAACGATTGAATAGTACAATAGAACAATAATAATAATTGAAATATTAAGTTAGCAGACTCTTTTTATGTTTAGAACCTCTCAGTGGTCCAATCAGTAGCGTGTGTTTGGGTTTGTTAGTGAAACCATGCACACGATTCAGTTCTTAGCCGGTTTTTACCCTTCCAACAAATCTTCCACTCAATGTTGGGCTTGGGACATTGCAAAACACCTTAGCAACCACCTGGGGCACCTTAGCAACCACCAGAAATATGGTAGAAGCCATAAGGAATCAACACCATTTGCAACACCAAAGTGCTAGTTTAGCCATGACTTCAATATCACACCCTGGAATACAGTAGCAACCATAATACTGACCTAATACCACTGTATCACAATAACACTCACAACCATTTCAAATACCATAGAAACCAGCTTTCAAAAACCGTTCCATTAGAGGGACCTCATAGCAGCAGCATAGGAGCTGTCTGAAAGTGTTTGGGTCATCCTCTGGTTCTCCGTCAGCACTGCTGTGTCTGATCCATTCGTACCAGTGCAATACACACTAACACAGCGCTACCATGTCAGTGTCCCTGCAGCCCACATAAATACCTGTTCTGTGGAAGATCAGGGTGATATTATACAGCCTGTAATTATAGAACCACAAAGAGCTCCTGTATGATCAGAGGAGCTGATAGAATGGACTGTAGAAACGAGGAGGTGGTCCTAATGTTCTGCTGGATTGCATGGACGGAATTTACTAGCCAGGTTGATGCGAGGCGTTTTCATTTGCTGACCAGCTCCTGAGCTGTTTTTGAACCGAGGTTGAGCTGCTGACAGGCATGGCTGGAGTTTTGGTGTGCCTGTCCTTTAATTTAGTCCTATTAGCACATGGAAAAGGAATGCCGGGTAAAGGGTGTAGTCCGGACAGCTTCTCCAAAATCCGCAGGCATCATTTGGGCTCCGGGATCCTCCTCCTTAATGATAGTGTGATTGGGAGAGGAGAATGCCAGGCTTTGAAGTCGGTTCAGGGTGGCCGAGGTGTGTGAAATGCCAAAACTGGATCTGAGCTGACGTCGGAGTTAAGACAACACATCATCTCTCTTGTGAGGAAATCTCATACCTCTCATTTTTGAGAGGGTTTTTTTTTTTTTTTTTTTTGGTCTCTTGAAAGCTGATGCTCTTTCACACTGCATTCGGAGGGTTTTACGGCTCTGGCAGCTGAGGCAAAAATGTAAACCCTTCAGCTCTGACTTGGCCGTAGGAGTTTTCTGACCCCTGAAAAATTGCAACCATGTGGAGGATTAAAGCACCAACAACTTTTTTGGAATTTCGTTTTACACTTTCAAAACTAAAATTTTCTAACACATGCAGAAATGTATTTCCACTCTCCATTTCCTGGGCTTTCAGTGGTTTTATAAAATGAATTTTCAATTTAATTTAGGGCCTTTCGCAGTGAGTATGATGCAAGACAAACAAACAAACAAACAAACAAATGCATTTAATGCAATAGAGCTTTCAAACCAATATGTTTTTGTGCCTGCTGTGCTCTGCAGAATGGGACTAGAATTCCCACTGCATAACCAGTAACTGTATAACCAAAAATAAATAAATAAATAATAAATAAATATGCATATACAGTGGATTATTTGATCCCTCGCTGATTTTGTATGTTTGCCGAACAGTCGGGTTAATTTTAACAGTGGGAGATAGAATATCAAAATAAAATATACATTTATTTGCATTTCGCTGAGAGACATGAGTATCTGATCCCCTACCAACCATTAAGAGTTCTGGCTCCTACAGACCAGTTAGATGCTCCTAATCATTGTTTATTTATCAGGACTTTTATTCTGAAATTTGAACACGGTGAGTACAAAAAGAGAGCAGTCAGCCCCTCCCTTCTCAGTTTCCTCGGTAGCCCAATGTCTGCGTCAGTGACATCATCAGCCCCGCCCCCCTCTCACTGATCAGTCAGAGTCTGCATGCAGGTTGAGCTTGTACACGTGGACAGAACAGAATTAATTTATACAAGTGAATTTGATCTGTTTGTCTAATCTGAATTACGCACTGATGACTCATCACAGGATGATGAACTGCACTGCTGTGTCTGATCCACTGGTACCAGTTCAACACACACCAACACCACCACCACCATGTCAGTGTGACTGCAGTGCTGAGAACGACCCACCACCCACATCATAGCAGCTCTGTGGTGGTCCTGTGGGGTCCCGATCGTTGAAGATCAGGGTGAAAGGAGGAGAATAAAGTCTGCAGAGAAACAGATGCAAATGCTTACTTCATGCAGATTATTCACGTCTCTAAATGTGTTTGTATGTGTTTATCTTTTCCAGCCCACATATTATCTTCCTGTCCCAGAGTGTGCTGGCTGGTGAGAGAGGCCTGTGTGGGGCGAGGTTGTGCCATGAAATCGCCCACTCCTGGTTTGGCTTGGCCATTGGAGCGCGGGATTGGACGGAGGAGTGGATCAGTGAGGGCTTTGCCACCTACCTGGAGGACGTGTTCTGGGCCAAAGTCCAGCAGGTATCTGCTCCACTGCGGAATCAGCAGTGCGGTCAACACAGTCGGCCTTTTTTATGTACGGGTTGTTCTGGCAGCTGCTTTTTCAGTTTGTGTGTTGACGTTCACCAGTAGAGTGTTTTGTGGTTTATCGTCACATTCTTTGTGTTTGAGGTATTTGGCCGAAATATTTATAGATTGGACTAAGAATTTTCATATTCCATCGGGCAGGAAAACCGCATCTCTCAGGTTTCATTTGTTCCCATGTGATACAAATGTGCTCTCTCAAACTCGCCGCGCTCTCGCTCAGACTGGCTTCACTCTTGTACTCTCTCAGATACAACCTGCTTGCATGACCATTCCGTGCTCTCGCGTTGGGGTTTTCAGTGCAGCAAAGCTGCCAAATGTCTTCAGTCAATCAGAAGCTTCAAATTGTGCTACCTATAGATATATGCTGCTTATCGGTGCTGCGCTGAGCCACAGTTTTTAATGTATTCATAATTAATGCAGGGGTTGGACAATGAAACTGAAACACTGGTCATTTTAATGTGGGAGGTTTTATGGCTAAAATGGAGCAGCCTGGAGGTCAATCTTCATTAATTGCACATTGAACCAGTAAGAGCAGAGTGTGAAGGTTCAATTAGCAGGTAAGAGCACAGTTTTGCTCTAAATATTGCAATGAACACAACATTATGGGGGACATACCAGAGTTCAAAAGAGGACAAAGTGTCGGTGCACGTCTTGCTGGAGCATCTGTGACCAAGACAGCAAGTCTTTGTGATGTATCAAGAGCCACGTTATCCAGGGTAACGTCAGCACCACCAAGAAGGACCAACCACATCCAACAGGATTAACTGTAGACGTAAGAGGAAACTGTCTGAAAGGGATGTTGGGGTGTTAACCCGGATTGTATCCAAAAAATGTCATTAACAAGATGAATTGACGCTGTATTGGCCGCAAATGAGGCCCTAGTTCACCAAACTAATACATTATTGTGGTCTAAAACCAGGTGTTTCAGTTTCATTGTCCAACCCCTGTAATTCTCGTATGATTTTTTCTTCCTGGGGGGCATTTTTATAATCTGAGTTTACTGTTATTATTTGCTCAAGTTTTCCAAAATTGTTCACAGAGGATCCAATAAACACACTTTTTATGACATCAGTTTATTAACTTCATCCGCTGACACAGTGATTCAGACTTTCCCAATATCCTGCCTATACTTATACTGGGATTATCTGATGTGGTGCTTTTAGTCTCTGGAAATACCAGACCTACTGTTTCATTCAGGCAGCGTTACCTGTAAATATGCTTTATGGCTTGCTTTGAGAAGGTAACACAACTCGGTCGAGTAACAGCCTCAGATAACGTGATTAATTACTTATATATTTATTTTTGTTGGTATATACAGTATAATATATGTGTGTGTGTAATATATGTGTGTGTGTGTGTGTATATACAGGCTGATCTATGAATGTGAAGTGGAATGCCTAGGTGGGGTGTGTGTCTTTTGTGCTTTTTTTCAGCCAATGAGAATGGAAAGGAGCGACAGTAAGAATTTTATTGGTCAAATAAGTTTCCAGCTTCTGTGGCGGCCACCAGTAAAGCACAGCATTTCCATCATGGTTTCATTTTAAACCGGTAGTGGAGTGAATGCCGTGTGTGGCTTGTTGGCTCGATGCTCGTAGTAAACTTTGAAGCTCCACACTTCAATCTACATGAAAAGTGGGGAGTTCAAACAGAGTGGAAACGTCGGAATTGCAGAAATTATATTAGTTTTTATATTAAAACTAGTTTTTATATTAAAACTATTAAAACC